>JANRMT010062857.1:30483073-30499749 GCA_026402145.1 Polypterus bichir lapradei | reverse complement strand
GCTATCCTTTAACCCTAAAATGCCACTGCGTGGGGGCTTGTCTTGCTTTGGACGTGGTCTTTCTCTGGGTATGTCAGAGGACTGGGACTGTGTGAAGTGGGTTCTAGCCTCACTTGGGGAGGCAAAAAGGGAGGGTGGGGGGTTAAGGGGGCGAGAGAAAGAGAGCAGGCTTGATCTATACCTAATCTATCCTCTTAATCTTTATAACTATAACTACCAACATAATAATAAGCTGCATGGCAACAACTCTAGGGGAAATAGGAAATTAAGGCCGAAGCTGTCTCACTTCCAGTTAAGACTATAAAATGACATCAAAAACTCAGAATCAGTGTCTCCATGATGGGACAGTTAACTTCGTGAGCTGGAATGTTAAAGGCTTGAATCACGAATTAAAGAGAAAGAAAGTTCTCTCTCACCTAACAGGTCTAAACGCTAAAATAGTATTTTTACAGGAGACCCATTTACTAAGCAGGGATCAGTTCCGGCTGCAAAAAGACTGGACTGGCCAAATGTTCCATTCTAGTTTTACAAAGAAAACTAGAGGTGTGGGAATTCTCATACATAGAACAGTACCATTTGTAACATCAGATGTAGTATTGGATCCTGAAGGGAGATATGTAATGGTCATAGGAGACTTATCTAATTGTAAAATGATCTTGATAAATGTTTATGCACCTAATGTCGATGATAAGGAATTTATACAAAATCTATTTGCATCCATTCCAAATCTGAACACTCATAAAGTTATAATGGCTGGGGACTTTAATTGTGTTCTAAACCCACTTTTAGATAGGACTTCTTCCACAGAGGGAACGGCATCTAACACCGCAAAGATAATTACAAAGTTTATAACTGATCACAACTTATCAGACCCCTGGAGGTTTTTAAACCCAAATTCAAGAACATATTCTTTCTACTCACCAGTACATCATTGCCACTCAAGGATTGATTACTTCTTTATAGACAATAATTTCTTGCCTGTGATTAAATCTTGCAAATACGATGCTATTGTTATTTCTGACCATGAACCTATGATCTTGGAGCTAAAATTACTAAGCCCCATACACTCACCCCGCAGATGGCATCTCAACCCGCTTCTATTAGCAGACGAGAATTGTACGGAATTTATATCCAAACAAATCAAATTCTTTCTAGAGACAAATACATCCTCCGAGATCTCTGCAGGAATACTCTGGGAAACTCTTAAGGCCTTCTTAAGAGGACAGATTATCTCATATCTTTCCCACATAAATAAATTTGAAGCCAAGAAAGTAGCAGAGATAAAAAGCGAAATTACTAGAATAGATGAAGAACATGCCAGACTACCAAGCAAGACTCTACATAGGAAAAGGCAGGCTCTACATTCAGAACTAAACCTCTTGACAACTAAAGAAATTGAACAACTAATTTATAAATCCAGAAATCATTACTATGAACATGGAGAGAAAGCTAATAAGCTTTTAGCTCATCAAATTCACAAGCAAGAAGTGCGCAACGCAATCTCAGTAATCATTAATGCGAACGGAGATAAAATCGTTGACCACAAAAATATAATGCACACTTTCAGAGACTACTATTCTGACAAAAGGCAGAAGGCGGCATGGCTCTACCTAACTTCCAGTTTTATTACTGGGCAGCAAATATACAGGCGATAAGAACCTGGACACAAATAGAAGAACATACACAGGCTTGGTCCGCAATAGAAGTAAAATCCTGCAGTACTTCTTTGTATTCCTTGCTCTGTGCTCCAATAAACACACGTTATCGGCAATATACTAATAACCCAATTGTGCTCCACTCACTTAGAATCTGGAACCAATGTAGAAAGCATTTTAAGACAGAGAAGCTTCTATCTGTGGCACCTCTGCAAGAGAACCACCTCTCTCAACCTTCGCAAAAATATGCAGTTTTTAATATCTGGAAAAAATTTGGAATTAACTTGCTTAGAGATCTTTATATAGACAATGTTTTTGCATCCTATGAACAATTACATTCCAAATTTAACATTCCAACTACACATTTCTTTCACTATCTTCAAATCAGGAACTTTGTTAAACAGAATCTTCCAGATTTTCCTCATCTTGCACCCTCATCCATGCTGGAAAAAATATTGCTCAATCTCAAGGACTTAGACACCATCTCTACAATATATAAAATCATTTTACAATCCCTCCCTTTTAAAGATCCAAGAGGACACTGGGAAAAAGATCTCTCAATTAATATATCAGAAAAGGAGTGGAAAATAGCAATGCAGAGAATTCACTCGAGCTCCATATGCGCAAAGCATACAATTATACAACTCAAAATTATATATCGAGCACATCTGTCTCAACTAAAACTCTCCAAAATGTTTCCAGGGCATGATCCAACCTGCGAACGCTGCAACCTAGTTCCAGCCTCACTAGGTCACATGTTCTGGGCCTGCACCAAATTAACATCATTCTGGACGAAAATTTTTAATTACCTTTCAGACAGCCTTGGTCTCACAATCCCTCCTAACCAGTTAACAGCTGTGTTTGGGGTTCTTCCAGAGGGGTTTAAAGTGAAGAAAGACAAACAAATTATGATTGCATTCACTACACTTTTGGCACGCAGACTTATTCTGATAAACTGGAAGAACCCAAACTCTCCTCTTTTAAGTCAGCGGGAAACCGATGTGTTATACTATTTGAAATTGGAAAAAATCAAATACTCAGTTAGAGGATCCGTACAGACTTTTTTCAAAACATGGCAGGATCTAATCAGTAATATTTTAAAATAAGCTCATAAAGCACAGAGAATTTATTAATTTAGGTATGTTTACAAGCCTTAAATTTCACGCCGTTTGGCTTGCTCTCTCTCAGGGGTGGGGATCGATTTGTCCTTAACTCAATTTTTCTTTTTGTAAAAACTTGATTGATTTGTATGGATTGCAATAAAATTAATAAAAAGGAAAAAAAAAGAAAAGAAAAAAAAACACTAAAAATGTAGAAAAAGTGTAACCCACACAAACCTATTCTTCTTAGGGGACATATTTTGAGTAATATAGGGTGAAAAATGATTCGTTTTGAGTTATATCAATTTAGTACAACTATGCCATGGACTATGAAAAAATAGTCAAACTAATTTAAATAAAAAAAAGAAAAAAAAAACTTAAAACTAATAAAACACTACTTTTACAGTGAAAAATATCATGTCATTGTCTAACTCACTGACTGTATATGCTTGCGTATAAGCTGGGTCTTAAAACCTGAAAAATCAATCATAAAAATCAAACCCCGAATTATGCGCCCTTTCAAAAATGCGACACTTAATTTTTTTTTTCTTGCCTCCTCCAATCTTGCACCAGTTACTCAGAGGCATCGAATTTTGTTAAAGCAGCGCAGTTACCAATTTCTTTTGCCACTTCAACGACTTTTAATTTAAAACCAACTTCATATTTTCTTCTGATCAAACGCTCCATCATAGATAAGGGATGCTCTTACGATAAAGGTGTATAAGATACAAAAAAATCAAATCAGTACAAACGTCGCTTCAGAATAGTTCAGGTATTACTGTGTGGTCACGTATAGATATCTTTGGAAAGGAAAAAATCTGCAATATAAGAACCTAACATTGCAGACCAAGGGCCAGGATATACTTAATACTACACAACATGTGTGGTTGCGGATGCTGCTGCTGCTACACTAGCAGTGCACTGATTACACTTGCTTATGTGCTTGATGTACAGTTAGGTTCATAAATATTTGGACAGAGACAACTTTTTTCTAATTTTGGTTCTGTACATTACCACAATGAATTTTAAATGAAACAACTCAGATGCAGTTGAAGTGCAGACTTTCAGCTTTAATTCAGTGGGTTAGACAAAAAAATAGCATAAAAATGTGAGGCAACTAAAGCATTTTTTTAACACAATCCCTTTATTTCAGGGGCTCAAAAGTAATTGGACAAATTAAATAACTGGAAATAAAATGTTCATTTCTAATACTTGGTTGAAAACCCTTTGCTGGCAATGGCAGTCTGAAGTCTTGAACTCCTGGACGTCACCAGATGCTGGGTTTCCTCCTTTTTAATGCTCTGCCAGGCCTTTACTGCAGCGGCTTTACTTTCAGTTGCTGTTTGTTTGTGGGCCTTTCTGTCTGAAGTTTAGTCTTCAACAAGTGAAATGCCTGCTCAATTGGGTTAAGATCAGGTGACTGACTTGGCCATTCAAGAATTTTCTACTTCTTTGCTTTAATAAACTCCTTGTTTGCTTTGGCTGTATGTTTTGGGTCATTGTCCATCTGTATCATGAAACACTGCCCAATCAACTTGACGTCATTTAGCTGGATTTGAGCAGACAGCATGTCTCTGAACACCTCAGAATTCATTCGGCTGCTTCTGTCCTCTGTCACCTCATCAATAAACACTAGTGTCCCAGTGCCACTGTCAGCCATGCACGCCCAAGCCATCACACTGCCTGACTCCACCGTGTTTTACAGATGATGTGGTATCCTTTGGATAATGAGCTGTTCCACGCCTTCTCCATACCTTTTTCTTGCCATCATTCTGGTAGAGGTTGATCTTGGTTTCATCTGTCCAAAGAATGTTTTTCCAGAACTGTGCTGGCTTTTTTTAGATGTTCTTTAGCAAAGTCCAATCTAGCCTTTCTATTCTGAGGCTTATGAGTGTCTTGCACCTTGCAGTGCACCCTCTGCATTTACTTTCATGCAGTCTTCTCTTTATGGTAGACTTGGATATCGATACGCCGACCCCCTGGAGAGTGTTGTTCACTTGGTTGGCTGTTGTGATGGGGTTTCTCTTCACCATGGAAATGATTCTGCGATCATCCACCACTGTTGTCTTCCATGGACGTCCAGGTCTTTTTGCATTGCTGAGTTCACCAGTGCTTACTTTCTTTCTCAGGATGTACCAAACTGTAGATTTTGCCACTCGTAATATTGTAGCAATTTCTCGGATGGGTTTTTTCTGTTTTTGCAGCTTAAGGATGGCTTCTTTCACCTGCATGGAGAGCTCCTTTGACCGCATGTTGTCTGTTCACAGCAAAATCTTCCACATGCAAGCACCACACCTCAAATCAACTCCAGGCCTTTTATCTGCTTAATTGATAATGACATAACGACGGACTTGAACACACCTGCTCGTGAAACAGCCTTTGAGTCAATTGTCCAATTACTTTTGAGCCCCTGAAATGAAGGGATTGTGTTAAAAAAATGCTTTAGTTGCCTCACATTTTTATGCAATCGTTTTGTTCAACCCACTGAATTAAAGGTGAAAGTCTGCACTTCAACTGCATTTGAGTTGTTTCATTTAAAATTCATTGTGGTAATGTACAGAACCAAAATGAGAAAAAAAGTTATCTCTGTCCAAATATTTATGGACCTAACTGTAAACTTGGAGGATTCCACCAGATGGCAGTGTGAGACATCATCACGGTTAGAAAACAGCATTTGTTTTTGCTGTGTTGTAAGTTGAGGGAAGAAACATGTTGAAGACAAAAATTCTATGCATTCTGATGCTATTGTGAAAGTGCAACAGCGACACAGAATGTCGAGACAGTATGCGAGACCTTTAAATGTATTGAGTCATTACCATGAGGAACATGCAATGCTTGTATTGCCTATGTAAGAAATGGATGAAGAAAAGCACCATGAATACTTTCGTATGTGAGCATTTAAGTCTGATGATTTGCTTCACTGCATCAAACCTTTCATCAAACATTAAAGGATGCATAGTGATCGTGTTTGAGATGCGATTCAGCTTGCCATCACACTGTGTTATCTTGCAACAGCCAAATCTGCACTTCTTTTCTCAGACATTTTCCACTTTGCTTCCATTTTATCTTGAACATTTCCACATCCACTTTGGAAGAGTTGCCGTCAGCTGTTCTGACTGGCATGTCTGTCAATATTAAACAATGCTGACGTCACGTACCAAAACTTGAACGCACACGACACCTAAATTTTTCTGGTACTACAACCCACGCACGCATCACGTTAATTAATGATGACATGCTCAGAGGATGCGTCAAAAGGGTACGGTGGCAGCACATGATGTATGTAAGCGTTCTCAGCCTCATGTATAAACTCGGCCTAACAAGCCGGAAAATTAAATAATGTCTGAGACTGGCAAGGATTCATTTCTAATTAAGAAATTGGGTTTGAATGAAAACCTGCAGCCACTAAGGCCCGTTGCCCAATCCTGATTTATATTGTACCATAATTCTAAATGTAGCTCTTTAAAGACTGAGATATGAGGTAAGAACAGCAATGTACTTGTTATAATTACAAATTGAATGTGGATAAAATGTTTGTGACAGTGTTTAAAATGTTCCAAGCTTAAAAGCAAAAGCTTATATTTATTGTGCTTGCCTGGATGGTAGCAAAAGACAGGGCAGGTCAATGGTCATGGAGAAAAGGCACATGGGAAGAGGAAAGGAAAGAGATGGAGCTGAGAAGTTTCTAGATGGGCAGCGCACACATTTAGAAATGACATGAGGAACAGTTAAGTTGTGGACCAGATGACTTAAGTTATGTTACAGGAGAGAGAATCTGATTATTGTTGTTATGGACGTTTATTTTCTAAGTAGCCTATTCCAATGTGAAGCTAACTGGTCTGATAAACTACGGGGTCTCATGACTGCTTTCCTAGGATTGTGTTAAGTGAGCCAATCCTGCAAATGGTGCAAGTGCTGTCTCTTAGGGGCTGAACAAACGGCGACTTCAGAGAAAGTTGAAGTCCTTAGGCATGTCTGACTCACCTGGAGGTGACTATCTCTAGTGGAGAGAAAAAATCTTTCATCTCATGTTTTCATGCAGAATGAGAGAAAGAAGTTTATGGTATAACAGAAATGGTGACCAATGTTGCACAACAGCAATCAATGTGAATAACGTCCATGGAAAGAAAAAAAAAAAGGAAAAACTTCTAAACGTTACTCAAGTTGCATAATCGACAGTTCAGTTATCCAGCTGTGTGCTCACAACGTGCAAAACACATGACATTTTACCTAAAATATTGTTAAATCGTGTGACTGATGGCCAGGGCTCTTACCTGGCCGGGACACCTTCTTGAAGGATGGACCTGGGAAGCAGGTATGCACAGAGCACTGCCTCCCCCGGAGCACTAGATGGCAGCAGCACCTCGGATTCCCACATGGCTCCATGGGATTTTGGCACAGCCCTGTTAGGTTCCTTGAGAGCCTCTAGGGGGAGCTGCAGAGGTTTACTTTGGGTTTCTGCCACACCTGGGAGTACTTCCAGATAATGCTGTTGAATCACCTGAAGTGCATAAAAAGGACCACCTCACTTCACTCGAGGAGCCAGAGTGGGGTGGAAGAGGACGAGCTTGCCATAAGAGGAGTGGAGGTGGAAGAGGATGACAAAGACAGAGAAAAGGAGGGAAGAAACTCTTGTGCTTTGTACGGTGTGCTGGGACTGTGCAAGGGGAAATTTTGGAAAGTGTTTCCCCCCGCAATTAAATAAATGTGTGTTGCATTTTTCAGTTTGTGCCTGGTATCAGTCTGTGTCAGGTTTGGGTAGCGGTTGCACCCCCTGGTGGCCGTAATACATACTTCCTGAAAATCAGTGAACACCATAAACAGGAAAAGATTTCCCATAATGCCGTGCTTTTGAATTGAAGGTTCTCCTCACCCACTCATGCACTGGTCAAGGGGTGGAGTTTGAGACACAGAACAACAAACCAGCATGGAAGACCACCCCCTCGCCAGACAATCAAGTTCTGTCCCTGTCTGCATCTAGTGTGAGAAGGACTCTCACCAAGGTCAACCCACACAAAGCGGCTGGACCAGATAACATACCTGGACGTGTGCTCAGAGTCTGTGCTGACCAGCTGACTGATGTCCTAGTGGACATCTTCAACATCTCCCTGAGCCAAGCTGTTGTGCCACAATGTTTTAAAAATACCATCATCAGACCTGTCCCAAAGACAGCCACAGCTTCGGAACTCAATGACTACCGCCCAGTGGCACTTACTTCAATCATTATGAAGTGCTTTGAGTGGTTAGTCTTGAGTCACATAAAGAACCAGCTGCCCCCCAAACTGGACCCTTTACAGTTTGCATATCAATCAAACCGATCAACTGACGATGCAATTTCAATGGCACTCCACCTGACTCTGTCACACCTGGATCACCGCAATGCACATGTAAGAATGCTGTTCATTGACTTCAGCTCAGCATTCAATACTATCAGGCAGCTGATCAGTAAGCTGAATCTGCTCGGATTTAACATCTCCATCTGCAACTGGATTCTGGACTTTCTCACTGAAAGACCCCAAACAGTACAGATTGGGAATATAAGATCTAACACCATCACACTGAGCACAGGTGCCCCCCAGGGTTGTGTGCTGAGCCCGCTACTCTTCACGCTGCTGACCCATGATTGCACTTCCAACTCTGACACAAACCACATTATCAAGTTCGCCGATGATACTACAGTAGTGGGACTCATCGAGAACGACGATGATGCGGCGTACAGAGAAGAGGTGGAACGGCTGGCACTTTGGTGCAAAGACAATAATCTGTCTCTTAATGTTGAAAAGACAAAAGAGTTGATTGTTGACTTCAGGAAGACCAAGGCTGACCATCTTCCACTCAGCATTGATGGCGTCACAGTAGAGAGAGTGAAGAGCACCAAATTCCTCGGTGTTCACATCACAGAGGACCTGTCCTGGACCAAAAACACCACCTATCTTACAAAAAAGAGCCCAGCAGCGTCTCTACTTCCTGTGACGACTGAAGAAGGTGCATCTCCCCAAACCCATACTTACCACCTTCTACAGAGGCACCATAGAGAGCGTCCTGACCAGCTGCATCACAGTCTGGTATGGAAACTGCCATGCCTCCGACCGCAAAGCCCTTCAGAGGATTGTGCGGACCGCTGAGCGCATTATTGGCAGTTCACTACCCAGTCTGCAGGAGATCTACACCTCACGCTGTCTTCATAAAGCCACTAGCATCATGGCTGATCCCTGCCACCCCAGACCAGGGGTGGCAGGGTGCAGTAATCCTCCCTCTTTTTATCAGCAGACCAACCATGGGAAATTTCGCCTGGACTCGAGGACGTCACTTTTGGTTTCGGCTCCAATGACATCACTTCCGGTTCAGGTCCCGATGACATCATTTCCAGTTCCTGCCCCGATGACTTCACTTTCTTTGCCCAGCTTTGAAACCGCCATCTTTGCCTGTTATGATCGTTCTATTGTTGGACTAAAGTCTGTCGAGACCTGTTCTATGGAACCAACCCTTCAATTTTGGAGGCCTAATTCAAGTATATGGGCGGCTACCCCCAAACCTCTTCCTGTGTCTGTCCAATCTTTTCACAAGAACCACTAAAGATGCAGCCGGCTTGCTGCCGCATCTCAGTTATTTACTGCAGTGCTGCCATCTAGTGGACAGCCATATAATTTTTTTTTCTTTTTGGTGGCAATAGCTTGAGCTTGCGAAAAACATTGCTATTAACAGACAGTAGATTGTAGCAGTCATGGGGATGCAAAGATTCACACCATCCAAAGACAGTGGGGGCCCACGATAAAATACACACGTAGCCTTGACCTGGCACGCAAACACTCACACACAAAGACACAGTTAGTGGCACAATGAATAGATAATTAATAATAAAATATATTAATCAAATAATGAAAAAAGAATACACAATATAACCAAAACCACATATGCAAAGGCTCCCCCCAGCTCGACGATGGAGATAATAAATTGCAACACTAGCAGCAAACAATAAACACTAAGAACAATGTCCAAAACAGTTCAGTATAGCAGGGGCAGTTGATGATGGATGTGTGATTGAAGAGCTTCCTGAAAGCAATGTAAAGTTTTATCCTACCAGGTTCCTGAAGCGCTATGGGGTTTGAAGTGATTGGGAGCGCTACCTCAGACGAAGATGCATCCCATCAGTGCAAACTCACACAAGACAGGCAGGCACAGAACAGCACATAAAGTCGTAATCTAATTGAGGCATATTAACAAATAGACGGATGATCACCATGCCCAGGCATCTTTCAGGCTTCTTTTTAAAGAGCTTGCCTACTCAATCTTCCCAGCAGCTCCTGCGAGAAGCTGTCCAATAGTGTTAAACTGCTGGGGCCACTGGGAAATGTAGTACATTCTAAGTAGCGCTGCTATACCATCATTACAGTATGTCGTTGTGAAAAATATATAAAGCTGCTGATGTTTTGAACCAACTCGCTTTGCTGTAAGATTAATACGACCGTGATTGAGACAGTGACATTCAATTGGTTGATGTGGAAACTGCAGGCTCTGGCACTGATGTGGATCAGTTCCCCCTTAGATGTTTCTTCATTACAAAGTGTCTAACTTGTCCCGACTGTAAGGACATTCTGGTACCAACTGAGTGCAAACAGTCACCAATTACCAAATGAGTTGTGTGCTTAAGTGTGGACAGCACAAAGAAACGCGTCATATTTACAGCTTTTAAGCCTGCACTCTGCGAGGTGACATCCTTCTAGGACTGTCATTCAAATGGAGACTTTTAGTCGTGTTACTGGTGAAAATAAAGTAAATAATTTCTTTACCCTTTTCACAGTTACTGTTGATAATAAAACTTACTTTTAAATACATATTTTTATGAGGTTTGATAGAGTTCATTACTTATGGTACAATATATGCATAGATCTCTAGTGCAGCATTCTGGCGATGAATGGTTCATCAGTCAATGTGTTCAAAGAAAGAGCCATTAAAGACGCAGGAGCTGTTCATATCAAAACATTAGAATGGCCAGCAAACAAAAACAAAATATAAGGCAGATTTTGTAGTTAAAACACAAGAACAAGAGGTCCTAACTAACAGTAAGTATAAATAAATCCTTTTCTTAAGTGAGTCTTCAGGAAAGAGTTTAGTTTTAAATCCGAAAGCTTGGACAACATGTGCTGTGCCTTATTATCTCAAATAGCAAAACGACACGATTTGTGGACTTGTACACATTTTGTTGATACAAAAAATAATTTTCATATTTGGATATTTAATATTTGTTTAAACATCTGTATAAAAACAAAACAAGGTGAATACCTTCATTGTCGTGAAATTGCGAATCCTGTCAAACTCAAACTCAATTTCCACGTATCCATTCGAAAAGGTGTCATTCGACCAGCCAACGTAGTCGTTTATGTTGTAGACGTGGCTTTGAATGAAGTTGTCCAGGCCACACACACCATCTGTCAGCTGTCCGAGTCCTTCTGTCATTCTGAAAGAGGAATGGAAAAGAGACTTGGCTTGGTACAAAAGGTTGTATTTAGACTCACCTTCGCTTGCCCACCCCCGGGTTTGGTTTACCAGATATACAATTTAAAGAGATTGTTAGTTTCATGGGAATTGTTGCATATGCATTATTTTCATTTTCATTTTAAAACTTTTGTAAAAACAACACTTTATTTCCGGCCCTGGGTGTTATTACATCTCTTTCTTGCAGGACGTATAACGCTGCTCGCATTGTGAAGGGGGGGCATCTGAACGCACGCTAAGGAGAAGCAGTCTGATCATCTGCTGGCTTTTTGCTGCTGGCGAGCTGTGTGTTTTGCTTGTTTCTTGACATCGTTTTAAGAGCTGGGAGCACATGAAGCGTGTCTGCCAACAGCAGTCCAACAACTGCTAGGTTAGATGGCCGTGGACTTGTTTTAAATGATGTCTCACTGCCTTGTCTCGCGTGACGCTGCAAAAACAATACTTGTCCTTTATTTCCGGCCTGGGTGTGGTTAAATCTCTTTCTTGCAGGATGTATAATGCTGCTGGCATTGTCAAGGGGGTGGGGGGGTGTGGGGGTGGGGCGTTTGAACGCATGCTATGGAGGTGCCGTTGGATCATCTGCTATCTTTCTGCTGCTGTCGTGCTGCCCGTCGATCATTTTAAAGCCTGTAGAGCAGCTGTCCTTCTGCCACTTCACGTCTCTGCCGCTTGCGTTGTGAAGGGGGGTGGGGGGCGGCTGAACGCATGCTAAGGAGAAAGGTTGGATCATCTGCTGGGTTTCTGCTGCTGGCGAGCTGCGTGTTTTGCTTGTCTCTTGACATCGTTTTAAGAGCTGGGAGCACATGAAGCGTGTCTGCCAACAGCAATCCAACAACTGCTAGGTTAGATGGCCTTGGACTTGTTTTAAATGATGTCTCACTGCCTTGTCTCGCATGACGTTGTAAAAACAATACTTGTCCTTTATTTCCGGCCTGGGTGTGGTTAAATCTCTTTCTTGCAGGATGTATAATGCTGCTGGCATTGTCAAGGGGGAGGGGTGGGGCGGCTGAACGCATGCTAAGGAGAAAGGTTGGATCATCTGCTGGGTTTCTGCTGCTGGCGAGCTGCATGTTTTGCTTGTCTCTTGTCATTGTTTTAAGAGCTGGGAGCAAGTCAAAGTGTCTCTCGCGGGACTTCAAATTGTCTTCTGAGAAGATCACGTCTCGTCTCCCTAGTCTCCCTCCCAAAGATTTTTTTTTATAATAGAGAGATATTTTTTCCCATCACAAGACTAACAGTAACATAATATTCTCAAACCTGCTGAATTTAGAGTCATGAGTAACATGTAGAAAGTGGACACCTTTACATTTGAGCTAGCAACTTAATACTACATCAAAAAAAGTTTAGATTTTATATAGATTTACTTTACTATATTATTGCTTCTATAGGGTGGTCCTGATCTAATTATGCAATTTTCATTATGCTATAACTTATTAAGTTTATTACATAGAAAATCACCCGAAAAATCCTGGACCAACGAGAAGTGTGCGAACTGACGACATGAAGAATCGTCTTTGCGCCGAACTGGAATCGTCCCTGCATAAATCAAAGTCATCCAGATAATCTGGATCTGCATAATTAGATCTGGACCACCCTGTATTATGATGAAAAAAATACTGTTTGTTATAATATCACTCATTAAATTAGAGTATAAATCAAAACTGTTCTAAGCAAATTTTCCAATGCTTTAATAGAACCTGTGATAATGTGTGAGATAATGATGAGTAGTGCTTATCAGCAACGTTCGCATATTCACAGTGAGTATGCCATGTTCACCGGTGACCTTTTTTGCCAAACATTTTCCTAGAAAATCACTGGGCGATCTGCTTAGGTAAACATTTTTTTTCCCTGTGCCCCATGATGATTTGAGAGAGCAGTGAGAAATTGCAGAGTTTTAGCAGTCATGTGCAGAACTTTCAAACACACGTACTATAAGATCATTGCTGACGTGGCAGTCGTTGGGTTGTAAGCACATGCAAGCACGTCAAAATAAATGAATAAATAGATAGATAGATAAATAAATAAATAAAATGCATGTAGTATTTTAATTTTAGATGCATGTTAGCTTGGGCTGGCGCCTGCCCGGGGTTTGTTTTCTGCCTTGCACCCTGTGTTGGCTGGGAGTGGCTCCAGCAGACCCCCGTGCTAGGATTTAGCAGGTTGGATGATGGATGGATGGATACATGTTAGCTAACCAAAATGAAAATGAAATATATAAGTACTACCACCAGATATATAACACTGATTTCTGTGTGCCTACAGTGCAGTGCCACATGGCTTATTTGCTTGCTAATGAGCCCTGTGCCCAGCTATGCTCCACCTCTATGTGGCATGGCCAATGTGTGCCTCAAGAGTGCAACGATCTATATTTTATTTACTTATTGCTAGTTTGTGGCCAATTGTTGTATTTTGTTTGTGGTATTTGTTCTGACTGTATCTTTTATTGTCGTTTAAGGTACGGTGTTGTAGCGGTTAGCACTGCTACCTCATAGCTCAGATCACATATTTGGCCACAATACACTCTATTCCATTAGGCAACGTGTCAGACGTAAAACAAATTTCACCTACGTAGAGCCAAATGCGCCGTCATATATACTGTCATTCAGGTAGATGACATGGCCTCCTGACATGACAATTTGCTGTCCTGGAGGGGCACTGTAAGACACCAGCCCATCTGTATGAGAAATAATAGAAACAGTTAACTTTTTATATTTATAAAAAAAAAAAAAAAACACAATCATGCAATTGTAAATGAGTTGGAGTTAATACAAATATCAGATACTGTATATTGATAAAAAGTATTACACAAAAAAAGAATTAAACCATTTCAGGTGTGATTGTCAATTTACTGTACATTATAGTGCCATTAGGAAAATTCTGACAATATTACAATGCAGCGTCCACCTTACAAGCTCGCTCATTCATTCATTCATTCACTATCTGTACCTGCTTTGTCCATCATAGCATCACAGAGTGCACACACACTCACCCACAATCACTCACTGATCCAATTTAAAGCTGCCAGGTAACCAAAAATGCAGATCCATGAGATGTGGTAGGACAACATTTACATATTTGTGAACAGAATAAAATTTTAAACTGTATAACCTGTTACTGACAGAGAGAAGGTTGCCTTCCTATAAGTCGTATCCAACAAGTGGCATGGCAGACGTCTTCACAGACCCCTCAGCCTGCACAAGGTAGGGAAGGGTGTGTTTGGGTGCTTGGGGTTCCAGACCCCAAAGTCAGCCACAGAAAATATATTTACTATTTGCAAAAACAAAAAAAAAAATATTTTGTGTATTTTTAGGCTAAATGAAAAAGTGAAAAACAGGTGTTTTGCATTGTGTGATGTTAGCGGGTTGACAACGAAGACCCCCATCACCATAAGAAAAAGAAAACTAGCTGCTGGCACAACAGGCCAGAACTACCAAAGATAACATCAGTGCTTAAACTATCAGTAGGAGAAGGAGGTGGCGAAATGCTACCCACATCATAAACAGGGCAGATTATTATATTGTATATCAGGCGAATTGAGCACCACGGCAAATGTGACAGAAAAGGCTTCTTCTGCTTGTCCTCATTGCCTAACTCTTCCCCCTGCAGACGACAGCACCACATCCAGGTAGAAGTAAGGATATGCAGTATTTGAATGGAAATAAGTAAATAATAAAATATTATTATATGTTAATGACGCAGCAGTTTTCCTCTGAACTGCAACAAACTGGCCAGACTTTACATTTGTAGATGCAAACTGTTTTATTTCAGCAAGCTTCTTGCTTCAAAAATAAGGTTTATTTCTATAGCACATTTTACATGCAAAAAATTTAGCTCCAAATGTCTTACAAGACGGCAAAGATGTCAAACAAATTAAAATTATACAAGAATAATGATGAGTAATAATGAATAATAAATGAATGAAAAATATTAATGAATAAATGCACACTTACATAAGATAGATATGTAATTAAGAGAAAGGGAGTCCTTAAATATATAATGTTTTAAGTCTGTAAATGACAGTCTGATGATAAGATGAGCTGGCCAGAGTGAACAGAACGTGAACATGTCTTTTTTGTTCATTTTTGAGTTATTGATGCATATTTATGCCACTTTTGATTATTATCTGCTTTAGTTTCTATGCTTGTGCTATGATATTGAATTAAAACTTTTTAAAAAGTTTTACTTCCACTGCTCTCTGTTTTGCCTCCAAACTTTTGCACATTGCTCTCCATAGTCTTGTCTCCTGTCCTTAGGACCACTTGCCTCTATGTACAGAATACCAGCAGGTGTAAATGTGCTGAAACCAGCAGCTCTGAACTTTCATTTCTTGATTCTCTTCCTTGACATTATGAAAAAAAAATTTAATTTCAAAATTAAAAATTTACACTTGGCCTCTACTGAAATGATGTAAGAGTGGCATGCAACATTTCTCCGTTTTGGGCATGTGGGGCACAAGCAGAATAGACAGATATAGATCAGTAGGAAAATTTATTTGAAAAGTCAAAAAAAAAAAAAAAAGATACGAGGCAAAAATCAGGATTGAGTCACTTCTAGCTACTGTGTGAATGTAGCCTTGGAAGACTTCTTCAGACAAGACAGCATCCACAAATGTTAAATGTGTGAAAAACGTCAAATTGGAGTTCTATTGTAAAAGCATTTTTTCAGAGGGGACCCGCCAACTTTTTTATTGCCACTGCCTGAGATTGGTACCCTTTGGGGAATTGTCTCCTAGTGAGTCCACTTTATCTACCCATGCTTTCAAAAGGGCGGACACACTAGTGGATTGTATTATACCTAACACCTGTGCTGCTCTATTCCCTTACTTTCCAAATACTTTACTCGTTGAATGGAATCTGCCTTTGTTAATTAAACTGTCAGTGGCTCTAGTCTCATGTCAGAGCACCCATCCCAACTCTAATATTCACACCATGACCAATTGCCCAAGGAAAGCATAACCAATTGTATTGTGTCTCCTGCATTAACCAATTTACAAATATCAGTGGGTGCTAGGAACTCTTCAGCAGGTCACACACACACACACACACACACACACACACACACACACACACCAGGCCAATGTGTAGGCAAAACCTAAGAACCTAACAGATATGTCTTGAGGATATCATGGTCAATACCACTTTTACAGCAGCTCATACTGGCATCCAGCCTTCTATTTTGCGTTGCTGGGCGAGACTCCAATCTCCTACAACCTTGTACTGAGAGAAATGGGATTGGGAAAGAAATGTGTGAACATATAATGCGGAAAAAAGGCTGAATCACACAGAGATAGGCAAGAAATGCACCTGTGACTTTGACCTGTTCTCTTCTGTTATACTGCTTGACATTTGTCATAGTATCGCTATTGTAATATAATATAATATAATATAATATAATATAATATAATATAATATAATATAATATAATA
>JANRMT010062857.1:30437416-30483063 GCA_026402145.1 Polypterus bichir lapradei | reverse complement strand
TATAATATAATATAATATAATATAATATAATATAATATAATATAATACATCTGCTTACCTAGCCATTCACAGCCATAGAGTTCGACCCTCATGCACACGTTCATCCTGTGATCAGTAACTGGGATGAAGCGGACATACTGCGCAATAATGGGGGGGCTCAGATCCTTTAAGACAATGTCATAGGCATTTTTGTTCCCATTTATTACCTTTATAGGAGAAGTGAGAATTAATTAGATATGAAAATTATGAAAACCTAAAATAAAGATTTTGCATGCCTTTTCATAAAAAGATAATACAGTAGACTCCTATGTGTTAACACAGATTAAAATTACATTTTTAATAGCAGTAATAATTTAAGAATAACAAATTATCATTGCAATCTTGACTTTAGACATCTCTAAGTCAATCTTAGACAGACAGACAGAAAGATAGATATGTACAGCTCTATATAATCGATACATAACTATAAAAGGGACCATAGATAGATAGATAGATAGATAGATAGAAAGGCACTATATGATAGATAGATAGATAGATAGATAGATAGATAGATAGATAGATAGATAGATAGATAGATAGTGTCACAGACGGCTGGGGTTCTTACCCGGCCGGGGTGCCTAAAAGGACCGGAAGGGGGCAAGAATAGCTTTCGGGCCACAAGGGGGCAACTGCCCTGGAATAAGAAAGGACCACGAGAAAAGATTATAACCCATTGGGACCCGTGGCCACCGCCAGAGGGTGCCTTAAACCTCATGGGACCTGGAAATAGTTACTTCCACCACACTTGACAAGATGGTGGAGGAACCTGCCAGGGACGCCCGGAGTGCTTCCGGTGCAAAGAGCAGCACTTCCGCCACACCAGGAAGTGCTGCCGGATGGACGTCATCAGCCACCTGGAGCATATCCGGGCAGGAATAAAAGGGGCCGCCTTCCAGCAATCGGGGAGCTAGAGTCGGGAGAGGGAGCAGCACAAAGCTCCCAGGAGGAGATTGGCGGCCAAGGACAGAGATAGACAAAAGTTCATTGTGGTAATTGATTGCTGTGTGCATCATGTGTTGTTCGGGACTTTATTCCTGTGTTTATTTAAATGAATAATAAACGTGTGAATTTTATAAAGATGTGGTCTCTGACTGGTGGTGTCCAGGCAAGTCTCACAATAGATAGATAGATGTCAAAGAGTGGTGGCTCTGAGGCTAGAGATCTGCACTGGCAATCGGAAGGCTGACGGTTCGAATCCTGTAAATGCCAATAGGGACTCTGCTCTGTTGGGCCCTTGAGCAAGGCCCTTAACCTGTAATTGCTGAGTGCTTTGAGTAGTGAGAAAAGTGCTATATAAATGCAAAGAATTATTATTAAAGACACTATATAAGGCAGAGATAAAAGATAAATAGTGTGTTTCACACCTATCTGTCTGTCTATCTACAGTATCTATGCTATACTAACATTTACAAGAAGGTTTGACATTACACTCTAGTTTTTCCTGCGGTCTCCACAAAAACAGGTAGATGGGACCTAAACAATGGGTTTGTCCCTAGTGAGACCATAGCTGAACAAACAGTGCCTTTCTACCTGTCTATCTATGGCTGGTTACAGGTCACTACAAGGATCTGCCTATATACTGTATAATGAAATGAAGGTTCAGCTGGTTTTAAGAGACAGCAGTAGAGTGACCTCCTATCCAGAGTGTCTTCCATCCTAAACTTACTGCTGTAAGAGTTGACTCCATTTCTTCTCTGTGACACAGCAGAAGAGTTTTGAAAAGAACAGCCCACAAAACATATTAATCCTATGCACCTAATTTCCATCAGTAAACACTCAGTTGAATTCTGGAGGTCCCTAAAATCCTACTCTCCACCACACTACTTCGTAACTTATTCCATATTCTGTATCCATGGTTCTCTGTGTGAAGATTAAGTTTTCGAATGTTTCTGCGACATTTACCCTCGACAAATTTCTATCTAAATCCCTATGTTGCTGTTGAAGAATTCATTTAAAGTAAAAACTGGGACCCACCTTCATAATTTTGAACAAGTCCCTCATGTCACCTCTTAAACTAAAACGTTTCATCTCCTCCAGTTTCTCCTCATAGCTTGCACTCCTGTTATTAGGATAGTTGCTCTTTTCTGGACTTTCTCTCGTGCTGCTATGTCTCTTTGTAGCTCGGAGACTAAAGTGAACACAGTACTCCAGGTGAGGCCTCACCAGTGTGTTATAAAGCTTAATCCTAATTTCCTTTGACTTTTACTTCACATATTTGGGCCTATATAACCTAACCTGCTATTAGCCTTCTTAATTACAAATGTAGACTGTCTGGATGTATAAAGCTAAGAGTCCCATAGGACTTCTAGGTCCACCTGGTATGACGAAACACCTCTGGGATGCAGCCAATAGTTTAGCATACACGGCCTTATTATGATTCTGCACCACTGTATTTCATATTTCTTTGATTGTCAGTGGCAGATATTTCATAAATGGCAGTTTATCACCTGTTGGGCCTTTGCCCTTGCTGTTTTGATAAGTGATTAAAGGAAAGCAAAACAGTACGATGAGCTAAAGTCTGAAAACATGTAGATGGGCCAATAAAATAAACAGTAAGTTAATACATTTAAAAGTAGAAGATAACGCAACACTGAGAAAAGAAAAATAAATAAAGAATAAAAAATTATTTAACAAACCACCGTTGTGTTTAAACAGCTGCATCATTATATCCGTCTGCCAGAAATATCTGATGTCATTGTGTACATTGAAATGGACAGAAATAAATAAACCATTCACAGTTTGCACAATTTCAAAATACTTATATACTCTGCTTCAATTTAGTAATTTGTGAAAAAGAACATTCATTTGGATTTTATGTTTGTGTAAATACACAGATGAAATAATTCATCGTTGTTAATAAACCTTCAATATTTTTAGATGAAATCAACACCAGACTTATGGAACTTAAATCACAGAGGTTTGGAAAAAATACTCTAAGTAGGAGTTTGGCTCCCACGGCGAGCCACCGCTGTGGATGCTCAGACCTACTTGTCCAACGAGACACCGACCTGCTTTCCTTGGAGATTTTTCCAGGAAATCCAGCGACTCCCATCGCGACTGTAGTTGATCTTGTACATCTGAGCAAACTCATTGCCGTGACCTCCGGCATGACGTCCTTGAGTGCCAACCAGAGTAATGAAGTGAAGCACCCGCAGGTCAATTTGCAGAAATTCCTTTAGGTTTTCCGGTTCTACTGGAATTTCAGGACACCACGCTCCATCTCCCTCTTCATAATCGAGTCTGAAAAAAGCAAAATGAACACGACAGTACAATTGATTTTATATTTTTGTTTATTTTCATAATCATCTCCAGGTTAACAAGGAGCTGAAGCCTACGCTGGTGACAGCAGAAGCTGACCGGAAACACCAATGTGTGACAAGCACAGCATGGATGTAACAAGAAGGTTATTAGTGCCAATGTAATTTGTGAAATTTATTTCAAAGATTTGAAATTCAGCTGAGAGAGAGAGAGACTGCCAGGGAGATGGACAAATGACAGCTGTAAGTCAGGTTAGGGAGAAAACACGTGGTGAAGGACACACAGGCAGGTTACTTTAAAACGTGCTGACGTCATCTTGACCAATATGGTTAAAAAACCCAGAGTCTGTGATAAATGATGAGAACAGGTGAAGGTATTAATAAATAGCCAGTTCTTCTGGTAGTTACCCATATCTGACATGAATTCTACGAAAATGTAACTATGAGTGTTTATAATGGCGAGGATCCAGCATGACGTCAGAAGCATCTCACTATGCCACCGACATTTCTCGCTGGATGGGACATCTGTGTGTCAGCATTCTCCCACTTTGCTGGGATGTCCCTTTGCTTCTCTCCAGCCTGAATATATACCGTTATATACTCGTGTATAAGCCGGGTCTTGAAACCCGAAAAATTGATCACAAAATCAGACCCCGATTTGTACATCCGTTCAAAAATACAATATATTTTTTTTTTACATCTTCTTGCCTCCTCCAATCTCACATCAGTTTCTCAGACACATCGAACTTTGTTGCAGCAGCGCAGTTACCAATTTCTTTCGCAACTTCAATGACTTTTAATTTAAAACCAGCTTCATATTTTCTTCTGATCAAACGCTCCATTGTAGATAAGGGATGCTCTTACGATAAAGGTGTATGAGGGTGTGAGATACAAAAAACACAAATCAGTGCAAACATCACTTCAGAATAGTATGGGTATTACCGTGTGGTCACATAGGCACAATACATAGAAATAAAGGCCGTGTGCTCCATGGTTAATCTCTCAGGTGGGTGTTAGCATATCATAATCTCTTGGATCAATTGCGTGAGTTTTCTGCATTCGACTTATACGACCGACATTATAAAATGGCGGAAGTTATATATTGTATTATATTTATTTATTTATTAATTATATTTATTATAAAATCAAGCCCCAACTTATCCGCGGGAGAACTTAAATGCGAGTATATATGGTATGTACAGTACAGGCCAAAAGTTTGGACACACCTCCTCATTCAATGTGTTTTCTTTATTTTCATGACTGAAGGCATCAAAACTATGAATGAACACATGTGGAGTTATGTACTTAACAAAAAAAAGGTGAAATAACTGAAAACATGTTTTATATTCTAGTTTCTTCAAAATAGCCACCCTTTGCTCTGATTACTGCTTTGCACACTCTTGGCATTCTCTCGATGAGCTTCAACAGGTAGTCACCTGAAATGGTTTTCACTTCACAGGTGTGCCTTATCAGGGTTATTTAGTGGAATTTCTTGCTTTATCAATGGGGTTGGGACCAGCAGTTGTGTTGTGCAGAAGTCAGGTTAGTTGGACGATCATTTATTTTTCAACAGGACAATGACCCCAAACACACCTCCAGGCTGTGTAAGGGCTATTTGACCAAGAAGGAGAGTGATGGAGTGCTGTAAACGGTCATGAAAATAAAGAAAACACATTGAATGAGGAGGTGTGTCCAAACTTTTGGCCTGTACTGTATATCTCTTATATACAGTATATATATATATATATTTCTCTTCTGGTTCGTCCTGCTTCCACTTCAAAACCGGTCCCGCCCACACGCAGCCGACATGGCATTTCTCGATTCCTATTCGTCCTCTTCCAAACCCTTCCCCACGCTGCCTGCGGCCTCCCATACACTTTGCTATTTTTGTTTTACTGCGACGGTTGTTTCCTAAGCCTTTGTTATAAAATGAACGACAGTATCTTCTCTGTCGACGGGTTTTTGTACAACGTCATCTCTATTCCGGGATCCGGCAACTGCCTGTTCCTATCAGTGGGCTATTTCTTGACACAAACGGTTGACGAAGGCAATGCACCATTTTCCATTCCTATTCTTACACCGCCGTATGCTACGGCGGGCGTCGGCTATTTAGTATGCATTATATTCTGGGAATGAATGTTATCTTTTATGCAAGTTGAATACATATATCTCTTTTTCTACCATATTTCTCTTTTGTAATTATTTTCTGCTATGGGTACAAAAGGGATGGCATTGGTTCTAGTCAGTTCTGTATCAAGAAACACATCCCAGGGGAGAAAGAGCGCTCCCTGCTGGATACAGTGGACACGGGGAGAACATACACATCCAACATAGACAAACACTATCATGATTAAATTTGGCGACTGCTAGATTCCTATTTCTTTTTATTTTCCATGAATTATATTTGTTTTGCTGTGGTTTGGTCCTAGGGTGACCTCATTTACTCTGTGAGACTTCCTGAACAGAAAACACCAATCCTATCTATATATTGTGAATTTGGAGTCGTAAAGTCTCAAGAGGTTCCAATAATGCCCACTAGAGGGGGATATCACCGTCAAGTGCCAGCTAGTAATAAGGGCATGCACTGAATCTTTATAAAATGAAAAGCTTTATTTCACAAAAGGCTCTGTAAATATATTAAACTCCGTACAGTAGAGCAGGGGTCCGCAACTCCGGTCCTGGAGGGCCCCAGTGGCTGCAGGTTTGCATTTTAACCCTTTTCTGAATTAGTGACCTGTTTTTGCTGCTAATTCATTTCTTTTGAATTCATTTTAATTGAGTTGCTCTTGAAGACTCAGACCCCTTAATTATTTAGTTTTCCTTAATTAGTAGCTAAACAACAATGAGATACAAAATGAACCAAAACTACTAAACTGTGTCCATCATACAGTGTCTGAAAATAAAGAAAGGTGAAGGTGTCAGGAATGTTGATCTTCTCAGGTCCTCAAAACATTTTAGCAGTGCTCTTAGAAAAGTGAAAATCTACAATTTCAGAAATGTCTGCTATTGCACCTCGAGAGCAGCAACAAGCCATGGAATTAAAGAACTGGGGGGTTTAATTAACAACAAGAATCAAAGCCAATTAAGCAACTGGTTGGATTTGAGGCCCTGACTTAGTTGGTCTTCTATTGGTCTTCTCACTTCACATTTGATTTCTGTTTGAGTGCCACTGAAGGAAAGAAATGAAGCAAATCAGATGAACAAATCTTAAAAGGCAAGTCATTTAAAATTAATTAAAAAGAAGTTAATTAGCAGCAAAAAAGGTAATTAATTAAGAAAAGGGTTACAACAAAATCCTGCAGCCACTCGTGCCCTCAAACACTGGTGTTGGGGACCCCTGCTGTAGTGCAAGAGTTGCCAGCAAAGGCAATCAAAGGGGAACAAGTCCCAATACAAAATCCAATGCTGAATTCAATAAAAGATAAAGTAACACTTCCAGTTAGCAGAAATAGCCCAAATGTTGATAGATATCTACATTTTGTACCTAATTCCTCACCCCCAGGCCGCCAGGAGGAGCTCTCCCGAT
The DNA here is from genome assembly GCA_026402145.1 of Polypterus bichir lapradei. NCBI lineage: Eukaryota > Metazoa > Chordata > Cladistia > Polypteriformes > Polypteridae > Polypterus > Polypterus bichir. The sequence goes on along the minus strand of JANRMT010062857.1, from coordinate 30,476,241 downwards.
AGCATGGACGTGCCCCCAGTTCCAGCAGGGCCTTATGGACTTTGTAGTTTTTATACACAGCCCTGCTGGATACCTTGGGGACCACAAGGAGTCGCAGTAGCGAGGCTCGTAGACTCTTATGTGCCCTATAACCTGGAAGTGCGTCCTGGTCACGTGAACGGGAGGAATGACGTACTTCCAGGTTGAAGAGAGACTTTTTACCCTGACCCGGAAGTGGTAAGGACTTGTGGACTGTGGGGCAGGAACACCTCTGGGTCATGGGGTATTAAAGGACTCTGGGAAAGCCCAGACACTGAGCTGAGTTGGGAGGCAGGGTGGCTAAGTGTCTGGGAGTTTGGAGGAATTGTTATTGTTTATTTGATTATTGAGTATTGTGGAGAGGAGCGTGCTTTGTGCACTTTATTATTATAATAAATCTTATTATTGGACTTTTACCTGGTGTCTGACGTGTGGTCTGAGGGTACAAGGGTGCAAGGAATCCCTAATCTGTCACAATATATATATATATATATATACATATATACACACACACAAAGACAGACACACAGACATAATTCCTAAAATGGTATTTTCGGACTCAGGGAGGCTTAAAATGCTGAGATTCATGAAAATCTTGACATTGAATCTTTGGGCGATTACAATGCTTTACCTATACTTTGTATACGAGAAAGTAAAAACAGAGCAAAATGGTTAAAAATCCAATAAATCCCAAAAGCATAGAACTCAAATAATAAAACACTCACCAGACTCCCAAACAAATTTGAAATGAATCATCAGGGAATGTGGTAAACTCTTCAAATTTATAGAGTGGAGGGCAGTTTCTGTTGGTGACTGGCAGGTGGCCCCGCCTCTTGGGGGACCACCCACAAAACACATGGAACATAACAAAGGCAGCTTACAAACATAGACAAATCCAAAACTAAACAATGATGAACATAATCAACATATATCAAAGAATAAAAAATGAACCAAATAGACATCAAACAAGGATTTGAACCCCGGACAGAGAAGGAACCCAGGCTGAGATGTGACACCATAGCTGTTGTTTGTTTCCCTTGCCAGAATAGTCATGCCAGGGTTTAGGCATGTAGACCATGTCAAGATGACCTGCTGAAGTTCAAGCCGAGCATCAGAATGGGCAAGAAAGGGGACTGAAGTGACTCTGAACGTGACATGGTTGTTGGTGCCAGGCAGTCTGGTCTGAGTATTTCAGAAACTGCTGATCTACTGGGATTTTTACACACAACCATCTCTAGTGTTTACAGAGAATGGTCTGAATAAAGGAAAATATCAGTGAGCGGCCGTTCTCTGGGTGAAAATGCCTTGCTGATGGCAGCAGTCAGAGGAGAATGGTCAGACTGGTCTGAGCTGATAGAAAGGCAACAGGAACTCAAAAAGGCACTCATTACAACTGAGGTATGCAGAAGGGCAGCTCTGAAGACACAACACGTCAAACCTTGAAGCAGGTGGGCTACAGCAGCAGGAGACCACAGCGGGTGACACTTCTGTCAGCTAAGAACAGGCAACTGAGGCTACAATTCACACAGGCTCACTAAAATTGGACAACAGAAGATTGGAAAAATGTCACCTGGTCTGATGAGTCTCGATTTCTGTTGCAATGTTCGGAAGGCAGGGTCAGAATTTGGCATCAACAACATGAAAGTATGGATCCATCCTGCCTTGTATCAACAGTACAGGCTGCTGGTGGTGGTGTAATGGTGTGGGGGATATTTTCTTTGGGCCCCTTAGTACCAGTTGAGCATCATTTAAATGCTGCAACCTACCTAAGTATTGTTGCTGGCCATGTCCATCTCTTTATGACCGCAGTGTCTCCAACTTCTGATGGCTCCTTCCACCAGGATAACATGCCATGTCACAAAGCTCAAACCATCTCAAATTGGCTTCTTGAATTTGACAATGAGATCACTGGACTCAAATGGCCTCCACAGTCACCAAATCTTAATCTGACAGAGCACATCTGGGATGTGGTGGAACGGGAGATTCACATCATGGATATGCAGCTGACAAATGTGCAGCAACTGTGTGATGCTGTCATGTCAATATGGACCACAATCCCTGAGGAATGTTTCCAGGACCTTGCTGAATCAGTGCCATGAAGAATTATGGCAGTTCTGAAGACAAAAGGGGGGTCCAACCGGGTACTGACAGGGTGTACCTAATAAAGTGGCCGGTGAGTGTACATAGTATATTGTGGAATGAAATTTCACTACTTACAGTCCCAGGTGCATAAACAAATCAATACGCATTTAACATACACTATAAGATTACCAAACCCAGAGCAACAATACAAAGTAACCAACCAAAAAAATGCAGGACTATAAAGCTCAAACAATGCTTAATATCCATAGTAAAATACAGAGTGTAAATGTTATAGGGATATGGTGCTAGGTGATATGTAAGGGTCCAGGTGTCTGACAGCCTGGGGAAAGAAATGGTTATGGAACATGGCTGTGCTGCTCTTAATACTGAGGACTCTTCTACCTGACGTCTGGAGGTCAATCAGTGCATGTGACAGGTGAGAGACATTTTTCACAATGGCAGAGTCTCTACACAGACTTCGTGCCTGAAAGATGTCCTGGATCGAGGGGAGGGAGACCCCTCAGCTGTCCCCATTACAAGCTGCAGAATCTTGCACTCATGTGCTTTTCAGTTCCCCAACCACACAGTGATGCAGTTTGTCAGGATACTCTCCACAGTTCCTCTGTATAAGGTGGTAAGAATGGATTGTGGCAGCTGATTTTCTTCAGTCTCTGCATAAAATAAAAGTGTTGTTGTGCCATCTTGACAACAGAACTGCTGTTGATTGTCCAGGAGAAGTCATTAGAGATATGCATACCAAGAAACTTGTTGCTTCCGACTCTCCATGTCAAAGCCACTCATGAGCAACTCCATGAAAAGGGGATTGAAAAGCACAAGTCAGGGGCTGGAGACAAGAACGTATCCAAGTGACTGAGCATCCAGAAAAATCAATAAAGAAGAAATTGAGAAGGTATGGCACAGCTGGAAATCTGCTCCAGCAGGCCGTCCACAAAAGCTGAGTGATTGTGAGAGAAGAAGGCGAGTGAGGGAAGACACCAAAAGTCCTATGAGAACTTTGAAGGAGTTACAGGCTACAGGGAGGAGAGCGTGCAGACAAAAGCTCGGAGCTTCACCAGTCACAGCATAATGAATGACAGAATGGCAAAATGAAAAAGCCACTGTTAGAAATAAACGCAAATGACATCTTGGCTAAAGTTTACCAGAAGACACATAGGAGACTGAAGTCAAGTGAAGTGAGAAAAGACTGGGAGATTAAATAAAACTTTACAAGAGCATGCAAAATCAATAAAGTGGGATAACAAGAGAGACAGGCAGGACTGATCATCAAAAACAGAAGCACAAAACCAAAGTTGTGGTCTAAGAAATGTTGCAAGATGTTTTCACTCTAGAAAGTTGCATTTGTTCCTAACTGTACACAAGATTTGTTTTATTGTGAATCTGGAGGTTTGGATGGCAAAAGCTGCACTCCTACATCTTAAATAGGAAGAATGTAATGACATCATATATCACGTGACTTAAACTACCTTATGGTGCTTGGTTATTGCGTTGATGTTGTTTAAACCAGCTAGGTGAACTCTGGGAGAGCTGCCATTTTAGTGATTATTTCACTAACACCAGAGCTTCTGGCCATCCTAGAAGTACATAAAAACTAACATTGGTGCAATGACTTACCTTCCATATTTCGCAGCAGTGGACTCTGCCCATTGACTGGATGCTGTGATATCTTCATCGTGAATCTGCCCGCCTGACATCCCAAGTGGATAGCGGCACACAGCTAAAACAGAAACGAATGTGCAGTGAGCTTCTTTGTGACATTGCAGAAATCACACAGTTGCCCTGCCATTCACTGTATATACTGGGAAGAGGTTGCCAGAGTAAAGCGCAGCATAGGACACAGACATGCCATGGGATGGATCAGACAGGATCACTATTTACATTTACATGTATTTGCTTAGCAGTTGCTTTTATCCAAAGCTACTTACAAAAGAGGTCAACATAACCGAGTAAGCATCAGTCTGGGGGACTGTTTGAGAACACGCCTTAGGCCGGGGATATACAGTTGTGCTTGAAAGTTTGTGAACCCTTTAGAATTTTCTATATTTCAGCATAAATATGACCTAAAACATCATCAGATTTTCACTCAAGTCCTAAAAGTAGATAAAGAGAAACCAGTTAAACAAATGAGACAAAAATATTATACTTGGTCATTTATTTATTAAGGAAAATTATCGAATATTACATATTTGTGAGTGGCAAAAGTATGTGAACCTTTGCTTTCAGTTTCTGGTGTGACCCCCCTTTGCAGCAATAACTGCAACTAAACGTTTCCGGTAACTTTTGATCATTCCTGCACACCAGCTTGGAGGAATTTTAGCCCATTCCTCCGTACAGAACAGCTTCAACTCTGGGATGTTGGTGGGTTTCCTCACATGAACTGCTCGGTTCAGGTCCTTCCACAACATTTCGATTGGATTAAGGTCAGGACTTTGACTTGGCCATTCCAAAACATTAACTTTATTCTTCTTTAACCATTCTTTGGTAGAACGACTTGTGTGCTTAGGGTCATTGTCTTGCTGCATGACCCACCTTCTCTTGAGATTCAGTTCATGGACAGATGTCCTGACATTTTCCTTTAGAATTCTCTGATATAATTCAGAATTCATTGTTCCATCAATGAAGGCAAGCCGTCCTGGCCCAGATGCAGCAAAACAGGCCCAAACCATGATACTACCACCACCATGTTTTCACAGATGGGATAAGGTTCTTATGCTAGAATGCAGTGTTTTCCTTTCTCCAAACATAACGCTTTTCATTTAAACCAAAAAGTTCTATTTTGGTCTCATCCGTCCACAAAACATTATTCCAATAGCCTTCTGGTTTGTCCACGTAATCTTTAGCAAACTGAGAGCAGTGGCTTTCTCCTTGCAACCCTGCCATGCACACCATTGTTGTTTAGTGTTCTCCTGATGGTGGACTTATGAACATGAACATTAGCCAATATGAGAGAGGCCTTCAGTTGCTTAGAAGTTATCCTGGGGTCCTTTGTGACCTCGCCGACTATTACACGCCTTGCTCTTGGAGTGATCTTTGTTGGTCGACCACTCCTGGGGAGGGTAACAATGGTCTTGAATTTCCTCCATTTGCACACAATCTGTCTGACTGTGGATTGGTGGAGTCCAAACTCTTTAGAGATGGTTTTGTAACCTTTACCAGCCTGATGAGCATCAACAATTCTTTTTCTGAGGTCCTCAGAAATCTCCTTTGTTCATGCCATGATACACTTCCACAAACGTGTGTTGTGAAGAGCAGATTTTGATAGATCCTGTTCTTTAAATAACACAGGGTGCCCACTCACACCTGATTATCATCCCATTGATTGAAAACATCGGACTCGAATTTCAAATTCAAACTAACTGATCATCCTAGAGGTTCACTTACACAAATATGTAATATTTGATCATTTTCCTCAATAAATAAATGACCAAGTATAATATTTTTGTCTCATTTGTTTAACTGGTTTCTCTTTATCTACTTTTAGGACTTGAGTGAAAATATGATGATGTTTTAGGTCATATTTATGCAGAAATATAGAAAATTCTAAAGGGTTCACAAACTTTCAAGCACAACTGTAATTACCTCTACGTGACGCGTGTGCTTGAGGACACTGCTGCTATGGAATTAGAATATGATTTATACGTGCACACATACTTTAAGTAAATCTGGAGGATTCCACCAGGTGGCAGTGTGAGAAATCATCACAGAGAGAAAACAACGTATGGTTTCGCTGTGTTGCGAGTCAAAGGAAGAAAGATGTTAAAGATTCAAATTCTTTGCATTCTGATGCTGTTGCGAAAGTGCAACAGTGATACAGAAGATGGTATGTGAGACATTCAAATGTTTCGTGTCATTACAATGGCAAATATACAACGCTTATATTGCCAGTGTGAAAAAAGCACCTTGAAGACATTCTTATGTCAACATTTAAGTTTGATGATTTGCTTCACCGCATCGAACCATTCAACAAACATCAAAGCAGGCAGAATTATCCTGTTGGAGTGGCATCACAGCTTGCCATCATATGTTGATAGTAAACAACGATGCTGACGTCATTAACCAAAACTTGAATACACATGCCACCCATATTTTTTGCTGGTACTACATGACACGTACACGCGTCACATTAATTTTTGACGACATGCTCAGAAGATGCTGGGAATATGTGCCACTCATGATGTGTGCACGTATAAACTGGCCCTTACAGGACAAGGCTACAACATTGATCACCACAAGAGAAGAAGAGCTCAGAACCAAATGCAAGCAAGTAATAGAGTCAAACAGCTAATATGAGGCAGATGTAAATTCACCATATAAGAAAGTCCTCGAGTTCTTCTTAAACACAGCAAGGATGTCAGAATTTCAAATAAAGTTGTTTCCCCAGAGGGGAGCTACACATGAAGAGTCTACATTGAGATTTAATGATGTGGCATCATTAGATGCCCTTCATCAACAGATCAGGGTGGTCGAGAAGGTACACAGGACTTTACAAGTGTCTCCATATATACAGGTGCGGACCCACTAACTACTTGGTAGGCAAGCATCAAGGATTTGAACTTAATATGTATTGACCTGAAATGAGGAATGACACATCTCTACCTCAACTGGTTGAACACCAGACCTGCTGCTGCATTTTGAATCATCTGAATTGGTTTGGTGACTCCTGCCAGCGGAGAGTTGCAGTAGTCGAGACATAACAAGACCCCAATTCTGGAGCAGGAGTTATGCGGCACACTCTGCTTATGGTTGCGGGGGTTGTACAGAGTAAATCTGCAAGACTGAGAGACCACTGCTACCTGGTCAGTGAAGGACGGCTGATCATTGATTACATGCAGACTTGGACGGGTGTTAACGATAATGGGCCAAGCTGAACGGAGATGGGGTGCTGAATAGACACACAAGACACTGGTGTAACAAGAAGGTCCATCTTGGCCAGGCTGAGCTGGATATGGTGTGCCTTCATCCAGGCTGCAATATCATTGAAGCGTGTAGAGGTTCTAACTGATACAGTGTGGACCTTTGGAGGGAATGACAAGTACAGCTGTTAATCTTCAGCCTAGGTAATAAAAGGAACCAATGTAATGATCTGAAAAGAGGAGTTTCGTGTGCCCAGCTCTGCTGGTTGAACGCCAGACATGCCACCGCAGTTTGAATTATATGCAGGGGCTTGGAGGCACATACTGGTACTCCTGCCAGCAGACAGCTAGTAGTCCAGATGTGAAAAGACCAAAGCTTGCACCAGGAGTTGTGCCACATTACTTTAAAAAGCTTAGTGGTGGCCTTTGTCTAAGGATCTGTGCTGGTATCTAGAAGGTTGCCAGGTCAAATCCTGTTACTGCCAGAAGGGATTCTACTCTGTTGGGCTCTTGAGTAAGGCCCTTAACCTGAAAATTGTTCTAAAGAATGGCTACCGCTGGGCACTATGACCCCCAAAACTCATGTGAAATGACAATTTCCCCTTGGGGATTAACAAAGTATATCAACTCAAAAAAAAAAAACCAACAACAGTAGAGCCCTCAAGTGTGTGTTTGGATAAGTAGCTGTTTAATAAATAATAAATATTTACCCTTTGGGCACTAAAACAAGTGAAACGCCATGGCAGATGATCAGAAAAAAATCACCCAACTCTTTAGGTGGCATTTTCATTATAATGTAGAAGTGTTGGGACACTGCTGCACATTGGGGGGTGGCAGGCAGGGGTACTTCGCCCTTTAATTGTGAAATAGGGCTCAGGGTTGCAGGGTTAACAGGGACGACTGAACAGTTGGCACCAGAATTTTTAGGTGGCATTCCTGACCCTGGAATTTATTTTGAGGTTTGGTCCAGATTGGCGTTTAAAGGGCAATCCCTGCCAGGCAGATAGGATGGCATAAGTGGGTGGGGAGATTTAATACTTGTGTTCTAATGAGGCACATAGGGTTGCCTTTTTTATTTATTTATCTATTTATTTCTATGTTTTGGGACAGCCTTGGGTAATTCATTCCCTCACTTGTGTCTTGTTTTGAATTATAAAATGATTATTTTCAACAAGAACTTGGAATTTTGACTCTCTGTTTTATATGAGGATGGTAAACAGAAGTGCCCCTTCCCTACATATCCAATTATAATTTACAAATTCAGACTTTGAGAATAAAAATATATTTTTAATACATTACATAATGTTATGTATTCATTTTAAAGTTAAAAAGACTGCAAACACATGGCACATTGCTAGAAGGCAAGCAGATTACTTTCGCCATACTGAGCGGAGGTCCTCAGTGGGCAAGCAAAATGGTAAGAACTGCCACACTTGACGAGACTGAGCGAACAAACTGAGAGAAAAAGCCCGACCGACCTGCCATCACCTGTGTAGTGCGGACAGAATGAAGCCCCCCCAAACGTTTATTCAAACTTTCTATGCTCTCTGACTAAGCAGGTGAAGAACAGTTCAGGTCCTGACGTCTTTTATTTTATGTCGTTTTTTTGCTTTCGGAGAAACAGCAAGTTAACCGAGTTTGGGTTGGCTTGAGAAACTCATAGGCCTTTGATTGCACCCTTGGCAGTTTTCAAGCTTGGAGTGCTTTCAGAGTGAATATCAGGACTTGTATTTATTGGTCTTGTTGAAGCAAAAATAATAGTTCCAAATTTCATATGGCTTTTCTTTTTCTTTGGACAGATACGAGGAATTACTCTTGAAGGCAGTGCTTTGAATTAAAACAAAGTGTATTTGCCATGCAGCTGCCAGGCTAAACACCATGTTGAGGTTCCATAAGAACGTGAAGTCCCAAAAAAATATAAATATATATGTGTGTGGCCTAAGGCCTGAGAAGTAGATGGCAGATTCAGACATCTGAATTCGAGCAGTTGAAAACACTCGCAGCACAAGTCTCAGGGTCAGATTGGAAGGCTACTAGCATTCAGCAGCCCCTCGGCTTTGAAAGGGTTAGCTTGGCAGTTTTCAAGTCAAAGTTATTTCTTCGCTATCAAGATATATATTTACTTGAAAACAGAAAATGTGTTCTAAACTGAAGCATCTTATACATAAACTTCTACGGGTGGAAGTGTGTGTGTGTGTCTGTCCGGCCCGGAAGTGATAGGTGGAGTCGTGGTAAGGGCTTCACCTCCGAGGATACACAAGCGAGGCCAGCACGTCGGCAAAACAAAACCTCTGAAGAAAGTCACTCACTTAGCCGCTAATACAGAAGTGTGGCGAGCACATCGGCAAAACAGTATCACTTTTACTTTTCCTCCCGCTGCTAATACATAAGTGAGGAGAGCACATCGGCAAAATGAAACCTCCTAGGAGAGAGACGCCCAGAGTAGTTCCTTTCAATTACCTGACATCTCTACATTTCAGTGTTTTTTCTGACGATTTCAAATAGTTTCTAGGACCCTGGGTTTTTTACAGCACGGGCTTTTTCTATAAATTGCCAATTACAGAATTTGATTACACATGCTCAGGGATCCTAAGGACCCATTTATACTTCACGCTCAGAACGTGTACGCACATGCATCATGGCTGCCACGCGTTCCCAGCGTTCATTTGACGCGTTCTCTGAGCAGGTCCTCAGAAATTAACGTGACGCATGTGCGAGTTGCAGTACCAGCAAAAAGTCAGTGGCGCAGTGTGATCAAGTCAGAACGTGACAATAGAGTCTCTGTTTACTATCTACATCTGAACAGAAAGCCACTTTGTGTTTCCTACAGGATCAATGTGCCTGCTTCGATGTTTGATGAATGGTTCGATGTTGTGAAGCAAAATGCCGACATACAAATGTATTCGTTTTGCTTTTATATTCAAGTGTCGCATATTCCCGATCGTCCCGATCGAAAGTCTTACATACCATCTTCTGTGCCACCTTTTTTTTTTTTTGCACCTTCTCAATAGCATCAGAATGTACGCTCGACTTGATGTTTTCTTGGAAGAAATAAGTGGATAGGACTGGTGAGCTTTGTTGGGCTGAATGGCCTGTTCTCGTCGAGAATGTTCTAATGTTCGAATGTACAGCGCTGTATTTGAGCCACAGAGAATAAAAATTAAGGACATGGTAAAAAGGTGTATTTTGTGATTAAAGTGGAGATTTCATCTTTAATCTTGAAATGTCCACTTTAATCTCGTAGTTTATCATTAAAGTAGATAGTCATAAACGTCATCTTAAAACCGACCCAGTTGTTAATTACTATGTGTTTCTGGCGGTTCCTCCTGACCTGACAGCAACAATCGCCATTCATAGAACACATTACATTTATGATATTCCAGCTCTCTGTGCATTTAGAATCCTTAGATTTATACTTGATATCACTTTCATGATGAAATGCATTAAAGTATGTATGTTACATTTCATAGATAAATCATTAACTTCATTTAAATAATGAATATTGATAATAATCACACATGTGTTTGGGACACGGTGGCAGAGCGGTAGCACAGCTGCCTCGTAGTAGGGTAGGTTGCATCACTGGTGTTCCCTCCCTGGAGTTTGCCTGGTGGGTTTCCACAGTGTGCTCTGGTGTCCTTCCAATGATATGAAGATTTGGGGATTTGGTGACACTTAAATGATGCTAGCATGTGTGTGTGTGGTTATGTTCACCTTGTGATGAGCTGATGCCCTGTCCAGAGATTGTTTCTGTCCCATGCCCAAAGCTTGCTGGAATGGGCACATCCCTGGATTGATGGATCTAATCATTAAACGTCCTTTTCAGAGATATCGTGGCAAGGTGTCCTCGGAATTTAATGGATGTTTCGGGTAATTCATAACACAACAAAGCCGAACCTGTTCCCACCGTGAAGATATCTCGCACTGCCACCTGGTGGAATCTTCCAGATATACGTAAAGTACACGCGCATGTATAAACAACATAAACACTTGCGTAGCAGTAGTGTCCACTGGAGCATGCACCGTGTCACGTTAAGTATAAACCCGGCCTAAGTGTGACATTTTTTCACTGAATACTGTCTAGTTGATTACAGAACAGACAGCAATTCACATCTGGGCATCAGCATTCAATAGAGTCAATAATAGAGCTTTGAGATGACTCTGTGAAGTGAAACCTGGGCCTGAAAGGTTTTTGTGGAAGTAGATAATCAGCGAGATGAACAGGGCTGTGGAGTTGGGAATCAAAACCTTCAACTCTGACTCCAAAGTTTCAATTTATGGTACCCCTGACTCTGACTCCAATTACTCAATTTCTAGTACCACCAGCGCCAACACCTTAATTTCTGATACCACCAGCTCTGACTCCTCAATTTCTGATACCACACGATCTGAATCAGAGTCCTCAATTTCTGGTACCACCAGCTCCGACTACAGAATTTCTAGTACCACCAGCACCAATTCCAACTTCTCCATTTCTGGTACCACCAGCTCTAACTCCAACTCTTCTATTTGTAATTAGACTAACATATTTACCTCTCTTCACCAACGCTCCTTCTCTCGAGCCCATTCACGTAAAGCCTACTTCTCAGACTCTGTCATTGTCTTTGAGGCACCTTTCTCTCCTCCTGTCCACTTTTATAAACCCCCTGCTTTTGACGGCGACTCCCCTTCTCTGTGTGTCACCTTTGCTGTTTCTCTTTCTCCTGTGTCTAACACTCATCCTTCCCCTTTCAATGAATGCCAAACTGACCAAACATATTGCTGTAAGAAACTGGACACACAGACCTCAGTGTTTTATTATACAGTAGATATTGTCACTTATGTGTGCCTGAAGTTCACCATCCAAGCCCTTCATCAGGTATGATACCACCCCGGGCTAAGAGGGGATGCTGCCCTGAACTGGCTTGTCATTTTCTACCTTCACAATTCCAACACACCACCTAGTAAGGGCAACTGACTCCGCCCTGGGCTATAAAAGAACAACCATCACTTGATAGGGAGACGAGCTGACCAAAATAGACTCCATATTGATCAAACCAACAGCAGAGCTGGAAGAGCGATATCCACACAACCTCATGTGGCCACTGTTTTGTTTTTGTTCTTTATGTCATCGTGTATCTGTTTTTGTTAAAGGACTAAGAGTAAACGACAAGGGCTGGGATGGCACCCCAAAATTCTTCCTGTGTCAAACCCTTCTATACCTCAGGCAATCACAATATATAGAAAGCTATTTTCTCGCAGGTATAAATCCTTTTGGGGGTGTGAAAGACCAGCCCGACTACAGACAGACACCAAGGACACACAATGTCCAAAAGCACACACGTTTATTTCTGTTCTTCTTTGCAAACAACCCAGCTCCATCCTCTTCCTCCCGACTCTGGCAGCCCAAAAATGCCCCGGATGTACTCCAGGTGCTCCGTAATAATCTTCCAGCAGCACTTCCTGTGTGGTGGAAATGATGCATGATCTCCCGGAAGCACTCCGGGTATGCCTGGATTCTCTTCCAGGTGTGGCAAAAGTGCTGCAGTCCAGGGCTCTGTAATTATTTGTCGGGCGCCCCCTGGCGGTGGCCACGGGCTACAACAGGGTTGGGCTTCTTAACTCTGATCCCATGGCCCCGATGCAAAACCAGGGTGGCTGCCCTTTTGTGGCCCAGGGGAGGTATTATTCCTCTCCCGGTCCTTCCTCCTTCCAGCCGTCTGCCACACCTTGCATAAACTTTCAAATTTTCCACCATTACTATACGATGCCAGTATCGACACAAAAATCCACCTTTATCTATTCCGTTTCACCACTGTATGCTTAGAAGCGCCTCTGGGGGTCTTTTCATGCTCACTGCTTTCAGGCAACTCAATGTTTCCTGCCGGGGGCACTTGTTAAATTCATGGTTGATATACCATTTTGAAATATCTGCACAAAATACATTATTAATTATATTTACATATCAATTGATTGGCTGTATTACTTGTCCTGTGAGTCTGTATTCTTGCTTTTTTATGTTTCTGCATGCATCTGAATTTCCCCTTGGGATTAATAAAGTTTATCTAATTTAATCTAATCCAGTTAGAATGTTTCTAATTGCAGATTATAAGGTTTCTAAACTCTTTTGGGACTCCCCCCAATGGGAGAACACGCCGAACAGTGTCCCAAAGTGCGATCACCGCATCTGTGGAAGACAGCCTATCAGTTGCCGGGGCACCCGCAGGCTCCCAGTGCTGTAGCAGCTTGCAGCGAAAGTAAATCTGAAAAGATCGCAGTCGCGCTATAATTGCCTGCCGTCGAAGGGTGATGCAAGGAGCATTAAAAATGCAGGGAACAGGATTACTTGGCCACTAACCTGGCCACGACCCTGCCTGACTGCTGTGACTGTGTATAGTAGAGCAGTAGATCCCGCTACAACAGGGGTGTCCAACTCCAGTCCTGGAGAGCTACTGTGGCTGCAAGTTTTCATTCTAACCCTTTTCTTAATTAGTGACCAGTTTTTGCTTCTAATTAACTATTTCCCTTTATTTTAATTGACTTTTCTTGAGACTCTAGCCACTGAATTGATTCTTTTTTCATTAAATGGCACCTACACATAAATTTGATGTGAAGTTAGTCAACAGATGACCAACTAAGTTGGGGTCTCAAACTCCAACCAACTTCACTTCATTCAGTTTCTTAATTTGAAGCCAATTCTCGTTGCTAATTAAACCCGTTATTTAATTCCATGGTGCTCATTCTGCCATGGCAGACATTCCCAAAACTGCTGATTTTCTTTTTTTAAGAGCGCCATCAAAATGTTTTGTGGACCTGAGCAGATCAACATCACTGAGGCCTTCACCTTTCTTCATTTTCAGTTATTGTGTGATGAACGCAGGTTGTTGTTTATGTGTTGGTTCATTTGGTGTCTTAATATTGTTTGGTTGCGAATTAAGGAAAAAAGAAATAATTAAGGGGCCTGAGTATTAAGTTGTGCATCAATTAAAATTAAGGCAAAGCGTTAATTAGCAGCAAAATCTGGTCACTAATTAAGAAAAGGGTTAGAATGAAAACCTGAAGCGACAGTAGCTCTCCAGGACCGGAGTTGGAGACCCCTGTGCTACAATAAGTAACCGTGCCATTCCTGTTTCAAGCTGAATAAAGTTGGTGTTTCTAAAGTACTGAGACTCAGCCTCATGTTTTGGGGTGCAAGACAGGGATTACGTGTTAATTTACCTTTAAAGTAGACCTTAAAAGTAACACTTAAAACTAAGACTTACAAGACACAAAGTTTGTAGCTTCTGAATTGTATGAGCTGCTGTACAACACCATAGGGTTATGTTTAAGTAAATGTTTAATTCTTAGGCTTGGTAATGTCTACGACTGCTGGAGCCTGGTTTCACCCTGGGGGGGTGGTGGTGGTGGTCTAAAGAGAATGATGAGGACAGGGGAGTCGTCTTACGGGCCTCAGAGTGTCTCAGGTTGCAGAATGAGCCCGAGGCTTCAGAGTGTCTCGTCTGCAGCTGGAATCTATTGGATTTTTTTTCTACTTGTTTTCTCAACTTCAATTCTTGCATATCGTTAGGATTTTGGTAGCTACGTTTATTTTTATTTGTTTTGGTGTCATTTCTTTTTTACTTAACACGCTTCTTTTAACTTCACCTGTTTGTTGTCTGGTACAAATCTTGCAATCGATATATTGAACTCACTTCTTATTGTCCAAATGACTTGAAATTTTGCACACTTACTCACTTCTGATGACAATACACAAATCAATAATCAGTTTCCCTAATTGATCAATTAATCCATGTTAAGAAATTAAATTTTCATATAAAGAATAGTTCAAGATTTCACCAATAGATGGCGCTAGTAATGGATAAAAATATTAAAGGAAGTGTTAAAATATTGAATACAAAATTATACTAAAACAAACCCAAGACTTCAAAGTTGAAAATAATATTTATATAAAAAAATACTTTTTAAAATCTCTTTGATGGCTGAATATTTTTTTTACAAAAAACAGTTTTCTGAAAAGCAATGGTTTAACATAGAAATCAACATTAAATGTCTGATGCTGCATGCTGTGGCTGCTAGTTTGCCAAGAATGTGTGGCAGGCTTGCTGCCAAGGCTGTCTTTGTGTGGCTGGGGCAGCAGCAGCGGTCACTGTTGCAGTTTATTGCAATCAGGTTTATAACTCTTATCATTGTTAAGTGGTAGTCCTCCCAGGCGAACAAGTGTCGTAGGCGTGCCAGCTACTTGAACCCGTTCAGCACCATGATTAACTGGGAAGCAGTCACCTGAAGCTGGAACCTCACATTCGTTTTCGATCACTTGTATCAAAATTGGAGTCCGGCAAGTCATAGTCCAGTTCAGAGAGAATAGGCAAAACGCCGTCCATGGAGTATTTTGCTTTACACGTCCGCTTTGATCCCTTGCCAGGTGTCAGGGCCATTTTTGCCATTGTTTGTGCCTTGCTACTCACGGGAGCGCAGGAAATCTCGGTCAAAACCAATGAAGCTAACTTTCCTTCGAGCAACGAGAGTCTAACTAAAACAGAACAGCTGGTTTTGTCACCGTTTACAGTTGATTTCCATCGTCAACTCCTCCTTTTGACAAAAGTCGACATCAGCCCTGAAAGAGTTAAGTAAAAAATAAGTCTCTCATACATCACTCCTAAAATAAAAGCATGGGCGCTTTTCATCAATCAGCATTGGAAAAAACACTTTCTAAATCTTAGCAAAAGTGCCCACCTTTTATTTTACGAGTGATGTATGAGAGACTTATTTTTGACTTTTTAGTACACTTTTTAACTTAATATAAGCGTGGTTTTTAAAAAGTATTTTTATATATGTATATTATTATACGATTCGCCTGGCTAGCGCAGTAAACATTCACCTGTTCGTTTCTAGACCAGCATGCATTGTGTTTCCCTCTTTCTGTTTGTCCTTTGTTTGCCATTATCCTGGCCACCCTGACTAAATCCCCTTTCTTGTTTGGACTTTGCTGTTATGTTCTTTTGGGTTTTTGTGCCACCTGCAGTTTTCAAATGCAATGAACAATTTTCAGTTTAGATTTGAAGGTGAAGAGTCCTGTGTTAAAACAGGGAGGCATGGTGTGCCACCTCTTAATAAACTGCATCATCATAAAAGCCAGCATAAGACTGCACAGCTTGAGGCAAAAGCCATTGTGCTATATATATTTTTTTTTTTTAGCAACTAGAAAAGAACAGTTTGGCGCAGCCACCTGTGTATTTATTGCTCCATTACAGGCAGTCCTGGCTAGGATGACAGATTTCCAGCCTGTACTTCATGGAAAATTACCAGTGTACAGTACACTTGCCTAAGTGAAGCCTCCCACGCTGCTCCCTGGCTCTCTGGGCTTTGGCAGGCACGCTAGACCTGATGATGAGTCCCGCTTATGGTTTTGGGCGCTTGGGTCATTTTTCACACCTTTTTTTTCGCCTCTTGTCGTGCTGAAAGGTCTGCTTGTTCCATCGTGTTTGCTGTCTAGCCACAGGCTCTGACCATCTTGCACCACTTTGCCCATCACACTGGTCTACATCGTGCTTTGAGCCATTTCACTGCTTTTAATGGAATTATTCAGATGCCTGCTATGGCTTCAAGGTTCAATTCCGTTTATATAAACAGCACCAGGGTGGCTTTAATGTTAATTTATAGTTTTGAAGATTCTGCTTATTTCCATGTGTTGCCTCCTCAGTCAGCTCAAGCTCCCCAGGTCCAATCTCCACCACTTCACACCCTGTGTGAGACACGTCACCCCACATTAGAGACGAAATTTACAAATACTGCACCAATAAAGATTCTTAGAGTTATGATCTCAAACAATTTGTTTTATTTCAAGAAAATACTGGTTTATGTATAAAGACAAAAAAGCATGTACACCACATTTAACTAAGTCGTTTGACAACAAGGCACAAGATTGACTGATCAGTCATGGGGGACTATCTGGCATTATCCAACCTTGGCTTAAAAAACCGAAGTTGCACACAGCTACAGCTATGGGCGAATGCTGTTCATTGACTACAGCTCTCCCTTCAACACCATCCCCTCCAACAAGCTGGCTATCAAACTAAACAACTTGGGTCTCTGCTCACACCTATGCAACTGGATTTTAGATCTTTAAACTAACACCAACAAACTGTGCAAATGGGTAAGCACTTCTTTTCATCCATAATACTGGACACTGGGGTACCACAGGGCTGTGTGCTGAGCCCTCTCCTTTACTCCCTCTTCACAGATGACTGCAAATCTTTTTGTTTTTTTTTAACAATTTATTGAATTTATTAAAAGCAAGTAACATTCCATAAAAGCAACTCAAACTTGACAAAACTAAGGTCAAATAAACCACCCACCCATGAGAAAGAGAGCAAGGCCAACAGCCACAGTAAAACTTTTATAAAATAAAAGGGGGAGAAAATCCCATCCATCATCCATCCGCTATATCCTAACTACAGGGTCACGGGAGTCTGCTGGAGCCAATCCCAGGAAACACAGGGCTCAAGGCAAGAAACAAACCCCGGGCAGGGTGCCAGCCCACCGCAGGACGCACACACACCCACACACAGACTAGGGACAATTTAGGATCGCCAATGCACCTAAAACTGCATGTCTTTGGACTGTGGGAGGAAACCCACGCAGACACGGGTAGAACATGCAAACTAAACGCAGGGAGGACCTGGGAAGCGAACCCGGGTCTCCTAACTGTGAGGCAGCAGCACTACCCACTGCGCCACTGTGCCGGCCAGGAGGAAATCCGTTTCCCCAATTTCAATGCTTATTCTAAAATGTTATAGATTAGATTCTGCTTTTAAAAAAAAAAGTTTGGAAGAGATCCTCTAAGTGAGAATTTTATTTTTTCTAGTTTCAAATAGTATATACAGTCATATGAAAAAGTTTGGGAACCCCTCTCAGCCTGCATAATAATTGACTCCTTTCCTAGGAATATCTGAGTACTGGGGTGTTTTCCGAACAAAGATTTTTAGTGAAGCAGTATTTAGTTGTATGAAATGAAATCAAATGTGAAAAATGGGCTGTGCAAAAATGTGGGCCCCTTTGTAATTTTGCTGATTTGAATGCCTGTCACTGCTCAATGCTGATTACTTGCAACACCAAATTGGTTGGATTAGCACATCAAGCCTTGAACTTCACAGACAGGGGTGTCCAGTCATGAGAAAAGGTATTTAAGGTGGTCAATTGCAAGTTGTGCTTCCCTTTGACTCTCCTCTGAAGAGTGACAGACAGCATGAGATCCTCAAAGCAACTCTCAAAAGATCTGAAAACAAAGATTGTTCAGTCTCGTGGTTTAGGGGAAGGCTACAAAAAGCCATCTCAGAGGTTTAAACTGTCAGTTTCAACTGTAAGGAATGGAATCAGGAAATGGAAGGCCACAGGCACAGTTGCTGTTAAACCCAGCAGGTCTGGCAGGCCAAGAAAAATACAGGCGTGGCATATGCGCAGAATTGTGAGAATAGTTACAGACAACCCACAGATCACCTCCAAAGACCTGCAAGAACATCTTGCTGCAGATGGTGTATCTGTACATCGTTCTACAATTCAGCGCAATCTGCACAAAGAACATCTGTATGGCAGGGTGATGAGAAAGAAGCCCTTTCTGCATTCACGGCGCAAACAGAGTCGCTTGCTGTATGCACATGCTCATTTAGGCAAGCCAGATTCATTTGGGAACAAAGTGCTTTGGACTGATGAGAATAAAATTGAGTTATATGGTCATAACAAAAAGCGCTTTGCATGGCAGAAGAAGAACACCGCATTCCAAGAAAAACACCTGCTGCCACTTGTCAAATTTGGTGGAGGTTCCATCATGCTGTGGGGCTGTGAGGCTAGTTCAGGGACTGGGGCCCTTGTTAAAGTTGAGGGTCGGATGAATTCAACCCAATATCAACAAATTCTTCAGGATAATGTTTAAGCATCAGTCACAAAGTTGAAGTTACGCAGGGGTTGGATATTCCAACAAGACAATGGCCCAAAACACAGTTCGAAATCTACAAAGGCATTCATGCAGAGGGAGAAGTACAATGTTCTGGAATGGCCATCACAGTCCCCTGACTTGAATATAATCGAAAATCTATGGGATGATTTGAAGCAGGCTGTCCATGCTCGGCAACCATCAAACTGAACTGGAGAGATTTTGTATGAAGAATGGTCAAAAATACCTCCATCCAGAATCCAGACACTCATCAAAGGCTATAGGAGGCGTCTAGAGGCTCAAAGGAGCAAGACGAGGCTCAACTAAGTATTGATGTCATATCTTTGTTGGGGGTGTCCACATTTATGCACCTGTCTAATATTGTTATGATGCATATTGCATATTTTCTGTTAATCCAATAAACTTAATGCCACTACTGAAATACTACTGTTTCCATAAAGCATGTCATATATTAAAAGGAAGTTGCTACTTTGAAAGCTCAGCCAATGATAAACAAACATCCAAAGAATTAAGAGGGGTTCCCAAACTTTTTCATATGACTGTAACGTCAGCTACCCACTGACTTAAAAGAAGTGGGCCAGAATTATTCCAGTTCAGGAAGATAAGTCTATGTGCCAATAGTGTAGTACAGGCAATCACAGTGTTTGCTCTTCTCCACTTTCAGCCCATCTAGGAGTCCACTAAACACAGCTGTTAGTGGATTAGGAAGGATTGGAACACCAAAGCAATGACTGCAAATCTACCCATGATACCATCATCATAATAAAGTTTGCAGATGACACTACCGTGATAGGCCTGATCTTCAACAATGATGAAGCAGCCTACAGAGAAGAGCTTGAGAATCTGGACAGCTGGAGTCAGCAACAGCAACTTTGCACACATTTCCAAGAAAATAAAGGAACTGATTCTGGACTTCAGGAGACTGAATTGCAGTGGTCACCATCACATTAGCATTAACTGCTAGAGGGTGGAGACAATCGAGACCTTCAGATTCTTGGGAGTCCACATCAGCCAGGACCTGTCATGGACAACAAACACGGCAGCAATGGCCAAGAAAGGTCTTTAGAGGCTTCATTTTCTGAAGAGCCTGAAGGAAGCACAACTCCCACAACAGCTGATGGTTAATTTCTACAGGTGCACCATAGAGACCGTTATCACGTACTGCATTACTGTGTGGCACTCTAGCTACACTTCTAAGAACAGGAAGAATCTCCAACGTATCAACAAAATAGCTCAGAGAATTACTGGCACTCAGCTACCATTACTGGAAGATTTCTACAATGTCCACTGCAGCAGAAAAGCAAAGAACATCTGTAGAGATCCCTTTCATACTTTTTTCAACTGGACTACACAGGACGGCCTAAAATTGACTCAACCACACAACAATAAGCTGCCCTGCCAAAGGCTCTAAGCGCTTCAGGGGATTGTGTGTACCCAAAATTCCCTGAAGCGCCTTATTATATATGCAGTTAAGAGAACAGGACACAAGGAATGTGCATTTATTTTTGGGTCCAGCTGTGCCCTCTATTGGAAGTCACCACTGCCAGGCCACAGACAGCATGGTGGCTTCCACAACAGAAATGCACGAGCTTTCCCAGGATGGGGCACTGCCAGCCCATGACTTACACTAGATTTTTTTTTTTTTATATGGAGAAAAGTCTATAATCCTTTTGGCCTATTGTTGGCTTGTGTTGACCACCTAAAGGCCCTTAACTCTTGGTCTGACGTAAACGTGCTAATTAAAAAGTAGGCTTCATCCTCATTTTAGAGATCTGTTTAGACTCATCCTTGCCACACTGTTTGGAGTGGGGCGGCCCTTCTTACTGTAGCTGAGCTACTATAATAAAATACAAAGAATTCCCAGGGATGGAAGTTGTCAGCCAGTTACAGTGATATTCCAATATAATTTGAAACTTTATGAAGAAATTCTTATGTGAAGGCAAACACTTTCATACATCTCATTAAGGGTGGCACGGTGGCACAGTGGTAGTGCTGCTACCTCGCAGTAAGGAGACCTGGGATCGCTTCCCGGGTCCTCCCTGCATGGAGTTTGCATGTTCTCCTTGTACCTGTGTGGGTTTCCTCCTACAGTCCAAACACATGCAGGTTAGGTGCATTGGCGATCCTAAATTGTCCCTGGTGTGTGTGTGTGCCCTGTGGTGGGCTGGCATCCTGCCCGAGGGTTTGTTCCTGCCTTGTGCCCTGTGTTGGCTGGGATTGGCTCCAGCAGACCCCTGTGATCCTGTGTTAGGATATAGTGGGTTGGAGAATGACTGACTGACTGATATCTCATTAATTCTGGCATCGTGTTACTATAATGCAAAGCTTCTGTGTTTTGCATATCAATTCCACAATACAGTTTCTAGAATTTTTAATTGTTAGTTTGCACCATCATGTATACAATGCACAGGATTTTCTACCACACTGCCCTGCTTTTAAATTAACGGATGTACTAATGACAGATTTTAAACTCTTGTCCAGTGCATTAACAGTATCCTTTTACTCCTGATCCTTACCCTATTCCTTCTAACACCTGAGGTCCCTAATTTGCTGTTATTTTATATTAAAACCACTAGCAAGCATTCATCGTAGCAAACAAAAGCTGGTTTCCTTTCTCATTAACCTCCTTGGCATTAACCCTGAGTGATTCTTAAGCACAAAATTCTATATAAATACACTTATTCCTCAATCCTACATTAGTTAATCTGTCTTGATATACATTTTATTGTATAACTAGGGAGCTAGTTATACTCGCTTCACTCGCCCGCCCCTCCCTCGCGAGCGCTATTCGCCATTTTAAAGAAGGGGGGCTGAACGCACCCCAAGGAGTCGTGTCCGCTCCTCCAAATCCCCTCTTAAGCAGAGATACAATGGGAAACATCTACAGTTGTTTATTTTACCTCCTCTTTGCTCGATCAGCTGCTGGCTTGCTTCTGCTGCCGTGCCGCGTGATCTGCATTTTGTGTACAGCACCTGTCCTTTTGTCTCACTCCTCAAACTCTATGCAATCTCTTTTTACTGTTCTGGTATTTCACCGAGTAATATTTTTTGTTTGTTTGCGCTAATTTGATCTTTACTCTCATTTTTTTGAGACTTTCGAATTTTCCTACTTCCATTATCTCTAACCTGCTCTGCATGTGTATCATGGGACTTGCTTCCAAATGTTGTAAGTATGACGTGACTTGTCCGTCTCGCGAGACCTGAAAGTGTCTCTCTGCCTCCCTTCCAAAGATCACGTCTCGTCTCAAGATTTTTTTTTTTATAATAGAGAGATAACATAATATAATTTGTAAGTCACTTTTAACCTCCTTGGTGTTAAACCTGAGCATTACTTGGGCTTGGAACTCAATTTATGTACGGTTAAGCCCGAGTCAGATTTAACGCGAGATGTAATGATCCACTTTACACTATTAAGCCTGAATAACTCTCTGTTGTCTGCTGCCATCTTATAGATAAAATATCATTATACTGCAGAAAAAAAAATTGAAGTTTTTATGCTTTCTGCCATTCCATGGTAGCTGATCCATATTCATGAGTGGGGTGGAGCCTTCAACATAAACACACAATGGCGTATTGCGATAATCGACACATTTTAAATAAATAATCAGGACCCAATAGCGTGCAGACTCATAACGGGTACAGGTGTGCGCCTGACGGCTGATTGCGGTGCTCGGCTGATCGCACTCACGTGCAAATGAGGGTGGATCAGTCAGCTGTTTCATTCTCACCTTGGATTGGTTGGAGGGTCACATCTGCATCCAATCAAGTTAATACAAGAGGAACCTGCATGGCAGAGCGGGGCGAGAGACAACAGAGAAGAGAAAGACAGGAAGAAAAGAAGAGAGTCGGAGGTTAAAAGACAAGAGAGAGTATGGAGACGGGAAGATTAGGAGCCACCGGGGTGTGGATGAAAGGAGGCAGGCATCCAGGAGGAGGGCCTCTAGAAGAGGAGTAGGGGTGGCACTTGATGGGGCCGGAGAGGAACAGTCCGACTGAGCAATTCGTGGGGATAGCTGCAGTGACCCGATGCTCACTCACGCACACATAAGGTCAAAGTGTAGCAGCAGGAGCTGAAGCAGTGAGGTGAGGCTTGACATGACACAATGTAGAGCAGGCATGTCAAATTCACACCATTGGTGGGCCACTTCGACTGCCATACGTGCGTCAGCGGGCCGCACTGTAACAAATACTATTATATTATTATACAAAGTTACTGTAGCTTTCTTTCCAATACTGAAAACTTTAAAAAATGCAACACAAAGTTTAAAGAAAAGCAATTTATTTCCATACAATCTCCATACAACAGCGTACAATTAGAGTCTTAGCCTCTTAGCTAGGTCCTTCATTCTCAACGTTGTAAGAGAACAGCGCAAAGTCCTGTTCGTGTGAGCTGAAATCACGAAAACGCTCACTGAATTCATTGCTCAGTAATTCAAGTTGGAAAAAAAATCCTCCAAAAATCAAATTTTACTTTATTAAGTTTACTTCAAAGTTTATATTGTAAAATAAGCCGATATGCTAAAAGCCCCCTGACCTACACTAATTTTACAAACTCAAAATCACAAAAATATGTTAATAAATAACTCACCAACTTCTCACGTCCACTTCAGATCTTCAGCTGTACTCTGCACTAACTGTTTGTTACAATACTAGCACAAAATTACATAAAACTAGAGCAAAAAAAACGTGAAAATATGCGGACTATTACTACTCGTGATGGTCAGTTCTGCCCAGTGGCCAGTCTCAGCAGCCCAGCCAGTAGTGTAGCCTAGCAGGGGGGAAAGAATCGGTGGCCCCTTCACCCACCAATGTCAATATGGTATCTTATGCACAGCGGATGGCCATGTCCGTTGCGGACACTGCATAGCCTCCTCGTGCTCAAGACACGCTGCTACATGCGCGCGTCCGTAACTTGAAAACCAAGTGGTGGCCCATGATATTCTCATTACGGCAAAACGTTATAATACTACATACAGTATAGCTTACTGCTCCGACTCTAGCGACATTAGTAAATACAGCGTACTAATTAACAAGAAACACAATGTTTTTCAGCCACATTGCCGTCAGCTGTGTCGTTATTTTCTCTTTCTGTTTTATATTCAATATATATTGGCGTGTCGGCTCCTGGGATTTGGCGGCCCTGTGCAGGTGCACAGTCTGCACATGCCTAAAGCCGCCCCTGCTGCCGCCTAGCACTTCAGTTGTGACGTTGCGGCTCATTAATTTTGGTCAAGGCTCGTGGCTATACTAGCAGATGACGTTTCCAGAACCGTAATGCCATGGGAAAATGCGCTTTTGTCAGAAGGCAGAAGTAAGAAAAGTCAATAAGTAACACCGAAGATGCAGAATGATTCAATCACAAACGATAGTAATCATTTTGTACAAGTTCAGTGCTATCTAGGATCTGCCATGCGGGCCGCACAGATTTCTGTTGCGGCGTGTTTGACATGCCTGGTGTAGAGCACTGCTAAGAGCCCAGGGTGATAGCACTGACCCAAGCCTATGAAAGAAGGCTGGCTGCACCTTTTGGAAGGACGGATCTCATGTGGGGTAAGCAAAGGAAACGTTGGTTTTTGAAGGATGCACCTGGGCTCGTGAATGCTCATCTTGGTTTATGACTATTGACACCATGGGTTCAACAGGCTCCCGAGATCAAAATGGGTGTGTGGAGTCGACACAATCCATCACGCGTATAAAAGAAAATCTGTAAAGCCGATTTTAGAACAAACTAAAACTGAACCATTAGTTGAATCAAGTGATAGTGATGACAATGTGAATGTGCCATCACTCATTGAAATGGATAGTGAAATCAATGCATACAGCGCTGGATGCCTGGACTGCCGTGATATGTCTGTTGAATCTGGTTGCATCAAGCTTCACTCTGGCATGACAGCAGCTGCATGGCAAAAAGTTAAAATGATTGTGATCAAGTAGAGAAAAGAGGGATGTTAGTCCCTGTCACACACATGCGATTGGGAGGAAGCTAAAGGGCCTGAATGAGAGCAATCTCATGCCAGACCAGGGGGTGGTGACATGCACTGACTCTCTCTCAATCCCTTGCAGACCATACATGGGAGATTCTGCATGGTTCTGGCGCCTCTGATGACGTCACTTCCGGTCCGGGGCCTCTGAGGATGTCACTTCCGGTCCCAGTGCTTCTGATAATGTCACTTCCACTTCCAATCCTGATGTCACTTCCTGCCTGAGCAAATAAAGCCGCTATCTTCACTAACCAGTTCAGTTCCGTTTTGGACTCTAACCTGTGAACATCTTACAACAATCAAGCCATTTTGGAGCCAGGGCATATTATATGGCTGGCTGCCCCAAACCTTTGACGTTTTTGTGTACTCTTTGTGACACCCCCTATACACTGATCACAATGCAGTGTCACGCATGTGCGTCTGAGGATCTCCTTGAAGGCTCATTCGAGGTAAATGACAACGCGCCAGGGTGAGAGGGGGTGCTGTCACTAAACTTGTTCCCTTTTTCCCCACAGCTCCCAGAAACCTCCCAGTGAAGGTGAAACTAGCTCCACCCCTTCCCATCCTCCCATTATAAAAGGACCGGGTGCCTCCATTAAGTCGTCTCGTCTTGATGAGACCAGTTCTGGAGAGTGAATGCTCCGAGAACCTGTTCTGTTATTATGTTTGCTGACTTAGCGCTTTTGTAGTTTTCAGTTTGTTCTGCTGGCCATATGTTAATTATTAGAGGACAGCACCTGTTTAAGTTTGTAAAATTAGAAGGAATTAAAAGGGGCTACCAGGCTGGAGTCCCAAACCTTTTTGAATTGTAACGGCTCTGCTTGAACCCATGTTTGGCCATCTCACAGCAGAAACTTTTAATGTTTGCATTAGGGAAATATGGCAGTCATTAACCCTTGTGGTGTGGTAACCTACAATAACACAGAGAGAATGTCCATGTTGTACATCAGCCACTGTTCTTGTATCCTCTCATGTGCAAGCAACAGACAAAATATTATACGCAGGGCCGGATTTAGATGAAAAGAGGCCCTAGGCTATTCCACTTATGAGGCCCTTTCACCTCCCATTTTTAAGTTTGTTCAAATTGCTAACAATTTGAATGTAGGCCCCTCTTGATCTTGAGGCCCTAGGCTGAAGCCTAGTTAGCCTATAGGAAAATCCGGCCCTGATTGTAAGAAAAGAATACAAAGGATCAGACTTGTACTGTCCAGATTGCGACATCATGCTGGGTATTGGTGACTGTTTCAAAACATTTCACACAAAGGACGTGTACTGCATCAGGACAGCAGTGGACACTAGACGGGCTTAGAAATTAGTATTGTATGGTTATGTCTAGACTCAACACTCAAGAGCTAACCATCCAAATGCTTTCTTGCCATTCTGTGATTGTTCTTCTCAACAAAGATGAGCTTCTTACCCGGGTCGACCTGGCACTGCCCGTCACCTAGCAGATACAGCAGCATCAGCAGTAAAAAGTACATCTTGAGAAAGTGTTTCTTCTCCGCAAGCATTGGATTTTCACTCCTGCACAAAAAAGAAGAAGAAAGAACTGATTTCAAACCTTTCTTTTTCCATCCAAGTCACATCATTACACAAATTATTTCTTCAATATACGAGCCTAAATGAAACCCGCAATGGAAAGAAAGGCTTTTAGGGAATACTAGGCTGACCCGACTTTTAAGTTGACCACTTCTTAAGGCAATTCAATATGTAGATCAATTTGATATTTTATACAAACTCATTAATTTGGTTATATTGCATTTGGGCGGTATTACTTTAATACTCGTAGTTTCTGTTATTTTTGTGATGAAATTTAAACTTTTTTTCTATATTGAGGTTGCCCTTTTGAGCCCCCCTGATATTTACTACGCGTTGAGGCATTTGTACTCCATTAACATTAATTATTTCCAGAGACATAATTTTGTCTATTTTTCCAGCGCATCGCGCACAAAAGCAAGGGCACGATGGGAGCACCAGAACTCTGCTCACATCATGTCGCTTCGTACCGCAAGCTGCAAGTAGTAAGTCTGTGATAAGCGGAATACCGCTACGATTTCCACTCACGGGACGAAAGGACAATCCCGACCGCTTTTATATAGTAAGAAAGAAGAAGAAGATATCGCACAGTCTGGAGTAGAAAATCATCTTTTACCTGGAAAAAAGAAACTACAAATCCCATCGTGCATTGCAAAATGGACGGGGCGTGTGTGAAACTCCACGCCTGCGTAGCACTCACGGGACGGAAGGACAATTCCGACCGCTTTTATATAGAAGGATACCCTGCATGTGCAGAGAAGTAGCGTTGGAAGGCATAAGTGTGTGGGATGGATAGTGGTCCTGACTAAATGGATTGTTTTGGGGGTGGGCGCCATTCGCCCCATCAACATTACATTGTGTGATGGGTGGCCTCGGCATTTACCCAGCCAGAATGCCCGGGCCATGGGAGGACCAGGGGAAGATGCGTTTCTGGAGCATTACCTTTCCTGGGGCGCTAGAGAGCAGCCCCCCTGGAGTGCAGTGGTACCACGGGTTTGGAGCATGGCAGATCTGCCACCACCGGGGGGCACCTGG
This sequence comes from Polypterus bichir lapradei, assembly GCA_026402145.1. Lineage (NCBI taxonomy): Eukaryota > Metazoa > Chordata > Cladistia > Polypteriformes > Polypteridae > Polypterus > Polypterus bichir. The sequence continues at coordinate 30,448,789 of JANRMT010062857.1, read as the reverse complement.
AGAACTGTTGAGCCCTTTGATGCAGCACTGTTTCCACACCCGGAAGTGCCGCCGGAAACAGGTCAAGAAGCACCTGGAGCACTTCTGGGTCACTTATAAAAGGAGCCAGAAGCTGCTTTTCTGAGGACCAGAGTTTGGTGGAAAAGGATGAAGATTGCTGGAGGAGGAGTGGTGGAAAGAAAAGGGTGAAAGAAAGAAAAAAGAGAACCTGTAGTTATCTACTAAAGAACTGTGCTGTAAGGGTGGGAAGCAGGGGGAAGTTGTTCCCATGTAAAAAAAATCAGTGTCGGGTAGGGTGGCTGGTATGCCCCCTGGTGGTCCACAATTGGTTGACCCCTGTTTATCAGGTGGGGTGACTCATTCAAGTACCCAACCATGGCAACTCAAGTGTTGACAGTGTATGTACAATGAATTAGGCTGCAGTGCCCAGTAGGAGGTAGTATTGACTGTTGGACATTGGGGTTTAAAAGTTAGAATCAAGCCCAAAATGTCAGATATGTGGCCAATTCCTAATAGCAGAGTTCATATATATCACAAGAGGTCAGTTTCAACATTGGGAGTTAACTTAATAATAGCACGGCAGGCAGTCTGACTTAATAGAGTAAACACATCATGGATTCAAAAAATCACCTCCAGATTACTGCGGAATTCTATGTAAGTGACTTCATTCACCTCTGCTCCAAGGAGAAAATTATACAGTGGATTCAGAAAGTATTGAGACCCCATCACTTTTTGCACACTTCATTGTGTTGTAGATTTAATATTAAATAGATACATTTGCCATCAAGCTACACTTAGTAACCCCTAATGACAAAGTGAAAACAAGGTTAGGAATACTTGAAACAAAAAGATCATAACTCATAAGTAATGTGCCTTTTTCTGTAGAAGAGAAAGAGATCTGTCGAAGCCAAGAGATGCTTTCAGAAGGATTTGCAAACTTTTAAAAATCAAAAACTGAAATCTCTCATTTGTATAAATATTCAGAGCTTTTGCTGTGGCGCAACAAATTGTGCTTTGGGTGCATCCTGTTTGCTTTAATTCTCCTTGAGATGTTTCTAGAACTTGATTGGAGTCCACCTCTGGTAAAATGAATTCATTAGAAACCATTTTGGAAGGCATACAAGTACCTTTGTATAGAAAGTCGCACACTTCACAACGTATGTTAACACAAAAACCAACCCATCAAGTCCAAAGAACTCTCTTTAGACCTCCATGATCAAATTGTGGTCAGGCACAGATCAAGGCAAGGAGATAAACCATTTCTAAAGCTTTGAATATCCTCAGGAGCACGGCGGCGTTAATGATGTTTGGAACCACCAGGACTCTTCCTAGAGTTCACCTCCAAGTCCCAACTGAGTTATCAGGCAAGAAGGGATTTGGTCAAGGAGATGACCAAGAGCCCAATGATTGCTCTAAAAGATCTTCAGATGTCCTCTGCCGGGATGGGAGAACCTGTTTTAAGGACGGCCATCTCAGCAGCAGTCCATCAATCAGGTGTTTATGGTGGAGTGGCTACAGGGAGGCCTGCATTTAAAGGATTCTGAGCACATGAGGAAAAAAAAATTGTGGACTGATGAGACAAAAATTGAACTCTTTGGGTGGAACTCCATTCACTATGTCTGATGGCTCACCATTTGCCTAATACCATCCCTATGATGAAGCATAGTATTAGCAGCTGTCACAATAAGTAGACAAAAAGTCAACAATAAAGGTTTGGGGCAGCCACCCATATATTGTTCCCTGGCTGCAAAAGGGTATAAGCTATGCCACTGGTGTGCATAGATGGGAGTTCAAGACGGAACTGATCATATGGAGGCAAGGCCAGTACAGGAAGTGACATCACTGGACCAGAACCAGAAGTAATGTCCTCGGGATCAGAACTGATGTCATCAATTGCATAGACATATATAAGTAGATGCCGCATGACCAGCAGCATTATAAGTCAACGTCGCCGCCATATTGCGAGTGGCACTGCTGTGCAGTGAAGTAGTGGATAAAGATGCCTCACGCATGTGCTGCTTGGGATTGTACAAACCGCTGTACGCTCCAAACCAGATCTCGGGGGATTACATTTCATAGGTAAGGCTGAACAATTGTTTTGGTTATATTTGGCCATTAGAAAATCCCGTTTTATAATCTTAACTTTAGCTATGCCAGGCTAAGCTAGCAAAGATATGCATTCATGTGCTGTGTTACCATGGTAATTGCATTGTCTTCATAATATCCTCGGACTGACAGTTGTGATTGATCAACTTTGTGGGGACAGACAGACAAGCATGTAAATCTATCACTTTGTACAATTTATGAAGCCAAACTGTTACTAGCAGTGCAGTTCTTTTTCTTTCTCAAGAAATTCAACTGAAAAAGAGTAAAGATCTGTGAAAGTGGTGCATGTGTGTTTTAGGGGGCTGGAATAACAACCCTTCAGCTGGTCAGTTCCAGGCCATTTTCCGTCGTCTCATGGTTCGGTGTGGTGCCTCTCCAAGCACATCCGGAAATGTGGCAGCACAGGATGAAACTGTCTCCCTGTCTGCTGTTGAGATGTCCTCTACACTAGCAGCAGCAGAAGAAAAGCTTCCATCCCCTTTTGTAAATATCCCTGCAATTGTGTGTGACCATAGCTACTTACCAACCCGCTTTAGTGGCTTTCAGGGTTTGTCATTTGACAGATTTTGAGAAAGCTGCCCTGTGATGTGTGCCATGTTTGTTTGGTAACAGATGCTGTACCGGCATCATATGATCAAAGCTACCACCTGCTCACATTAAAAAACAAAGAAGGTTTGTTGATTCCTTCTGAGGGTCCAGTCAAGGTGGTCAAAGTAGCTGAGCTTGTTATCTGACAGTCAACATTAGGGCAAGCTGTCAGTGTATCTTTGATCAATCAGTTTGTTCGGGCTGAGATCAGATAATGTGTTTGTTCTCAAGGAGCACATTGAGGATACACAGTTTGAAATTGACAACCATCATTTTATGCTCATGTCTTTAGTTGTGTCTGTCTTCACCAAACTAAGGCTGCACCATATATTGCCAGACTGAGTACTCTCAAATTACAGAGTGGCAACACACGGAAACGGTTCTGTTTCAAAGATTTTAGATCCTATCCTGTATATATTTAAGTAACAACACTGTGTGTGTGTGAGAGAGAGAGAGAGATTGACAGAGGAATGAGTGAAATGTTTTCAGAAATTATTAAGCCAATTTGCATACAATAAAATTATTTTTGTCATTGAGTGTATCATTTAACTGTTAAAAGAAAGACCAGACTGCCAGTTGCAGTCTTACTATTTTGACTTTCAGACATTGGTCAAGTTTTTGTCTCAATAATTGCCATTATCAGTGCATAAATGGATATAAATATCCATCCATTTTCCAACCTGCTGAATCCGAACACAGGGTCACGGGGGGTCCGCTGGAGCCAATCCCAGCCAACACAGGGCACAAGGCAGGAACCAACCCACCGCAGGACACACACAAACACACCAAGCACACACTAGGGCCAATTTAGAATCGCCAATCCACCTAACCTGCATGTCTTTGGACTGTGGGAGGAAACCGGAGTGCCCAGAGGAAACCCACGCAGACACGGGGAGAACATGCAAACTCCACGCAGGGAGGACCCGGGAAGCGAACCCGGGCCTCCTAACTGCAAGGCAGCAGCACTACCACTGCGCCACTGTGCCACCCATGGATATAAATAATTGCATTTAAACGATCTGCCAAAATCTGTTGTTTGTAAAAGATATTGTTTTAAACATTATTGTTTTTTCATCAGAAAACCTTTATTAGCTTAAATGGCGCTTTGGCCACACGCAATGTGGTGGATGAGCTGACGTATCGTGTCGACTGGGCAACACAGTGCATGCGGTGTCTACCTATATGTGTCTATGATCAATAGAGCCGAGCCCTGAAGTGACATCTTTGGGACCAGAATTGACATCTTCAATGGCGTCACTACCGGAAGTGATATCATCAATGGCTCCGGAACCTAGCGGGATTTCCCATGGATGGTCTGCAGAGGATTGAGAGAGAGAGAGTTAGTGTAGCTCGACACCCCCTGGTCTGGTGTGGTACTACTACTATTCAGGAGTTGCCACCCAATCACACGTGTGTGACACAGCATTATACTTCTTCTCAGCAGCAGTGACAGAGAGGAGAGGTTAGAAGCACACTATGATACAGCACATTGCTGCACCCACCACATGACAAATCAACTCAGGATCCTCAGATTAGGAACCGAGTGTAGCCATGCAATGGGTGATACCTCAGCACCAGACTAGTTCAGATGGAATAGAACAGTGTGAGGTTTTTTTTATGGTGGCTGGAGTGCCAACTCTGCCACCATCTCCCAGGTTTTTCCCTGCAGAATGGAGGACCTACCTGCAGGGCTGGATGCAAATTAACGTCACACCCAGGATGGAGCAATTGCAGGTTAAGGTCTTTGCTCAGGGGCCCAACAGATTAGAGTCACTTCGGGCGGTTACGGGATTTGAACTGGCAACCTTCTGATTACCAGTGAAGATCCCTACCTCAGAGCTATCACTCTGCCCAGGGACAGAGAAATTGTTCAGAACTTGAGGAAGGATGAATCCAGCTAAATCCAGAGAGGTCCTTGAAGAAAACCTGCATCAGAGTGCACGTGACCTCAGAATGGGGCGACTGTTTACCTTTGAGAATGACAATAACATGAAGCATTCAGCCAAGACAGCAGAGGAGTGAGTACCTTTGGGACAAGTCTGTGAGGGTCTTTGAGTGGCTCAGGAAGAAGTCCAGACTTAAACCCCACAGGACATTTGAATAGGGAAGCTTACAGATGCTTCCCGTCCAATTTATTGGAGCTTGAGAAGATATGCAAGGAAGAAGGGGATAAACTGCCTACATTCAGGTGAGCAAAGCTTGTTGAGACTTTCCCATGAAGACTCAAAGCTGGAATTGCTGACAAAGGGGTTCTACAAAGTACTGAATTAAGGGTCTTAATACTTACATGAATGAAAGGTTTCAGCATTTGATTTGTAGTAAATTCTGTACACGTTTCCTAAAACAGGTTTTCACTTTGTCATTTAGGGTTATTGAGTGTAGATTGATTGGGAAAAAAACAGCAAATGTATCCATTTATAATGAAGTCTACAGCTCAATAAGGTGCTGTCACACATGTGTGAGTAGCAGGCAGCTAAAGGGTCTGAGTAAGTGTAATAAAACATCTGACCAGGGGGCGGCGGAGTGCACTGACTGAGTCTTTCTCAGTTCCCTACAGACCTTTCCTGGGAAATCCTGCAAGGTTCCAGCGCCTCAGAAGACGTCAAGCTAAATAAAGAGAAAACTGAAATCTTAGTGATTGGCAATAACGGATACAATGAGGCTATTAGAAATAAACTGGATACGTTAGGATTAAAAGATGGAGGTAAAAAGCTTAGGGGTAATTGTTGACTGTAATCTGAATTTTAAAAATCGCATATTAATCAGATCACTAGGACAGCATTTTTTCGCTTAAGAAACATAGCAAAAAGTTAGACCTCTAATATCACTGAAAGATGCTGAGAAATTAGTTCATGCGTTTGTTTTCAGTCGACTAGATTACTGTAATGCAATCCTCTCAGGAATACCCAAAAAAGACATAAATCGATTACAACGAGTGCAGAATGCAGCTGCCAGAATTCTAACTAGGAAAAGAAAATCCGAGCACATTTCTCCAGTTTTAATGTCACTACACTGGTTACCAGTGTCATTCAGGATTGACTTTAAAATTCTGCTTGTGGTTTATAAAGCCTTAAATAATCTCGCCCCATCTTATATATCGGAATGTCTGACATCTTATATTCTAAATCGTAACCTTAGATCCTCAAATGAGTGTCTCCTTAGAATTCCAAGAACAAAACTTAAAAGAAGTGGTGAGGCGGCCTTCTGCTGCTATGCACCTAAAATCTGGAATAGCCTGCCAATAGGAATTCGCCAGGCCAATACAGTGGAGCACTTTAAAAAACTGCTGAAAACACATTACTTTAACATGGCCTTCTCGTAACTTCACTGTAATTTAATCCTGATACTCTGTATATCCAGTTCATTATAATAACTATTCATGGTGGCTCTAAAATCTGTACTAACCCCTACTCTCTCTTCTGTTTCTTTTTCCGGTGTCCTTGCGCCACCACCATCTACTCAAAGCACCGTGATGTTCCAACAGTGATGGATTAAAAGCCAGAAGTCTGCATGACCAATATCATCAAGTCCGTCTCTGAGAACCCTAACTACAAAGAGGACTATTTCATTTATGTTAGGCAGAATGCCCAGAGGGGACTGGGCGGTCTCGTGGCCTGGAACCCCTGCAGATTTTATTTTTTTTTCTCCAGCCGTTTGGAGTTGGTTTTGTTTTTTCTGTCCTCCCTGGCCATTGGACCTTACTTTTTTTCTATGTTAACTAATGTTGTCTTATTTTAATTTCTTATTTTGTCTTTTATTTTTCTTCATTATGTAAAGCACTTTGAGCTACTTTTTTGTTTGAAAATGTGCTATATAAATAAATGTTGTTGTTGTTGTCACTTCCAAAGCCGGCCCTTTTGATGACATCAGTTAGGGGTCCTTTCATCGGATTGGCTGGCCCAGCACTGCTTCAGCTGTGGAATGGCCAAATGGGGGGAGGCAGCTTGATGGATGAGGTCTCCAGGACTCTAAGAATATCCAAATCTTATTATGTGATATCATCTACTGTTAAATTCTGCTCCGTACTTCTAAAATTTTTATTTTTATGCTGTATTGAGGATTTGTTCTGTTCTGTGTATTGTATTGTATTGACCCCCTTCTTTTGAAACCCAGTGCACGCCCAACCTACCTGGAAAGGGGTCTTTCTTTGAACTGCCTTCCCCAAGGTTTCTTCCATATTTCCCTACAAGGTTTTTTTTGGGAGTTTTTCCTTGTCTTCTCAGAGTCAAGGCTGGGGGGCTGTCAAGAGGCAGGGCCTGTTAAAGCCCATTGCGGCACTTCCTGTGTGATTTTAACTATACAAAAATAAACTGTATTGTATTGTATTGTATCAGTTCCTCTCCAGACCTTTAAAGCCTCCATCTTGGGCTACTATAGCCAGTTCTGTTGTGGACTCTGTTCTATGCACATCATGCTTCAAAAACATAAACTTCTGCAGCCGGGAAAAACAATATACGGGTGGCTGCCTCAAACCTTTATGATGTCTTTGGCGTATTATTATCACAGTGCATAGAAAGTGAAGGGGTCTGAATACTTTCTGAATCCTCTGTATGGACTACAGCAGACAGTGATATTGTAAGTTATATTAGACATCTCATACAGGTGAGAAAGGAGGCACCAGACAAATAAAATGATTTCAAAGGGTGCAGAAGGAATTCTTATGACCTCAAAAATTAAAACTTTTGAATGTAGCCATAAATCAATACATATACACCATTAATGAGGTCCATGGGTCAAGAAACCCTAGAAATGACTCATTGATGATCACACAAAAAAGGCAGAGGGTCAAAGATTTTGAGACCGGATTTAAGAGTTCTGTAACTTGAATCATATTTGACCGTCCTAAGCTACATTTTTAAATCATTAGGACCCCAAAAGTGATGTTATGCTCCTGGAATATAGACAATCTTTTCTAGTCAGGTCTGAGGAGGTGGTTTGTGTTGAGCGACTCATTTTAAAACCTATCATTTAGGGGAAAAGGGGGTTAAAGGTTATTTCTATGTTGAAAAGTCAAGAAGGTTAAAGACACAACATTTGGGCTGAATAAACTTCATCAGGTGTGCAACTGAAGAGGAAAAGCAGGTAATAAATATGGGAGGGGAAAGAAGGAACAAAGTCAGGGCAGATGATAGAAGAATAGGTGAGAGGTGGTGAGAAAAGGCTGTCGTTAGGGATTTGAAGTTAGCAGGTCATTAAGACTTGGGGAACTATGTGATGCCAGGCGGAGAATGAGCTTAACTTCTTGTTCTTTGAAACCCTGAGAAAGAACTGTGAAATCTGTGGCTATGACCAAGTGAAGTGTTCTTCAATAGGCCTAGTGAGGGTTTTAATGGCTTCATTGTGTGCCCTGAAATGTTCTGGCTGCCATCTCCCTGTTTCACCCATGTAGACGGCTGGACACTTCCTACAGGAAATGACTTTTAGACTGGGAAGAGGATAATTTTTAATAATGAATGTACCAGATGTTACAAGTGTATTGTTGATGACATACACTCACTGGCCACTTTATTAGGTACACCTGTTTAACTGCTTTAACACAAATATCTAATCAGCCAATCACCTGGCAGCAACTCAATGCATTTCGGCCTGTAGACCGCGTAAAGACCACCTGCTGAAGTTCAAACCGAGCATCAGAATGGAGAAGAAAATAAACATAAGTGACTTTGAGTGTGGCATATTTGTTGGTGTCTGATATTTCAGAAACTGCTGATCGACTGGGATTTTCACACACAACCATCTCCAGGGTTCACAGAAAATGGTCTGAAAAAGGGAAAATATCAGTGAGCGGCAGTTCTCTGGGTGAAATGCCTTGTTGAAATGCCAGTAGAATGGCCAGACTGGTCTGAGCTGATAGAAAGGCAACAATAACTCAGATAAACACTTGTTACAACTGAGGTGTGCAGAAGAGCAGCTCTGAGCACACAACACATCAAATCGTGAAACAGGTGGGCTTCAGCAGCAGGAGACCACACTGGGTGCCACTTCTGTCAGCCTAGAACAGGCAACCAAGGCTACAATTCACACAGGATCACCAAAATTGGACAAAAGAAGAATGGGAAAACGTTGCCTGGTCTGATGAGTCTCAATTTCTGCTGCAACAATCGGATGGTTGGGTCAGAATTTGGCGTCAACGACATGAAAGCATGGATCCATCCTGCCTTGTATCAACAGTTCAGTCTGCTGCCGGTGCTGTAATGGTGTATGTGATATTTTCTTGGCACACTTTGGATCCCATAGTACCAAAGGAGCATCACTTAAATACCACAGCCTACCTGAGTATTGTTGCTAACCATGTCCATCCCTTTATGCCATCTTCTGATGGCTCATTCCAGCAGGACAACACGCCATGTCACAAAACTCAGATCATCTCAGACTGGTTATCTTGAACATGACAATGAGTTCACTGCACTCAAATGGCCTTCACAGTCACCAGATCTCAATCCAACAGAACACCTTTGGGTTATGCTGGAAAAGGAGATTCACATCATGGATGTGCAGCTGACAAATCTGCAGCATCTGCATGATGCTATCATGTCAATATGGAGCAAAATACCTGAGAAATGTTTCTAGCACCTTGTTGAATCTGTGCCATTAAAAATTATGTCAGTTCTGAGGGCAAAAGGGGGTCCAACCCCGTACTGGCAAGGTGTACCTAATAAAGTGGCCGGTGACTGTATTTACAAGTGACACAGTGGCTCCTGTTACAGCTCAAAGTGCCTGCAGAGGAATGAGGATCTCCTCTGTGGATGGACAATTTGTGCAGATTAGGTGGTTGACGGAAGGAGATTAAGGGAGGGTTAGTAAAAACGGCTCCTGTGGGAGGATCAGTCAGCAAAATGGAGAAATTTTGTTGGATGACCAAAGGGAGAAAAAGAGTGTTAGGGTGAAATGGGAGGACCATTACTGGGATTGCTCTTATATTATGCCTTGATTGAGGTCCCGGTCCATAATTTGAGAAGGATATCCTCTATCAATGAATTCTGAATGTTTATTCATTGACAGAAAATACCTTTCTCATACTGTTTTGTGTTGTGGCCTAGTTATCTGACGGGTGCCATTTTGAACGTCAAGGGGAGCATGCTATTTAACATCCATAGTATATACACAAAGGGGAGCCATTTGTGCTATAAAAGGGACTTGCGCTCTGGAAAACCAAGGGGAAACCTTACTCATCAAAACTGGATGATATTGAGTGGGTGCTGCTACTCACTGGGTAATTCACTAAACAAATGGGCTTGATGGACTGAATGGCCTTGCCTCGTCTGTCAGATTTCTTATGCTCTTAACTTGTAGAACCCCAACGCAAAGCGTATGCCTCTTGACACCCAGAGAAACTTTTGATATCTTTGGAAACCTCAAAACTGGTGGCTCTGTTTTAGTTTGTTAAGTTCCAAATCTGATTTTATGCACCTTATTGACAGGACCCATGTTAAAAAATCAAGAAAAAGACCAGAAATGGACAAAATTCTCAGGCATGAGCAGAAATCTCTGATTTCTATTATATATTTCCAAAATACATTGATTTATTTATCATTTGACTTCAATTAACTTCTAAATCGTCACTGCAATACTACAAATAAAATAATAACTCGGGAAATGTTCCAGGCACTGCCAAGAGGTGGCGCTGTGACACTATATAAAATTTTGGCACATGAGTGTCCTGTATAAAACCGTTGCATGACAAAATGAGTGGCCACTCGTTGCTTTGAATTCCTCGTTTTAATTAGTCGGCTTGTTTTTGCAGCAAATCTGTAGACCCAGAAATATCCAACAGTGCGTGCTTTATTTATTTTTCATTCTGGTAAACACATTTAGCATTGTGTTTAAGCTTCCCCTAGCATTTGCTCACAGTCGTCAACAAAACTGCCATTTTTTCATCTTTGTTTTACCTTTCTTGCTAACATTTCACTCATTCATTCATTTTTCCAAAGCAGCCTCTTACAGTGAAAGGCCGTGGGGAAGTCAGAGTTCATCCCGGCAGCAGTGGGAATTAACCCTAGACATGGCACCGAGTCCATTACAAGACATGTACATCAGGAACCCCAATGAATTCCCACAGTTAGGTTCTGTAACTGACCACATGGGTCCATTCTGAGTCCCGTGTTATTTTCACTGCACATGCTTCCCTTAGGGTCTGTCTTTAAAAAAAATATGGCATGTCCACTGTTATACTCATGACACACAAATCGATTTACCTCTAAAATGGGCGCCATTCCCTTAAATCCTTTGTGGCGGACAGCTGGAGCCCATGCCCGGCCAGGACGCCCCTTCAGTATATGTTCTGGGGCAGCAAGCATGGGCTACCCAATTACCCCCAGGGGACGCTAGATAGCAACCCCCTGAGTTGCAGCGGTGCCTCGGACTCCTGCAGGGCTTCATGGGACTTGGAGTTTGGTGCAGCCCTGTTGGGATCTGCAGGCGCTGACAGGAGGTGCTGCAGCCGGAGCTCCTGAGACCTTATGGGCAGTGATTTCATGACACAAACAAGTAATCAAGCACCTGGAGCACTTCCAGGTGCCTTATAAAAGGAGCCAGCAGCCACCACTCGAGGAGCCAGAGTTGGGAGGAGGGAGACAACGTGTGCCAGGAGGAGTGGAGGAAAGAAAATAATAACAAATAGATAGATAGATAGATAGATAGATAGATAGATAGATAGATAGATAGATAGATAGATAGATA
>JANRMT010062857.1:30426157-30437406 GCA_026402145.1 Polypterus bichir lapradei | reverse complement strand
ATAGATAGATAGATAGATAGATAGATAGATAGATAGATAGATAGATAATTAAAAGGCACTATATAATAGTTTATTTTGTGTGTTGTCTTTGGTGCTTGTGGGACTGTGTTATGCCTGCAGGACATGGGGAAGACATGCCCCACAGGTGAAGAAAATAAAAAAATCTTTATTTTTATACGTGTGCCTCCTGTGTCTGTCTGTGTTGGGTCGGCACTCATATAGCTCCTTATCACACCTTATTGAATTGTGTGGAAGACATTAAGTCTTGGATGTTGCTAAATCTTCTTGATTTCTAATGTAAAGAACAGAGAGCCCCGTAGGTGTCAGGCCGAAAAAAAAAGAAACTCCGTTCGGAATTTGTTTGAACGAATTAGTAACTCATTTGAATAGATTTTTTTTTTTTTGCTTATTTCAGTAGCTTTTTTTTTCCAGGTATGCAGTTTAGTGAACTGGAATTGGAAGCGTACAGACAGCCAATAGTTTGTCTGTTCTATGATGTTCAGTGCCATTATCAATAGATTGTGATTCCACCATCGATTCCAGAGTATCACATTGTCAGAGAAAATTCCAGAAATTCTTTCTTGTAACTTCTCCTTTGGTTGAAACTCATTTCAGGACTCCACAAAAGAATTGTTTCAACTGTGGACGGCCTTCAAACTAGTTGTTCTTCCGGATTGCCAATTTTAACACACACCATACAGTTCGGAGCGGAGTGGTGGATCTGCACTGGCAATTGGAAGGTTGCCAGTTCGAATCCCGTAAACGGCAAATGTGACTTTAATCCATTGGGCCCTTGAGCAAGGCCATTAACCTGCAATTGTTCCATCCTGGGTATGACGTTAATCTGCATACAGCCCTGCATGTAGGCCCTCCAACCTGCAAGGAAAAATCTGTTTTTTGTTGGCAGAACTGGCACTCCAGCCACCATAAAAAACCTCACACTGTTCCACTCCATCTGAACTAGTGTGGTGCTGAGGTGTCACCCCGTTGCATGACTGCACTCAGGTCCCAGTCTGAGATCCTGTGTTGGTTTGTCATGTGGTGGGTGCGGCAATGCGCTGTATCAGCGCCTACTCCTAACCTCTCCTCTCTTAGAGTTCACTGAACTGTATGCCAGGAAAACCTTATGGGGCTCCGTAATAAGAACTGGACTTCAAGGGGGGAAAAAATTATAATAATATGTTAGAATGAATTAATATGGAACGGGGCTCCATACTGTGGAAATAAGAGTCAGGCAAAAAAAATAAAAATAATCCGCTTGAACGAGTTATGTAATTCATTCAAACCAGCTAATAATTCTTTCATATGAGTTTATAATTCTTTCGAATGAGTTAATAATTCATTCAGTGGCTGCAGGTTTTTCTTCCAACCCAGTTTCTTAACAATAGAATTACCAGAGTCTACGAAAAACCTCGTAGATCCAGCCCACCTTAAAACCATTCACACCTCTCTGCCAGCGTCTTTTGTCTTCTAAATGTGCCGATTAAGATGAGCAGCAAGCAGCTGGTTATTCCATCCCCCACTGTCTGTGCCACAGAGACCTGAGTTTGATTCCCTGCTGGGGTGAAAGTGTTCTTTTTTTTCTTTTTAAACTCAAATGGACATAAAATGTATAAATTGGTATGCACTGTCAATTAATGAGATTGTTATATTTTCATGTGGGATGCTCCTTTTAAAATATTTTTTCAGATAGATCACTGAATAATGCACAGACAGAAGTTGATAGATTGAACTCAGGTCTCTAAGGCACAGCAGGCCTGCTGTGCTCTGAGACAGCAAATCTTAGCACTACACCACAGAAGCTGTTGTATCATTCTTGAACCTTTTGTGAAAATGTTTATTTGATCTTTGGAAATCATGTTTCACACATTCTATAGTTTATGCCTACATTTTGTAACATTTATTACTAAAATATGAAAAAGTTTCTGCTTTAATAATGTGTTAACACAGATTACTGTAGAAACGGAACACACATGAAATGCATGTGTTCCAAATAACGATCTATTATTTCCACTCTAAAACTCCAGCAGTTCAGTCACTCCCAGATAATCAAACAAGGCATGAGCTGGGAAAACTTAATGAACGTTCAGCGACGGTGGGGGATGGAATAGCCGGCTGCTTGCTGCTCGTCTTAATCGGCACATTTAGAAGACAAAAGACGCTGGCAGAGAGGTGCGAATGGTTTTAAGGTGGGCCGGATCTACGAGTTTTTTCATAGACTCTGGTAATTCTAGTGTTAATGAGAAGCCAATTATTGCTGATGGAGGCCTTATTGCTCAAGTGACAATTTGAGGCTTCATTTTAGGGGTCTCGCTTGTTAAGGTTCCCCACCCTCAATTTCTTATTTCAGTCTTAAACAGCTGCATTCTCCGTTGCAATGGCTCCTTATTAGGAACAAGATACAAATGACAAAGTAGCCAGCAGTTCTCCATGTAAAGTGTTTCCATTTACACCTGTGTGTGTTAATCATGCTCTACTTGGTTTACTAAAATCAAACTTAAAATAAAAATGTGACAGGCTGAAAAATATCCTTCTTAGGCTTCAAATCATTTGGATGACATCCTTGGAAAGGAAAAAGCCAACAATATAAGAATCTAACACTGTAGATTAACAAGCCATAAAATTAAATAAGTTCTGAGATCAGCAAGGATTGGTTTCTAATTAAGCAAGTGGGTTGGAATGAAAACCTGCAGCCACTGCGGCCCTCCAGGACCGACGATGCCCACACCTGCTGTATTTTAAATCCTGTTCTGGGAACCAGGGTGTGATATTTGAAAGTAACCTCAAGTTGGACAAACACGTAAATTCTGTGGTTAAAGTCTCTTTTTTCCAACTCTGAGCGTTAGCTAAGATCAAGCCCTATATTGTCTGTTGCTGATCTTGAAACAGTGTCTCCTGCTTTTACTTCTTCATGCTTGAACTACTGTAACCCATCATACATTGGAGTTACCCAGCAATCCCTTTCTCGGTTACAGCTGGTCCAAAAAGCTGTGGCTAGACGTCTGCAATCGTGACCATATTTCTCTTTTTTTAGCTTCTCTTCATTGGTTTCCAGTCCATTATAGGTTTGATTTTAAGGTGCTACTGTTTCCTTTAAAATACCTAAATGAGTACCTTCCTATCTTATCTTATATAAACCCTTGACACATATTTTTAGGAAGTCACTGGAGAGATTCCGAAGCTACTGGAAAGTGACAAATATCATCCCATTATATAAAAAGTGTGACAGGGCAGATCCAAACAACTATAGGCCAGTAAGGTTAACATGCATCACAGGAAAATTAATGGAAGGAATTATTAAGGATAAGATTGAGCAACACCTGGCAAGGACAGCAGCGTCAGTGAACAGTAAGCATGGGTTCAGAAGAGGGAGGTCGTGTTTTACTAACATGCTGGAATTCTATGAGGAGGCAACAAAAGGATACAATCAAAGTGGAGCAGATGAGATTATTTATCTGGACTTTCAGAAAGCATTTGATAAGGTGCCACATGAGAGGTTGGGCATCAAGTTAAAAGAAATGGGAGTTCAGGGTGATGTTTTTAGATGGGTGCAGAATTGGCTCAGACACAGGAAGCAGAGGGTGATGGTGTGAGGAACCTCATCAAAACTGGCCGATGTTAAGAGTGGTGTCCAGCAGGGGGCAGTGCTGGGGCCGCTGCTATTTTTAATATTTATAAATGATTTAGATAGGAATATAAGTAACAAGCTGGTTAAGTTCGCAGATGATACCAAGATAGGTGGATTAGCAGATAATTTGGAATCCATTATCTCATTACAGAAGGACTTCGACAGCATACAGGCTTGGGCAGACTTGCGGCAGATGAAATTTAATGTCAGTAAATGTAAAGTATTACACATAGGAATTAAACTTGTGAGGTTTGAATACACAATGGGAGGTCAGAAAATCGAGAGGACACCTTATGAGAAGGAGTTAGTATTCATAGTGGACTCTAAGCTATCGACTTCCAGACAGTGTTCAGAAGCCATTAAGAAGGCTAACAGAATGTCATGGTATATAGCGCCCTGATGTGTGTACAAGTCACAGGAGGTTCAGCTGAAGCTTTATAACACACTGGTGAAGCCTCATCTGGAGTACTGAGTGCAGTTTTGGTCTCCAGGCTACAAAAAGGACATAGCAGCACTAGAAAATGTCCAGAGAAGAGCAACGAGGCTGATTAGAGGGCTACAGAGGATGAGTTATGAGGAAAGATTAAAAGAGCTGAGCCTTTACAGGAGACCTGATTGAAGTGTTTAAAATTATGAAGGGAATTAGTCCAGTGGATCGAGACTGTAATTTTAAAACGAGTTCATCAAGAACACGGGGACACAGTTGGAAACTTGTTAAGAGTAAATGTCACACAAACATTAGGAAGTTTTTCTTTACACAAAGAATGACAGACACTTGAAATAAGCTACCAATTAGTGTGGTAGACAGTAAGATGTTAGGGACTTTCAAAACTCGACAATATTTTTTCGGAAGACATAAGTGGATAGGACTGGTGAGTTTTGTTGGGCTGAATGGCCTGTTCTCATCTAGAGTGTTCTAATATGCTATCTCTGCGACCTTTCACACCTTTAAACTCCATCTCGCCAACTTAGGTTGTCTGATCAGATGCTCTTGGTAGAGCCTAGGGCTCAACTTATAAATCATCACTGCATTCTACAAATAAAATAATAAATTGTGAGATGTTCCAGGAAGTGCCAAGAGGTGGCGCTGTGACACTATATTAAATTTTGGCACGAGTGTCCTGTATAAAACCTTTGTGTGACTAATGAGAGGCCACTCATTGCTTTGAACTCCTCATTTTAATTAGATGACTTGTTTCTGCAGCAAATCTGTAGACCCAGAAGTATCGGCTCAACTAAACCTTAAAGGTGAGTGTGCTTTTGTAACAACCAATCCAAGGGTTTGAAACAAACTACCTGCTTAGAGGATGTCAGGCTTGCTATAACTGTGGCCATTTTTTTTTCCTTTGGCTTTTAATTAGAATCAGTTCCTTTTGCATTTTTACTGTGTTTTAATCAATCAACCAACCAAGCAGTTTATTGTCATTGTGTAACACAGGGGTCTCCAACACGAAGCTCACGCGCTACCGGTAGTTCGCAACCCCTTTCCAAGTAGCTCGCCAAAAGGGTTAAAGAATCCTAAATAAATTTGAAAACTTGATTAGTCAAATTAGGGGTGGGCGAACTTTCCAAAACATCATATCACAATCCTTTTAACACAAAATCACGATCCAAAATTTTGAATTGCAATCTTATCTTTTCAATGTGGCATACACTTAAGAGAATATCCGGACTCAAACTCATCAAGACCTAAGTAACACTTTATTTTAAATAACAAACAAAGTTCAATTGTTCTCTTGTTCGCTAGCTAAGTGGAGTTAAGGACCACGAACCGAAGATGGCGAGTGAGTGAGGATCCCATTGCGTGGATCGGATATGCACAAATAAATCGGCACCGCAAGCAAACTATGATATATAGTGAAATGAGAGAGGTCGCTAAATCAACTGGAATGTTCAAGTAAATTATAGAAAAAAACCCAATCTAAATCCGTGAACTAGTTCTCTCGTGAAAAGTGGACAGACATACAGACATTGGATCTTCTTATATAATACGCTACCGTGGCTGTTCGTTTGTCTGTTCAGGATTTTAAATCACCAGTAGCTCGCAAACCGTTTCATCTATTGACTTGAAATTTGGTACACATATACTACGTGACATCTACTATCCGCCTTTGGGTGATGATTTTTATTACACTTTTTATTTTATTTTATTGTAGAATCAACTCTCGGCAGCGCACAGCATGGCGGCCGTGCGGTGCATCCGTATGGGCGCCGTTCTCATTCCCTACCACCTTCACTAATCATTCTTGAGGCAGATTGAAGACTTAAGTGGCAGCTTAAGTGAAACATTAAAGAAAACGTACTAAGTAATTGCAACACAAACACTAACTTAATCAGTTTTAATGCGAAAAGATACCGACGAAAGAAGAGAAGAAGTGGGCCGTTAGGGTGGAGAAAAGAAGAGCTGCTCAGGAAACAGCAAGCGCATCAACCTCTGAGCGAACGAATGATAAACGTACAGAGAAAGAGGATGAAAACTAGGAATGCTCAAGTCAAGTGTATTCACTGCACGTTATCGTGCAGTACGCCGTTACTGGTTTTCTATATTATATATTAGTAAACCTTCATAATAATGTGCAGTTAAAGTCTCAACAGCATTCTCAGCATTTCTGGAGCTTAGTAGAGCCAGATAACTATAAGAATCTTCAGCAAGCAGCTCTGGAAATGTCTGCTTTGTTTGGGTCTCCATACCTCTGTGAGTCTGACGTGAATGTCATGAAGTCAAAGTTCAGAACAAGACTGACAGACGAACATTTAAATGACTCAATAAGAGAGAACCTCAGTGGCAACACTCCACCATACACCTCAGTGCCAGTCATCTGACTAACTAAAAAACACATCACACACGCAACTGGACATGTGAATAAAGTGACACAGTGACATGTGACAAAATGACAAATGAATAAGTCATATCTGTGGATTTGGAATTGCATTGTTTTGTTTTGACAGCATTCATGTTTTAATCCAATAGTGTGAGATACACTAGAACATGCATACAGACATACAAAATGCACTTGCAGGTCAACTAAATATTGTTTTGTGATGTTTTAATGCAAAATGTGAGTTGTGGACACCAACATGTTGTAAATGTTCAGGCAAAACAAGCTAATTCAGTTTGTCTGTGTTGAAATAAGCTGTGAGAATAAACGATAGAAGACACGAGTAGCTGTCTGCCATTTTCATTTTGTAAAAGTAGCTCTCAGGGGAGAAAAGGTTGGAGACCCCTGGTGTAACACAATGAAATTACTTTTCTAACACCACCAAAGGTGCATTTAAAAACCAAAAGACAAACAGTTTAACTCTTTGAGGGCTGAATATTTTTTCCGAAAAACATAGTTTCTGAAAAGCAATAGTTTCACACAGAAATCAACATAAAACGTCTGTTTCTGCATGCTGCGGCTGCCAGTTTGCCAAGAATGTGCGGCAGACTTGCTGCCAGGCTGTCTTTGCGTGGCTGGGGCGGCAGCAGCGGTCACGGTCGCAGTGTAATGCAATCTGGTTTCTACCTCTTACCATTGTTAAGTGGCAGTCCTCCCTGGCAAACATTGCCATAGGCGTGTCAGCTACACGATTAGCTGGGGATCAGTCAGCTCAAGCTGGAACCTCTCATTCGTTTTCGATCACTCGTATCAAAATCTGAGTCTGGCAAGTCATAGTCCAGTTCAGAGATAATAGGCAAAACGTTGTCCACAGAGTATTTTGCTTTACACATTTGCTTTGATCTCTCGCCATTATGTCAGTGCCATTTTTGCTCTTGTTTGCACCTTACTACTCATGCGAGTGCAGAAAATCTCGGTCAAACTAATGAAGCTAACTTTCCTTCTAGCAACAAGAGTCCAACTAAAACATAACGGTTTGTTTTGGCACAGATTACAGTTGATTACCATCGTCAACTCCTCCTTTTGACAAAGGTCGACATCAGCCCTGAAAGAGTTAAATAGAAAATAATACTGTAACGAACGCCGAGATGGAAAGACCGAGACACACGGCGAATGGAAGTTAAGCCCAATAACGGGTGTGTTTATTCCATAACAAATCATTTATAGCAGTCAGAATCAAACGGCATGTAAAAGTAACAGTCACTTCACTAGGCAGGTTATTCGACTCTCGCAGTATTGCAGATTGTGGCCCAGCGTCTGTGTCGTGTCCCTTTCCTCTTTTACCCCCCGTGAGAGTCTCCACCTGCCTTCTCAGACTTGACTCATATATAACGAGAAAGTTCCGGGGGTTCCTGGAACATAGAGCTTGGCACACTTGTGGATACCCTGCTGTCAAGTGTGGTAGTCTAGATGCTGGGCGATGATCAGGAATTATTTGTTGTTAAATTAAAGTGCCCGTTATTAGGCTTAACTTCCATACGCTGTGTGCCTCGTTCTTTCCATTTGGTGTTTATTACGATAAAATAAATAAATACAAAATTAGAGCTAAAACAGATAATCATACAAAATATGTGTAAAATATTAGCAAGATGCCATATACAATGTTAAGTGTTCAAATAACGAGTAGCAATGTGGGATAAACGAACAAACAGCGAGACATTTTCTGTTTCATTGCAAATTTGCAAATATTGAGTGTTTTGTTGCTCTTTTTTCCTCTCTCACAATGAAACCGTAATCTCCTCCAACTCATGAGAATTCTGGATCAGAAAACATGAAGACAGACCCAAGATATGATTTAACAACACAAATAACATGGGCTGCCAATCCACCCTGAGACCGCTGTCCCCATCTTGTGGTTTGTCAAATTATTACTTTCTGGATCCTGTTCAGCAGGAGATGAAAGGCTCTGTTATCGCTCTAGCATTCCAAACATGGAGAGAGAGAGTGGTCTCCCACTGTGGCCTCTGCGGCGGCGGTGGGGATGTCTACTCAGCACAATCCTCTCACTGTCTCCCATGGAGTTGGAGGACTGATTTCTTAACAATTGCGGTGTTGCCGACTGGCCACAGTCCCCTTATGCCAGTTTGGCTTCAGCCAAAGAAGAAGAATGCACTCAGTGTTCCAGTTCTCACGTATCTCTAGATTACCAGTGAGCCTTTTTCAAATCTTAGTGGAGTAGAACTGCAGAAAAACTGAGCTTAACTGAGAAGCACTGATTAGGAAACAAGAAGACACATCAAATGTGTTTGTCGTGATCTAACGGAAGGGGCCGCAATAAGTGAATTACACCAAGGTGCGAAATATGGAGTGTTTGGGACTCCCTTTTGGACCCCTTGAAAGCACTGAGAATGAAAATTGTGAGGGGACTCTAGAAAGAAATCAAGCAGGTGTTTTAATTCACTCCATGTCCATTCAGAAAAAGGTTAGCAGAGTATATATACTGTATTTATACAATACTAGGGGGTTTCACCCGCTGTTCACTTTGCTCGCTTTGTTACATCTCTGATTAATGCCCACCTTGCCCAGTCTGTTAGTTTTGTTGGGCAGCCTTCTCTTGTCAGGTTTGTAGTGGTGCCATATTCTTTCCATTTTGGCATAATGGATTTAGTGGTGCGCCGTGGGATATTCGAAGTTTGGGATGTTGCTTTTATAACCTAACCCTGATGCATACTTCTCCACAACTTTGTCTTGTCTGACCTATTTGAGGTGCTCCTTCGTTTTCATACTGCTTGCTTAGTGGTGTTGCAGAGTCAGGGGCCTCTTGGAGCAGGTTTATTTATACAGATATCATTTGACACGTTGATTGCACATTATGTGACTTCTGAAGTTAATTGGTTGGACCAGATCTTATTTTGGGGTTTCATACCAAAAAGGATGAATACATATGGTGTCAGAGCCTGACAAAGTAGAGAGAGCTCTGCAGTCCTCATGGCACCCATGGAAACCAACAGGGCTGAGTCAAAGAATTCCAGTTCTCATGATGCCCTGTGGGAAACCATGGTGCTGCCACAACATAGGGGGAGCAGTACAGGGGTGACAATACCCTGTGCAGGATGTCTCTCCCTGCCCTTCGAGGCTGAGGACATCCTAGTCAGACAAGGTTCCTGGCAGTCCCTCACAATATGCACTGACACCTTTTCCGTTTTTACTTTTGTGTATATATGTATAGACATGTATAGATAGATAAAGACAACTCGGCAAAAAGACAAATCGGCGAAAACACAAGTCGGTGAAATACAACTCGGCGACATCCTTTACCGGTTAGGTAATAGTTTCAAAGAGATTTTTTAATTATATTTAAATGACAGCATGATTTAAAATGTTGAAAATAAATTTATATAATTGATGAACGAACTTTATTCTGCAGATGGAACAAACTCTATCTTACATTATCTTCTGCAACCAAAATTGCTAATCCTTTATATAAATTGTACTGATTGTAATCGTATGATAACATTTAAAATACAAAAGGTGACCTGCGAGTACGGCTTAAGGAATATCTTTACTCTCAACTTATTGGGACTCTCATAAAGCAAGTGATTCTGTAGATTTTCCGGCACCCTACGTTGTCATTTAAATATCATTAAAAAAACTCTTTGAACCTAACTATTACCTAACTGGTAAAGAATGTCTCAGGGTTGTCTTTTTGCCCAGTTGCCCCTGAACGATATATAGTGTGATGGATGGCCAGAGACCTTGCCCCACCAGGAGGCCTTGAGAAGCAGGGGACTGGGAAAGGGGCAATTCCTTCCCCAGGATGTAAGAGGGCAGCCATCCTGGATTGTGTGGGAGCCACGGAACTGGAAGGCTCAACCCTGTGGGAATCCCTGGCCACTGCCAGGGGGCGCCCGAAGGACTAAGGAGCCTTGGACCACAGCACTTCCGACACACTAGGAAGTGCTGCCGAACCAGGAAGCAGGTACACCCAGAGGGAGCACCTGGAGCACATCCGGGTGAACTATAAAAGGGGCCACCTCACTCAAGGAGCCGGAGTCGGGTGGAAGAGGACGGAGCTTGCGAGGAGTGGAGTAGAGGCAGCAGAAGAAACAAAGATAAGGACTGAGAGCACTGTCTGCACTGTGTGATATTGTGTGCTGTGAAGAAAAAGAGGAATAAAACGTGTGTGGTTTAGAAATCTGGAGTCTGCGTCTGGGCTACCTTTTACTATATATATATATGTGTGTGTGTGTGTGTGTGTGTGTGTGTGTGTGTATATATATATATATATATATATATATATATATATATAGAAAACATAAATATACATATATGGTGTAAATTGTCATACACATGCGCATGGGAGGCAGCTAAAGGGCCTGAATGATGGTAATTCCTCGCCAGACCAGGGGATGGCAGAGTGTACTGACCCCTTTCTCTCTTTCCATTGCAGGTCGATTACGGGAAATTCTGCCTGGTTCTGAGGACATCACCTCCCGTCCTGATGATGTCACTTTCGGCTCCGGCCCTAATGACATCACTTCCTGTCCTCTCCTTTAAAACCACCATTTTTGCCTCATTAAGACAGTTATTCTGGACTCAAATCTGTACTCAAATGTACACAACACTTAACCCTTTTTGCATCCAGGAAACTATATATTGGAGGCTGCCCCAAACTCACCTTGCGCCCTGTGTTGGCTGGAATTGGCTCCAGCAGACCCCTGTGATAGGATATAGTGGGTTGGAAAATGACTGACTGCCCCAAACTCTTATTGTGGCTCACTTGTCTCTTCTTTGACTATATA
>JANRMT010062857.1:30342474-30406906 GCA_026402145.1 Polypterus bichir lapradei | reverse complement strand
ATACTTGTAAGGGCGCTATAAAGCAGCTACACAAAAGCCTCAGTTTGTAAACAGGCAGATTAAAGTTCTACACGTAGGGTGCTATAAAGCTGTTACACAGAAGTTTCATTTTGCTTAAAGTGTCTGCCCACGTGCAAACAAATCAGTACACGTGGGGCGCTCTAAAGCAGATATGCAGACGTCTCAGTTTGCTTAATGCAGCTGTCCATGGGCAGATAAAGCTATAAAGGTGAGGCGCTATAAAGCGGCCACACTAAAGTCTCATTTTGCTTGAAGCAGCTGTCCATGTGCAGGTACATCATACATGTGGGGAGCTATAAAGCCGCTATTTAGATGTCTCTGCTTATTTAAGATGGCTATTCCACATGCCAATAAAGCTGTAGGTGTAAAGCAGCCATACTACAGCTGAATTTTTGCTTGAAGCAGCTGTCCATGTGACAGACTGAGGAGATCGTTCCTCCCCTACACTATGCGACTCTTCAGTTCCACCTGGGGGGGGTAAACGTTAACATTATACAAGATTATAGACTGTTATACCCGCCTCACACTCTCCACCCTGCATTTTTTAACTTGCACTGCGCTTTTATTGCTCTTTAATTTAATTTAATATTGTTCTTGTATCAGTATGCTGCTGCTGGAGTATGTGAATTTCCCCTTGGGGATTAATAAAGTATTTATCTGTCTATCTAGGTAGCTATAAAGCAGCGATGCAGAAGCCTCAGTTTGCTTAATGCAGCGGTCAACGAGCAGATAAACCTGTACAGGCAGGTATTATAAAGCAATTACACAGAACTTTCATTTTGTTTCAAGTGACCGCCCATGTGCAGATAAAGCAGTACACGTGGGGCGCTAGCATACCTAGTATTTATACACACACCATAATTCACTACAACAACATGGTGCAGCTGAACCAAAATAACAAACAGTGGAACTTTCGTGATAAAATGGCATTGTATTCAGCAAATAATTATTTAAATCGCACAGGTACAATGTGGAATTTCTAATTAAAGCACAACCTGTGGGACGAATATTGGTGTACCTGGTGGGAAACATACTGGACACACAGCACTCCAGACCCACAAACTCTGTATCCATGAGGCACCAGTGCTAACCACTGCACCACCATGCTACTCTTGGCTACTTCTTTGTGGCTAAAGAAAGAAACTCTGTGCAGCGTGTATCTGTTATTAAATATGGTGTCGCTGGATTCCATTGGATGAAAAGCCTCCTTGTGCACCAGTGCCTCTGGATCTACTGCAGCGAGGTGAAACACTTTATCATAACAGGGGGTGACAAACACTACACACCTTCACAGAGGTCCACCCAAAAAGCCTGCACCTGTAACTCAAAGCAAAGCACAAGGTGTTGAGCAGCGCCGGCCGCGTGTCCACTCACCCTTCTGGCTCCTCAGACCCCTGCGCTTCTCTTCATGTCCACGTCACACGTCCGCACCTCATCCCCAGGCTGAACGCTTTTATCAAACTGTGATTTATCTCCGTATCCTCGGCAGTTCGCTCCCCGTGCTCTTCCCCCTTTCGGTGACCCACGCTTTACACGCTCGGCTCCAGGGAAGCGTGTGTGCATTCTTTTGCTATTTTTAAACACAAGCGAGCCCTCATATGCTTCATGCCGTGAACTTTCATGCCCATCCAGCCCTCATCACTGGAGTCACTGTAAAGGCAGCTAAGAAAGAGATCATTATGCTCTAAGAGCTGGCAGCCACGAGCGAGTGAGCTTGAGAAGCGGACAGAATGAAAGAGCCCTTCAGAAGGTAACTGTGAGGCACCCACGGGAGGTCGCTACCGAAGATTAGGCCCTTCACCTCAGTGATCACCACAAAGAATATAAAATCAAACCCACCGGGCCACCTTAATAACTAGTGTACCTGAGGAAGAGCAACAAATAACTGGAATCGTTATATGACAGTTGTGCTGCTATGACAGCCAGGAAAATCACAAAACAAATGAACACAGACACAAAAATCAAAAAGCACAAAAAACTAAAATGGCAAACACTGCCTGTGATTAGTGGGACATTATCTGCCTGAAGAGTGACACGTGTGCCTGTAATCCTGATCAAAGCTCAAAACAAAGCACTAAAATGCAAGAAACAAATCAGATAACACAAAAGGAAGTAAAGTTTACAAAAACAAATTAGCGAACAAGCAAATCATGCAAAAAAATAAATAAATAAATAAATAAATAAAAAGCACAAACTTAAAAAAAAGAAAAATAGAAACATTCACAAAGCCATCGAGTTGCACAAAAATCCAAAAAACAAACCAATATGTTGCACAAAAACAGCTGCGGGTAAGTAAACAAGACGCACGCAAATAAAATGTGTTCTGTGTGTTGAATTTGCATTTTTCATTTTTATTCAATTTGTTTTTGTGTGTTTTGGTCTGGGCGGCACAGTGGCGCAGTGGGTAGCGCTGCTGCCTCGCAGTTAGGAGAGCTGCGTTCGCTTCCCGGGTCCTCCCTGCGTGGAGTCTGCATGTTGTCTGCGTGGGTTTCCTCCCACAGTCTAAAGGGTATCCTTCAATAAGGGCGCGTAAATAAAGGCGAGCTTCAAAAGGGCGACCTCAATTGGGCACAGGGAATAAAGGCAAATGCAACAAAATTATTACAGAAAATTTATTAGATAAAGGCAATGATTGAACATATAAAAAGGCGAAAGCAAGAATATTAAAACATCCAATTAATTAATGCAAGAACTTCTAACGAACTATTTCTAAAGCACTCTCTATATTTCGTTGTTTTCTGCTCTTACTCATTGTTGTGTTACACTTGAAGCTGTAGGTTATGTGCAATGCCCCATAGATATTCGGAGATAGTTTTCTCCTTTCTGAATGTGTAGCCTTCGATTACGAGTAGATCTGCACCTTTCTTGCTCTTCACATATTCCAGAGCCATTTGAACTAAATTATCTATGAACGCCTTGATTCGCCGCGCCCAATTGAGGTCGCCCTTTTGAAGCTCGTCTTATTGAATAGAGCCAGTCTAAAGACATGCAGGTTAGGTGCATTGGCGATCCTAAATTGTCCCTAGTGTGTGCGTGTGTGTGTGCCCTGCGGTGGGCTGGCGCCCTGCCCGGGGTTTGTTTCCTACCTTGTTGGTTGGGATTGGCTCCAGCAGACCCCTGTAACCCTGTAGTTAGGATATAGTGGGCTGGATAATGAATGGATGGATGTGTTTTAGTCTGCTATTGTGTTTTCTGATTTTATTTAGGTGTGTTTGTGTATTGTCATGTTTCCACCAGGGTGTGTTCCCTGGCTTATACTTCTTTTCCTTTCTTGTATCTTGTTTATTTCTTGTAAAGTTTTTTTTTTTCCATATGTTTATTGTAAACATGCTTGTTATGTCACTATGGCATTTTGTGGTGGACGTCCAGGTCCCATGCCCGGCTAGTAAGCGACACCCCTTCTACTTATGTACCGGGGGAGCAGCCATGGGCTCCTCAGTACCTCCCCCCGGACGCTTGGTGGCAGCCTCCCTGGTTGACGATGCTGCCACAGTTTCCCACAGGGTTCCATGGGAGATGGAGTTCTCCACAACCCTGTGGGGATCTAAGGTGGCTGCCAGGGGGTGCTGCATGGATCCCGGAGCCAACATGGACACCTCTACAGCCCTGCCCGGAAGTGCAATTAGCAAGAGCTGATCAAGCACCTGGAGCACTTCCAGGTGGGCTATAAAAAGGGCCAGCATCCACCACTCAGCCACTCAGGAGCCAGAATCGGGAGGAAGAGGCTGAGGTTGCCTGGGAGGAGTGTTTTGTGTTGCCTTTAGTGCTTTTGGGACTGTGTATTGCCTGTGGGGTTCATGGGGTAGACGTGCCCCACAGGTGAAAAAAAAGTCTTTGTGCCTTTACGCATGCCTCTGGGTCAGTCTGTGCCGGGTCAGGTGCAATATAGCGCCTTTTACCACACATTCATTTATCAATTACTATTGTAATGGATGGTACACACTGGCTGACATCCCAGCCAGGATTGATCGGGGACCCTTTACCTAGCCAGAAGAATCAGGGTGAATATTTTCTCTCCCAGTTTGCTTGATGGCAGCATCCCTGAGCTACAGTACCCATTTGGATATCCACAAGGCATGCTGGGAATGGGATTCCCGGAGTACAGCCCTGTTGGGTTTTTGTGGATGCCACCAGGGGGTTGTTGCTTGGGGTTTACAATTCCAGTTTTGTGTGACTTTCACCCAACCCAGACATGTTTCCAAAGGACCATATCCTAGCACCGGAAGTAACCCCCAACAACGAGTCTAGGATAAAAGTAGGGGAGTCAGAGTCAAGAAGCAGCGGGTTGACAATCATCAGGAGTGTGGAAGGAACAAAAGAAAGTTGTGGATATAATTGTGTGTTTTTGGCTGTGTTCACTAAAAAGTGTTGCTGAGGAATAAAAATTTGATCCCAAATTTGTGTTGAGTGATATTGTGTCTGTTGTTTTGGGCTCGGTGGTGCTCCCTTGTGGTCACATTATCTATGCAGCTTGAATTTTGTGGGTAGAATCCCAAGAGGTGGATGTCACCACTGAAGAACCACCCTCAGCCTTTATATTGTGGTGGCAGAGAGTGGATCTTCCAGTGGATATGCAAATTAGAAAATATATGGGTCAGTACTCAAGGACTGCTATCCTGTCCAGGCTTGCTTCCTGCCTTGGTTCCCTAAACTGGAAGAGCAAGTTTGATAAAAGTTGTGCAAAACGTAGTACATAGAAAAAAAAAATAATAAAAACTCAGGGTCAAAGATTTTGGTTCCAAAGTAGTCCATTTTGTTCAAATAGAGAAAGCAACTATACAAAATCTGGTCCAGATTGGTTAAAGATTGCAGAATTGTATAGGAAACATACAGAGAGAAATTATATATCTATTACGTCATGCATGTGTGTCTGAGATTTGCCTGAGGGCTCATCTGAGGTAAGCTCTACCATTCCGGGACACAAGTCACTAGGCATGGTCACTGATGGTAACATCTCCCTTTTCTCCAACAGCCCTGAGAAAACGGCCATGGAGGGAAACTGGTTCCGTCCCCTTCAGTCGCTCCATTATAAAAACAAAATGCTCCCAAGCATGGTGCGTCTCACTAGATGCTAGATGGCAGCTCCCCTGGATGGAAGTGGTTCCCCGGACTCCCGCAGGGCAGCATGGGACATGGAGTCCGGTTCTTCAGCCCTGTTGGGTGCTGTGGGTGCCGCCAGGGAGAGCTCACCAAGAACCAGGGGGATATTACGATGACGTTAACCCAGAAGTACTTAGGAGTCAGGAGGATGGAAACCCGCAGTACTTCCGGGGCACCTGAAGAAGGCGTTTGAACTGGAGACGGAATACTTCCGGGTCAGGGACTTTAAAAAGGACTATGGGAAACCCAGCAGTTCGAGCCGGAGTTGGGTGGTAGAGGACGAAGCTGCTTGGAGTGGAGGATTGTGTTATTGATTATTATTATTATTGTATTGATTTTTTATTGAAGAATTGTGGAGTGTGCAGTGCTTTGTGCACTATTATTGAAGAAAATATTAAAAGAATCTTCTTGGTGTTTTACAAGTGTGTCTGGGATGTCTGTCTGGTGGGTTCAATGGGGCAACAGCGACCCCTAGCACCAACAATATAAATAAAACACACTGGCTCCTGCATGGTGATGCTCAGTCATTTTCCTTAATAACTGCTTCCATTAATTTACCCATCATGTATGTTAAGCCTAGCAGCCTATAGTTACTTAGATTTTAGAAAATGGCTCCCCATCTTGTGCCCTGTGTTGCCACCCCATGACCCTTGATAAAGGGAATGTCAGCACTGCAGTGCCAATTCACTGACTATAACAGTCTTCTGATAGCAGTTATATATTTTTGAATGGTTTATTGTCCAGCATTCCATAACCAACATTTTAGACCCTTACTCTGGAGCAGAGAAACTAAATACGATTTTATATGTACAATGCAAGCAGATTTTCTCAGCTTCACTAAAGTGGTCCCATTTACATCAAGCATTTGTGGCGGCTGCCAAAACATGTGAGGAGTCAAACGCTGTCTTCAGGATGTGGAAATTAAAGCAGCTGTTAGGGGCTTTTGTGTAAGCATTACTGGAGAGCCAGGGAAGCTGCCGTGAAGTGAAGGAAACAGACCGAGTGGTTTTGAGAATGAAGAAGAAAAATAAATGAAGGCCACACGGCCACCTAACGAGGGGTGATAAAGAATGTGCATTTTTTTTATCTCACAAGCAAAATGATATTCATATGTTATGGTGATAATTACTTTCTTAAAACTTAAAGAAATGACAAAAGTCATCTGTGGTAAAAATGTGCTATGCTTTTAATACACAGGCCCAAAACTGGGAGCTAACTTAAAGTCGCAAAATACATCAAAAGTGCTCCTCAAGAGACAGGAACCATCAAAACCTCTGGTCTGAGTGACAAATCCAAAAGAAGACATTTCTTTGTTATCAATGAAAGAAACACAAAACCGATAGTAAACACTAAGTGAGGCAAAAACAATTTGCCTAAAAAGCAAACCCACAGCTAATTAATTTAAATTTGAAATCCACGAATGAAAAATTCAAAGACAGAAGCAATAAGTCCATAAACCAATACCTATAATAATAATACTTAGACTAAAATGCACTCTGTAAAGGATGGCATGCAGAGACTGGCATCCCAACCGTGACTGAAGAAGGATCCTTACCCAGTCGGGTAAAAACATTAAGTGGCACCCTCCATGGATTAGAATCCCCACATGGACTCCTGTGGGGCATGCTGGAACTTGTAGTCCTGTGATGTTAGTAGAACCTGTTGGGTTCTGTCGGGGCAACCAGTAGCAGCTGAAGAGAATAACAGCCCCTACTTTGTGGGAGTTCCGATTGGCCTGGAAGTACTTCAATTGGGCTATGACCTAGCACTGGAAGTACTCCTGGGTACAAGATAAAAGGAGCCGCTCAACCTCATCCAGGCGAGTCGGAGCTGGGTGGAAGGAAGACAAAGCTTGCCTGGAGGTGTAAGAAAAGGAAAGAAGGAGAGGAGAAGAACAGGGCTGTGTTTGGTTTATGCCCTTTTTGAAGCCTTTATACAAGGTACTTGTGTAAATTAACCTTTCATTTACGAGGTGAGACATAAAAATAACCAGACTGGTCTTGGGGGCTTTGCTGGAAAACCGTCTGGAGTCTGGCCAGACATGATTCATAGAACTACTGTATATCCTCTCCTACACACTCTCTCAAACCGCCGACCGGCCAGGTATATCCTGAGTATAGCCCAGCCACTATTTGCCTCGATAATGTTGGGTGAAAAAAATCAAACAGCGAATCAACATTAAATTTCTCACGAATTTTCGCTTTTTCCGCAAAGCAGTTTTTGACTGGCAAAAACATTCCTGTCCTCCATTATCCTCCCTATTCGCCCGATTTAGCTCCCTGTGATTTTTACTTGTTCCCAAAAATCAAAAGTGACCTGAAGGGAACACATTTTTCTTCAATGGATGAAGTGATTACAAAAATCGCAAGCCTGTTGAAGAGCCTCAAGCAAGAAGACTTCTGGTACTGTTTCAATCAATGGAAGATACGGTGTAGAGATCGGGAAGGGGAGTATATAGAAGGGGACAATGTTTAGAATGCTGGAATTCATCACTAAATATATATTTTGTTTTACCAATCTGGTTATTTTTGTCTCTCACCTTGTATACTGGCACTTGTGTCTGGGATTTGGGGTGCTGCAACACCCCCTAGTGGTCACAACTCTTATTATACTTACAGTAATCTATATATATAAAATTCTTTTCGCGTTTGAAATGGAAATTACGCCATTTTTATATCGTCTTACGAATTGTTATTTGTGTGTGTTATTTTACTGATATTGAAAAGAAATACATAAAAACACGCCAATCTATCCCATAGAAGTGCGCCCTGCGTCGCCCTCTCCCAGCCCTCCTATCTGGACTCCAGCGCTGAGCCGTTCACCGACAGGTGCATTCTGACAGAGAAGTTTTATTTATTCGTCCGCGTGACTTTCGCGGAAACTGCCACATTACAACTTTTTTTTAATTGCCAGTAGAAGAGATGAGGAAAACAGCTTTGCGTCTTTATACTTTTTAACTGCGCCAAGCTGTAAACAATGTGAAGACAAGACCACCTTCAGCGGCGACACTTTTTTCCACTTGTTTAAGAGTTTGTAAATAAGAAGCTTCTCTTTAAAGACAGATGTGTGTGTCAAAGACTTTGAATATGTCTTACTTTTGTGGGACTTCAGATAAAACTTAATAGCACAGAGACGTTGCTAGAATACTGTATACCATTTATCTCTGTACCGATTAGGGTAAATTAAAATATATTTCAGTGTTATGTAAATGAACGGTTCTCTTAAGACTAACCAGTCTTGCTATAGGAAACTGAGCTGCGGTTTTTAGTCTCGTCCATTGTGTGACACAGATGGCTAGAGCTGAGCTCCGTTTGCAGCAGTGTTACTTTTACCCTTTTTTTTCCATTCTGAGGTATTTTTTATTTATATTATACACAAGTATAAATAAGCATGAGCAGCAAACATATGATCCTGAAAGAAAAAGAAAAGGATAAGGATAAGGCAGCTAAACTTTCATCAAAGTCAAGACCGGTCTTAAGGTCATGGAACGGCCTACCAGAGACTGACCTGGAACAGACGTGCGAAGGAACAGATATGCCAGGACCTAAACACTGCAGAATCGGTGGAAAGCAGAAGTAGGAGTGAAACTGAGAGCGAGATGGGCAAAGAGAATTCTTCGATTCCAGGAGAATTACTGGAACTGAGCAGGGCCCTTTCATCCCCTCTGTCAATTGCAGCTAATACCCCCCGTGAGTCAGCCACATCAACTGCAACCGCACTCACAACTCCACCTACTGAGCACGGAGGAGACCGAAACGCACTGTCCAAGTTGAAAGTAATGATTATCATACTTGGGAAATGAGATAAATTGTGATATAAAGAAGGATATAAGGGAAATAAAGAAAGAAATAAAGGACCTAAACAAAAAAATGAGAAACGGCATTCCCACCACTCCATCTGACACCCATCTGTTTGTTAATCCGCCTCAATAGGATTATGACTTGACCACCTTGGATTACAGTTTCTGTCTGGATGTATGTGTTGATCACGTGAGTTTGTACTGATTGGATGCGTCTTCGTCTGAAGGAGTGTTCCCTATCACTTCAAACCCCATAGCGCTTCAGGAACCTGGTAGGATAAAACATTATATTACTTTTAGGAAGTTGTTCACAGAGTGTTTCAATCACACATCCATCATCGACTGCCCCGGCTGTTTTGGACATTGTTGTTGCATTTATTGCTTGCTGTTAGCGTTGTAATTTATTATTGCTGTTGGGTAGCTGGGTAGGACCTTTGTATATGTGGCTTTGATTATGTTGCATTAATCAAATAATGAAAAAGAATACAGATTTCATTGTTAATTATCTATTCATTTTGCCACTAACAGTATCTCTGTGTGTGAGTGTGTGCATGCTGGGGTCCCCACAATAAAATTAACAATTCACCATCTTCAAAAAGTGTGAATCATAGCGTCCCTGCGACCGCTACCACTCTGATGTTGTTTCAGGTACAACAGAAACCCAATGCTATCAGAATATCTGTCTGAAGCCTATCGCGATGCTCACGTCCTTCCACCCGGATCAGCCACATGCCAAGCAGGAGCGAATGAATCAAAGCTGCAGACCTCAGTTGCCCTCTCAAGACAGAATGATGGCTCACCTGAGGAAATTCAGCCAAGCACTCCTGGGTGTTGCATTCCTGTCAGGACTTCCTGCTGTCAACTAAGCCAGTAAACTACGATGGGCCTCAATTAGAGGTGAACAAACTGCGCAGAAAACATTTAATGAGGCCAATGCTTGGCAGCCAATGAGACCTCCAATAAAAGTGCACTTGTGCAGCGATGCCATGTGCTTCTCATTGCAGGTTTCATCACTGGAGGCTACAGCACCGCCTCACAAACATGCTTCTTTTATAGGAGGCCATGAAATGTGAATTCGATATTGTTTTCAATTTAATTAATTCCAGCTCCTTTTGCCACTTTAAAGAAGCTGCCAATCCAACCCCCACAAATAATTAAGGCTTACAAAGTCATAAAATGTAATTTATTCACATCAGATTCTCTAATTCTGAGGTGGAGCTCCTGTAAAAAATGTAATTTTCAAAACACCTCATCGAGAAAGCATTTCGACAAACTTTACTACAAGTATCACACCCAGCTGACTTGAAAGCAATGCCATTCCTCCTTTGCCTGATGAACTGAAGGTAGCGTGGTGGTTAAGACTTTGGGCTTCAAATTCTGAGAGTATGGGTTCAAATCCCATTACTGATGTTATGTGACCTGCCAGTGCTCCAATTGGAAAGACAAAAGAAACGATCCTGTAAGTGAGAATTAGATTTTTTCCAGTTTCAAGAAGTATAGAACATCGGTTACCCACTGATTTAAGAGTGGTGGGGTGGGATTCTTCCATTTGAGCAAGATAAGTCTACGTGTGTCACACACATGCGTTTGGAAGGCAGGCTAATGGCTTAACCGAGGAAGGAAACAAGAGCAAGCTTTTTTCTGAAGTGCACTAACCTTTCCCCTCCTTCTCCTACAGATTCCTTGAAGGTAAAACCAACATAGAGTACTTCCTGCTTCCCTTGCATAACCGCATCTCCTACCAAGGTCACTTCCGACCTCAATTATTGGACCCCACTGCTTCCTCCCTGGCTATTATAAAAGCCCAACTCCTTTTGTGTTTAGTTGTCCCTGTTTTGTACATGGAACCAGACGTTGCTCTGGAGCCATTAATTGAAAGTTTTACATATTTTGCTTTGTACATTGTACAATATCGAGGACGGTTCCCAAAACCTTTTTCTGCCTTCATTGTGTATCCTTACACATACTAGTGATGTAGTAAAGGAAATTACAGTTTGTTTGTCCATATCCACTTTAAGGCCTTCTGGGAGTCCATCAAACACAGTTATTAATGGAGTGATTGGGACACCAAGGTTGTCTGATAGGCATATAAAGAGTTTTGAACAAAATGTTGTTAATTTGGTGCACACCCAGAACATGTGGCCCAGTGAGGCTGGAGCTAGATTGCAACATTCACAGGTTACGTATTGTCCTGGAAACATTTTGGAAAATTATATATGAGATAAATGTGCTCGATAAAAGATTTTAATTTGAATGATTGAATGCTTTGCACATAAGAAGCTGGAGTGTATTCTGTGCCTGGCTGCCTTCAGGGTCGTTCTTAGGCATACGCGACCTATGCATCGGTGTAGGGCCCCAACCCAGCCCCAACTTACAATTTATTTATTTGTTTTTTTTTTGTCGGGCTGTGGGCCTGGGGCCCCTGTCACGCACCTGGCACTGCAGCCATCTGTGCCAGTTGCTCACATCGTGTGTCACGATACCGTTCTCATCCTAAATTTTATCGTTCTGAGTCGAATTCGGAGGGGAAGGGTACGAGCAGGGGGCAGCAGGCAGGGAATCGGGGTGTGGCCTTGGGACTGGGAATGTATAAATAGCGATCGCTCAGTCTGGATAAACCATTGCACAACATGGATCGGTGGCGGACGGTGCGTTTTGAGACTATCATATATTATTATTTGGATTATTAGTTAAACGTAAAGCTAATATATCACATAGGCCCTACATCCTAATCCTCGTTCCTATTATCCAAATTGCAATCTTCACCTAAATCCCTAATAATATTGTCATGCCATTGTAACTTTGCCAAATGCACTGTAGCAAACGTTAATTTTAGAGATTCGTTTCGGATTCTTTCAGAGAGATCCACATAAAATCATGAAATATCCCTATATTATCGGCCTTTACCAGATCCAGAACAAAATCAATATTTTACCACTCTGCATACACACAAGCGTACATGTAGGGTTACTGGTAACGGCGTAGCAAGGTTCACAGGGGCCCGGGTGCAATCATTATTGAA
Source organism: Polypterus bichir lapradei (assembly GCA_026402145.1). Taxonomy (NCBI): domain Eukaryota; kingdom Metazoa; phylum Chordata; class Cladistia; order Polypteriformes; family Polypteridae; genus Polypterus; species Polypterus bichir. Next base: position 30,394,964 of record JANRMT010062857.1, on the reverse strand, counting down.
TGGGCGGGCCCCCAAACCTGCGCGCTTCGTGCACTCGCGCTCCGGAGGGGGGGCTCTCGCTGCTGAAATGCTTGAAGACAAGATAGATTGAGAAGGAAACCATTAAAAACGATGTTCGGAGAAAAATATAGTTCTGTTTTGTAAAGCGTAAAAACAGACGTGTGTTGGCGACTTGGCGTTATTGCCTAATAGTGTATATACACTGTATGTGATTGCGCTGCTCGACATATGGCCATTTGATGTTGATCGATTCATTTACCTAACAGAACTGACTGAGAAATAGACGGAAGCGTGAAGCCGTTCGTCGACGATTGTGGGAAGCTACTTGCCTGCTTCATAACTAAGCTATAGCCTTTCGGAGAATGAAGCGAACATGTCGCTTTGTTTTTAGCCGCCACCGCCGTCTGTACACAATGTGCCGCCCCGCCCGGCCGAGTTGGACGGCGCTAATGAAAATAATGTAATTGTGGGAAAATGTAAAAATGCTGACTGACGGTGGCTAAAATCGCTAAATACGGACATGTGAAAGTCCTTACTACAAAATTACTTAAATTAATAAGCAATACGATCAGTCTAACTAATTTGACTGTGACCGATGGTCTGATGCCCTGATCACCTGATGAGAGCGCCGCAAAAAAAAAAAAAAAAAAGAGGCCTGATGGGCCCTCCCGAGGCCTGGGGGGACCGGGTGCATTGCACCCCTTGCCCCATTGTAGCTACGCCACTGGTTACTGGTCATCTAAGGCATTTTCCAGACGTTTTATTAGAACACCTTTCTGAGCTCCAGGGGAGCAATTCCCCCTCAGAAAATCCCCCCCCCCCATCCGGGGCCTGCATATTTCTGAACCGCGTAGGGCCCCCAAACTGCTAAGAATGGCCCTGCTGCCTTCCACCTCTTTTCTGAAATATTAAGTGACAGATCCTTTCCCCAATGTACCCTGGGATCTTTGAAAGGATGGGAATTTAAAATGTTTTTATAAATTGTAGAGATGCTATCTAAGTCTTCAAGACTGATCAATTATTCTTCTGGAACAGAACAAGGTGGAAGGTGAGGAAAACTGGGCAGGTTCTGTTTAGCAAAGTTTTTAGCTTGAAAGTAGTGGAGAAATTGTGTTGATGAGAAGTTAAATTTAAAGTGTAATTGTTTGTAAGATGCAAAGACATTATTTACTTACAAGTCTCTAAGTGTTTTAATCCCAGACATTTTCCAAAATTAGCCACTGTATATGCTTGAGAGGGTGGAAAAGGGTGGTTGTCATGTAGGGGTGCAAAAGATAAAAGCTTCTCTGTCTTAAACTACTTCCTACATTGGTTCCATATGCTGAGAGAATGAAGGGTAATTGGATTTTTAGTGTAATTACGGTAGTTTGTATTAAATGGCACACAGAGCAGGGAATATAAAGAAGTACTGCAAGATTTTATTTCTATTCTATCAATTTGTGTCAACGTCCAGGTCTTTGAAGCTTGTATATTTGCCGTCCAGTAATAAAATTGAAAATTAGGTAGTACCATGCCCCCTTCTGCTTTAGGTCATGGTAGAGTCGCCCTTTGAATGCATGGATCTAATTTCTTAAAAAATGATTTATTAATGTATATGGGGATGCTTTGAAATAGGAAAAGAAGCCTGGGAAGGATGTTCATCTTAACAATGTTGATTCTCCCTGCTCACATAAGGTGGAGAGTAGACCATCTATTCATGTCTTTTTTCATTTTTTACCATGCTGACAGAAAAAATTTGTTGAAAAAGAGCTTTATATTTGTTGGTGATATTTACAGCTATATATTTAAATCGATCTGTTAAGGTGGCCAGTCCAATATTGTGTGTATTTCTACTTTATTTTCAATGGTGATGATTTTTCTCTTCTTTACTGTATCACCGTCACATGCATTAGATTTGTGTTTCAGAGACATTCTTGAAGGGTGAAGACAAAAGGTTAAGATGAGCTCTTCTGCACAGCACTGTACATGCTATCACAGCAGGAAGGCACCCGTCGTCAACACGTCTTGCTATTGAGAATGACTTGGGGCAGTGAGTGGGGGGTTCATCACTCACCCACCACACAGTCACCTCCACTACAATATGCTGCCTGCAGCGTCCACCCACCGAGAACAAACACGGTGCAGCCAAAGGTGGGTAATGAATTGCCCAACCCCAATTCAACAGGCAGCCATCCGAGGCACACTACAATGCTACCCCCGCCGCCCCGTTCACCCTCAATGGCCTCCGTTCAACCACAACTGAAAACATTACCAGTCGTGTGTGCTGGGCGGGCAGTGAAACGCACCCCTCCGCTCCATCCAGCCTACGTCCAGTCAGAATCAGAAGCAGTAGCTGCGGCGGCATAGTGGGTGGGCGTGAGTGATAGCTGTGGCCCCGGTGACTATGGGCCACGGGTCACCGCTTGCCACTGGGAGCCGCCTGAGGGACACTACACTACGCAAGCAGCAAAATCGCCCCCCTCCAGCCACCGCTTGCAGCATCCCCAGGCCAAAGATGACGGAGCAGCAGTTACTGAGGTGCATGCGTCACAGCTGTAGCCTCCTTCGTTAGTCGTAGGTCGGATGTCCGTAACCTGGGGACTGCCTGTAATGGGTGAATATATTATATTAAACAAATGTCAAAAGTTAGAAGTATCTGTCTTTAATAAATAGGGTTTGGTCTTGTGATATTATAGAAGGGAGCACTTTCTTAATCCTGTCTAGAACTTTGGCGAGTATCTTAATGTCACTATTCAGAAGAGAGATTGGTCTATATGATGCACATTGTTGTAAGTCCTTTTTTTTTTAGAAAACATGGTAATTAATGTTCGGCGAAAAGTTTAAGGTTGAATTTTGTTGTCTTTAGCTTCTGTAAACGTTGCTAATAACAGTGGAGCTAACTTATTTGAAAATGTTTTATAAAATTTCACTGGGTTACCATCAGGGCCGGTTGCTTTCCCACTTTGAAGTGAGTTTATAGCATCTAGCAATTATGAAAGCATCAGAGGTTATCCAAATCCTCTGCACTAAGAGTATCTAGCTGTGGTATATGTAATGAAACAACAAAACTCATTAGATTGTGTCTTATCTTCTATAAAATGAATAGAATATAATGACTTATAGTACTCTCTAAATGTGTAAGCGACCTTGGGATCGTGGAGCCAAAATGGACTATCACAGGGCCTGCAGGAGTGTGAGTTTGATTTGATACTAACACTTTTTTACCCTCATAATGTCTTCATATTTACATTTATTTGCTTGGGAAATGCTTTAATCCAAAGCAACTTACAAATGAGGTAAACACAATCGAGTAACATGATGCCAGGGCCTTTTTGTTCAGCAAGTGTAGTAGGAATGCTGACCCAATGCTTTGCCTTATAGGTTATGTTTTTTCTGACACCTCTCTTTTAGATAACCTGGACATCAAATTTTCCACACCAAACCTATTTTATATGATTGACCTTGTTAATCTGTAGAACTAATAATCCATATGAGTACAGATGACATTCATGATGTTTTTATGGGTTGTGAACGAACAAAGCACCCTAAATGCAGCAGAAAATCAATGAAAGTGAATGGTGGGTCAAAACTGACCCAATGGATAAGCTGATATGGGGTAAATTGAGTAATGAGAGACTACAGGGGTATGAGGGCAAATGATGTAGAGAGGGACTCCGAGGTTGGGAATATGGTAAGTGATATGGTGGTAGAGTCCACCATTTTTTATTCAGTGGGATACAGTTAAGAGTTACTCAAGTACAAGTGAAAGACTCCAGCAATTTGATTCTACATACAGAGAAACTGATGTCTCTTGTTTGAATAATTAATAATCTTACCAAGCTTGGCATTGGGGAACTTTGAAACGATACATGTAACATGAGGAAAGAAAAATTAAATAAACAGATTTTACTTTCCGGGTTACTTACAAGTGGACATAGCAACTTAGCGCATTCTTGAAATTTGGCTGCCTTCCTGTCGCTGCTTCTACCCCATGAGCTGAACAGCTTCCAGTGCCAGTAACGACAGTGACACGAGTGAGGGAGCCCTTCTGGGGAAACGTTTCAGGGTAGTCTTCCTCCTGCCAAAGACAACAGTTTTTTTTTTTAAAGTTCAATTCTATAATCAGCTTTGGCTCCACCCAAGCACCACAAAATTCATTTAACAGACTGCATTGTGTTACTCATCAAATCTGACATTTCAAAAGAAAAAAAAATCTCCACGAGACTGAAGCCAATGTAACGGTTTAATTGCTGGGTGTTAGTAGGAGGGACCTCGACTGAGACTAAAGCACAGCGTGGCAAGTTAACTCGAGATCAGCCAATTCTCTGTCAAAGGGGCTCCTGTATTTGGATGAATCATGACAGCTGAATATTAGATTTGGTCAGACAGGAGTAATCGTTTCCTAGCATTTTCGATAATTTGGTAAATCTGACCTGGATGAGACCTGACCACAGCCCACAGCCCTTTGGATGGCCACTCTGGTTTTTCTCTTTGAAGACAGTAATAGAGGGTTGGCTTCTCTCCATCCTATTCCTGTTTCTCCCCACATTTTGAATTTTCAGAGTTTTTAGGGTCTCAGTTTACAAGCTCACATTATACTTGTGTTTTACTCCCAGGATGGTAGCAACCAGCTGAAAGAACATGAGGACCAGGATTATGGGGGTTCAGAAATAGCTAGGAAAGGTGAAAAGTGTGAACTTTATAGGAGCTTTACACACATCATAAACTACACTCACGGGCCACTTTATTAGGTACACGTGTTCAACTGCTTGTTATTGCAAATATCTAATCTGCCAAACCCATGGGAGCATCTCAACGCACTTGGGGATGTAGACATTGTCAAGATGACCTGCTGGCATGTTTGTTAGTGCCAGAAGGGCTGCTCTGAGTATTTCAGAAACTGCTAATCTGCTGGGATTTTCGCACAATCACACACAACCATCTCTAGGGGGTACAGAGAATGATCTGAAAAAGGGGAAAACATGCAGTGAGCAGCAGTTCTCGAGCAAAAATGCCTTGTTGATGCCAGAGGTCAGAAGAGAATGGCGAGACTGGTCCAAGCTGATAGAAAGGCAACAGTAACTCAAATAAGCACTCGATACAGCTAAGGTGTGCAGAAGAGCATCTCTGAGCACACAACACATCAAACCTTGAAGCAGGTGGGCTGCAGCAGCAGAAGAACACACTGGGTGACACTCCTGTCAGCTGAGAACAGGCAACAGTGTCTACAATTCACACGGGCTCAACGAAATTGGACAATAGAAGACTGGAAAAACATTGCCTGGACTGATGAGTCTCGATTTCTGCTGCAACATTCAGATGGTAGGGTCAGAATTTGACATCAACAACATGAAAGCAGGGATCCATCCTGCATTGTGTCAACGGTTCAGTATGTTGGCGATGTAATGTGGAGGGAGATATTTTCTTGGCACACTTTGGGCCCCTTAGTACCAACTGAGCATTGTTTAAATGCCACAACCTACCTGAGTATTGTTGCTGACCATGTCTACCCCTTTATGACTGCCATCTTCTGATGGCTCCTTCCAGCAGGATAACAGGTCATGTCACAAAGTTCATATCATCTCAGACTGGTTTCTTGAACATGACAATGAGTTCACTGCACTAAAATGGCCTCAACAGTCACTAGATCTCAATCCAAGAGAGCACCTTTGGGATGTGCTGGAATGGGAGATTTGCATCATGGATGTGCAGCTGACAAATCTGTAGCAACTGTGTGATGCGATCATGTCAATATAGACCAAAATCCCTGAGGAATGTTTTCAGCACATTTTTGAATCTGTGCCACAAAGAATTAGGGCAATTCTGAAGTCAAAAAGGGGTCCAACCTGATGTTAGCAAGGCGTACCTAATAAAGTGGCCAGTGAGTGTATATGACCATAATGTGGATTTTGGTTCCTGATTTTGCACGGATATGAGATAAACCTTTCTGAACTATTTCAAAATATTCTTTACCAACAGTATGTACTGTGAAAGGCACTCTTTAAATTAAAGACACACACACACACACACACACACATACATATAATGCTCTCCTTGTCAATACTGAACAATGTCAACTCTCATATTAAGCAACTGGTAACTGGTTGAACCACCTATAACAGCATAAACGCCACCAAACAATTTCCATAGTTGCTAAACAGATTTACTTAATGGTTAGGATGAATTTAGACTAATTCCTCCTTAAAGGAATACTCCACCCTAAATAGAAATGTTTTATTTTAATATGTACAGAGGCCTCCTGGACGCCTCCCTGGTGAGGTGTTCTGGGCACATCCAACCGGGAGGAGGCCCTGGGGAAGACCCAGGACACGCTGGAGGGACTATGTCTCCTGGCTGGCCTGGGAACGCCTCGAGATTCCCCCGGAAGAGCTAGAAGAAGTGCCAGAGGAGAGGGAAGTCTGGGCATCTCTGCTCAAGCTGCCCCCACGACCCGATCTCGGATAAGCGGAAGAGGATGGATGGATGGATGGATGTACAGTAACTTAAATAAATATCTCTATTATAAAAAAAAAAATCTTGGAAGGAGACATGACGCGATTGTCTCAGAGACACTTTCACGTCCTGCAAGACGAATCTTTGTGTCAAGAGATGTAACAACGCCCGGGTCCAGAAGTCCCACAAGACAAGAGCTTATGCAAAGAGATTTGGAAAAGTCCTGCGTGGTTATGTCAGACACACTTCTGGTAAAGAGAAAGAAATGATATTCACTCACGGGCAGTTATACGTTGCATTGTCACGATGTAATTCCAAACACGGAATCAAAATTCAATGCGATATTGAAGAAAAGATGAAAGCGAAAAGAGATTGAATATATGGAGATAGGTGATTTGACAGAAGTGTGCCACGTGAAATGCAGATCATGTAGCAGCAGCAGCAAGCCAGCAGCTGATCTAGCAAAGAGGAGGTAAAAAAAAAAACTGTATGTGTTTCCTGTTTAAGAGGGGGTGACGGTGGAACGATCATGTCTCCTTGGGGTGCATTCAACCCCCCTCTTCACAACACGAGCGACAGAGACGCAAAGTGGTTTTTGCGTAGTGCAGAAAGCAGGGTGGGCAATTGAAGCAAGCAGGCGGTGAAGCCCCTTAGTCTCTAGAATATGAAAGTAGTCAATCTCACTTTTGAATTAAAGACCCGCCTCTCCCTCTCATTCATTGGTCAAGAGTTCTGTCTTCAGTTCAAAGCTCAATACCTTGTGAAGGGGCTTACTGTTTGTTGGCTGAATTACCTTGGTGTTTGTGTGTCACAAAGAGGATGTGCAGCATTGTTCATAAAGGCACTCAATTTTGTTTTAATTCTCTCCTTTGCTACAACCTTTCAGGGGTCCAGTGTGTGTCCAATAACTGAGCTTGCCATTTTAATTAGCCTGTTGATTCAGTGGGCCTCTCTTGAAGTGATGCTACCAGCCCAGCACACCACCAAGAAGAAATTTACATAGAGATATACGAGATGTGAAGGATGTTACTTCCCATATTAAAGGAACACAGTCTCCTAAGGAGAAACAGCCTACTCTGCCCCATCTTACACACTACCTTTGGGTTCCAATAGTAACCTAGCCAGTCAATAATATCAAATATGTTTTGTTGATGTCCATTTTCCATGATAACATGAGATTCAGAATTTCTGTCATCACTACAAACTACATGAGGTAAGGAATGTATACAACAACAAAAACACAATACTTTTTGGGTGAAGCAATTCTGTTTTAGTTTGTAGATATTACTCGGCTTCCTTGCTTCAGCAGCTCTCTTCAGGTTGTTTGGCACAGAATCTCAATTGGGCTGAAGCCTGGGCTCACTTTGTCATCGCAGAACAAAACTTCTCTTCTGTATCAGCCATTCTTCTGTTGATTTATTACTCTGCCTGCATTGTTGTGGCGCATCACACAATTTCTACTTAGCTTAAAGGAATACTTCACCTCAAAAGTCATATTTTATTAGATGTAACTTACCCCATGTAGTTTATAGTGAAGGTCAAGACAGATTATTAGTTTTAAGTTTTTATGCAGAACGGAAATAAACCATTCACCTATGGTGACCAGTACCAGCAAACAATATAAAAATCAAATGCCCATGAAAATAATCTCACATTACTCACGTTGCAAAATCCACATGTCAAGTCATTAGTGTGCCAGTAGTGTGCTCACAATGTCCCAAATACATATATTCTTTACTAAATTATTGTTCAGTAAATCACTGCTGGAAAATGCACTCATGAATTAAACACATTCAAACACAAACAAGCATTTAAATGGTTGAAGAATACATTTTAAAGTAACAGTTGTAATCCACTGGACTAATTCTCTTCATACTTTTAAAGTGTTCTGTCAGGTCTCCTCTTAATCTTCTTTTCTTAAACTGTAAAGGCTCAGCTCTTTTAATCTTTCCTCATAACTCATCCTCTGTAGCCCCTGAATCAGCCTAGTCGCTCTTCTCTGGACCTTCTCTAGTGCTGCTGTGTCCTTTTTGTAGCCTGGAGACCAAAACTGCACACAGATGAGGCCACACCAGTGTGTTATAAAGCTTCAACAGAACCTCCTGTGACTTGTACTGCACACATCAGGGCGCTATATAACATGGCATTCTGTTAGCCTTCTTAATGGCTTCTGTCTGGCAGTTGATAGTTTAGAGTCCACTAAGACTCCTAAATCCTTCTCATAAAGTGTACTCTCAGATTTCAGACCTCCCATTGTGTATTCAAACCTCATATTTTTACTTCTTATGTGTAATGCTTTACATTTACCGACATTAAATTTGATCTGCCACAAGTCATCTAAACCTATCTGCTATTGAAGTCCATCCATGATGACTCAATGGATTCTCGATTATCTGCCCACCCAGCATCATCTGCAGACTTAACCAGCATTTTAATTATATTCTTGTCTAGCTCATTCACATATTCCTTTAGCTCTGCAAGTTCCTTCTTTATATTCCACAAAAGAACAGCTGCGTTAAGAAGTACAGCAGAATAAACCATCATGTGCATGTAAATATTATACTTAATATGCAACAACAAAGGCTGCTTTCAAACAACAAAGGAAGGGAGGAAGAAACACAAAACTACAAACTGGAAGCTATGAAAAGAGCTATACTTTTTTTTTTTTTTTTTTTTTTAAGAAATTAACCATAAACTGTAACAATAAGAGTTCTTTTGAAAGCTACAAATAAAAGTGTTTTATTATACATTGAGAGCTTCAGAGTATTTACAGTATCGACAGAACAGTAACACTTTGGCATTGCCTATAATTCATCAATTAGTCTGCTTTGTCTTGGTAGAGTTCTGTATTCCTCGACTTTCTCCTTTTGTACTCCTCGTTGTGTTGATTTTATCAGAATGCCTCAAATCTCATAGACTTACCACTGTTTGTAAGGTATTGTACTTTATAACTTTTCTCCACCTTCCTTTCTCCATCTACTGTATATAACTTCAGGCGATTACAAAGAGTAATGCAAAGTAGGAGTTAAGTTACCGCTTTAAATAATGTATTATTGAAAAACAAAGTACAGTGGAACTTCAGTTCACGACCATAATTCGTTCCAAAACTCTGGCCGTAACCCGATTTGATCTTGACCCGAAGTAATTTCCCCCATAGGATTGTATGTAAATACAATTAATTTATTCCAGACCGTACAAACTGTATGTAAATATATTTTCTTTAAAGATTTTTAAGCACAAAAATAGGTAATTATGTCATAGAATGCATAGTGTAATATTAGAACATTAGAACACTAGACGAGAACAGGCCATTCAGCCCAACAAAGCTCGCCAGTCCTATCCACTTGTTTCCTCCAAGAAAACATCAAGTCGAGTTTTGAAAGTCCCTAACGTCTTACTGTCTACCACACTACTTGGTAGCTTATTCCAAGTGTCTATCGTTCTTTGTGTAAAGAAAAACTTCCTAATGTTTGTGCGAAATTTACCCTTAACAAGTTACCAAGTGTGTCCCCGTGTTCTTGATGAACTCATTTTAAAATTAACAGTCTTGATCCACTGGACTGATTCCCTTCATAAATTGAAACACTTCAATCATGTCACCTCTTAATCTTCTTTTGCTTAAACCGTAAAGGCTCAGCTCTTTTAATCCTTCCTCATAATTCAACCCCTGTAGCCCTGGAATCAGCCTAGTCACTCTTCTCTGGACCTTTTCTAGTGCTGCTATGTCCTTTTTTAATTGTAAACTAAATGTAAAAACATTGAATAACACTGAGACAAACATCCAGGCTTCCTGCTCAACTGCACATGCAGGCTCGCTCGCTCTCAGCTGCACGCGAGCCTGTGCTCTCTCTCTCTCTCCTGCACCAGCTTTATTTATTTAGTTATTTATTAAAACTGGCCTTTTTGACGGGAGCTGTGGACCCGCTATACCACAGGAGGAAGCTGGGTTGAGAGGAGGTTACAGTTTTGAGGGAGAGTCCCTCTACGTGATGCACCAAAAACAATGTACAGTACAGGGAGAGACTGAACACATGCAGAAATCATCGGCGCACACAAACCGAAAGGGAAACTGGCTTGTTTGTCTACCGAGTGTGTGATCGTGAACAGATGCAAAAGCTTGGCGAACTTTTTGGTCGTAACCCGATTTGTACGTGTTCCGAGGCGTTCGTGACCTGAGGTCCGACGACAGGTACAAGTGACTATTGGCAGCCATACAACTTGATAAATGGTAGATGTGTAGTTTCAGGTGGCACACAGACTTGTAGTTACTTAAATGTTTCTAGTCAAGTCATCATTTTCAGTTAGCTTTCTAAAAGTGGACATATTCTGTCCAAATCCTAAAGCCAATAGGGTGTTGTGGTACAGAATGGCTTCTGATTCAAAACCAATCCCAAACAGCCGTACTTCAGACCAACGGGGTGCACACAATGCCTTTTACACCTGCCCCCCCCCCAACCATTTCCAACTGGATGGTCTTCCTGTCCTGCAGAGAATTACTTGGCAAACTGGTTTAAGGCACTCCACCCCCAAATTTGAACCTGTCCTAAAGACTCGGGTTATAGGATTAGGGGGCTGGTTAAGACATGAAAGCATTGCTGCTCTCATCAATGAAATAATACACTAATATTACATTTGCTTTGTCTGACTTACAAATAAAGACATACAAAATATTTAGCAACTTATATGCAAAATTTCATGCCAAAACATAGTCACAGACAGCCATGTCACAAGACCTAGACAAAGACCTTTGTGGCATTAGTACCACTGTTAAGGAGTCACTAAAATGGTTATAATATCTGCACAATGTGCCACACTAAAATAACTTCACTTATGGATGCTTCAGTATAGGGCTTTTTAAACCTAATTTAAGAAAATGTTGGTCATTTTGTTTTTTAAGTCATGTTATTTCTTCTCAGTCATGGTATACATTAGTTTGGCACATGAAATTGCATTCTAAAAGTGAAATTTGTTTTATAAATTGTAAAAAAAAAAACAACTAGCCCGTTCATACGCTTTATAAATGAGCTAAGGGGTGCTGAAGTTCCATTGTGATGAAAAGCCCGAAAACTTACCAGATACATCCATTTTTCAAGACAATAATATTATTAAGTATTAATCACTGTCTTGAGATTACACACAAATTGCAAAAACAGCATCCCCGTGTCATTTTAAGAAGGTGAAGAAGGAAAGAGCAAACCATTGTTGTGAGATTAGGCCATCTTAGGAGGAGACCGGCCGAGCACCTTACTTTGCCAAGTTCATCTTCCTCCTTGGCACTTTTCAGGGCTCGAGGTGTGCATTCACCCTGGACAGTCATCACCAAAAAACTTTGCTCTTTCCAAAATCTAAGGTACCATCTTCTTCATTCGGCTGTTCCCATTTAGGGGTCACCACAGCGGATCATTTGTCTCCATCTATCCCTGTCTTTTACATCATTTTCTTCCTCACCACATCCATAAACCTCTTCTCTGGTCTTTCTCTTTTTCTCCTGCCTGGTGGTTTCATCCTCAACATTTTTTTCCCGATGTGCCCCTCATCTCTCCTCTGCACGTGGCCAAATCATCTCAATCTCGCCTCTCTCACTTGGTCACCAAACTGTCTTACCTGTGTTGTCCCTCTAATATACTCATTCCTAATCCTGTCTACCCTCATTAGTCTGAGCATCTTTAACTCTGTCCACCTATCTTCTCGTCAGTGCCACCATAGCTGGCCTCTCTACTGTCCTATACGCCTTCTCTTTCACTCTTGCAGTTTCTCTTCTATCACAAATCACTCCTGTTACTCTTCTCCACCCATTCCACCCTGCCTGCACTCTTGTCTTCACCTCTCTGCCATGCTCTCCATTGCTTTGGACTGTTCAACCCAAGTATTTAAATTTGTCTATCATCACCACCTCTGCTATTTGCAGTCACACCCTTCCACCACCTCCTCTCTAATTCACGCACATGTACTCCATCTTACTCCTACTGACTCTCATTCCCCTTCTCTCCAGTGTGTACTTCTCCAGGTTCATCTCAACCTGCTGTCTACTCTCATCTTCGAACACCATAATCCACACAGACTCCAGTCTGACCTCATCTGTCAACCTGTCCATCACCACTGCAAACAGGAAAGGGCTCAGAGCTGATCCTTAATGTAATCTCACTCTCACCTTGAACCAGGCTGTCATTCCTGCTGCACACCTCACCACAGTCACACTGTCCTCATACATATCCTGCACCACCCTCACATACTTTTCTGCTACTCCTGACTTCCTCATATAGTAGCCATAACTCCTCTATTGGCACCTGTCATATGCTTCCTCTAACTCCACAAACACGCAATGCAATTTCTTCTGACCTTCTCTGTACTTCTCCATCAACACTCTTAAAGCAAACATCTGTAGTAGTCTTTCCTGGCATGAAACCATATTGCTGCTCACAGATTGCCATCTCTCCTCTCAGCCTAGCATCCATCACCCTTTCCCATATCTTTGTGGTATGGCTGATCGACTTTATACCCCTGTAGTTAACTGCAGCTCTGCACATCTCCCCTATTTTTGAAAATTGGTACTAATATACTTGTTCTCCACTCCTCAGCATCTTCTTGGATTTCAAGATTGTGTTAAACAATACATTTAGAAACTCCACTGCTATATCTCCTAAACATCTCCATGCCTCTACTAGTATATCATCCAGCCCAACTGCTTTTCCACTTTTCATCCTCTTCATGGTTAAACTCACTTCAGCCTTGCTTATCACCGGTACTTTGTTCTAAGTTCTTCAAAGATACTCCTTCCACCTTTTCAACTCACTCTCCCCACTTGTCAGCAAATTTCCATCTGCATCCTTCATTACCTTGACCTGCAGCATATTCTTCCATGCTCGGTCTGTCTGTCTGGCCAATCAGTACAAGTGCTTTTCTCCTTCCTTTGTGCCCAGCTTCTCATGTGCCTCTGCATACGCCTTTCCCTTAGCCTTCACCACCTCTGTCTTCACATTGCGCCGCATCTCTTTGTACAGCTGTCTGCTTTTGTTATCTCTCTGCTTATCCCAATTCTGTTTCACTAACCTCTTCTTCTTTATGCTTTCCTGTACTTCCTCATTCCAGCATCAAGTCTCTTTATCTTCCTTCCTCTGTCCAGATGTCAAGCACCTTCCTAGCTCTCTTCCTTACCACTTCAGCTGGTGTTCATCTATCCTGTCTTCACCACCACCCAGCATTTGGCTCACTTCCCCTCTGAATTTCACACAATAATCTTCCTCATTCAACTTCCACCACCTGATCCTTGATTCCATTCTCGCTCTCTTCCTCATTTTCACCTTGAAGTTCATCCTGCATACAACCAACCGATGCTGTCTAGCTATACTATCCCCAGCCACTGCCTTACAGTCTCTAATCTCTTTCACATTGTATTTCCCACATAGGACATAATCCACCTCTGTTCACCTTCCTCCACTCTTGCACGTCTCCCTGTGTTCCTCCTTCTTTTTAAAATATGTATTCACCACCACCATTTCCATCCTTTTTGTAAAGTCAACCACCATCTGCCCCACAACATTTCTCTAATTAACACCATGCCTGCCCGTCACCTTTTAATTACCACTGTTCTCTTCACCAATGTGCCCATTAAGGTCTGCTCTGATCGCTCTTTCTCCTTTGGGTATACAGTATATTCTTCACCATTTCATCTAACTCACCCCAGAAGTGTTCTTTCTTCTCCATCTCACATTAAACTTGTGGGGCGTATGCTCTGATGAAATTTAACATTAACCCTTTGGTTTTATTTTTCTTTATGTTCATCACTCTGTCAGACATTTTCTTCACCTGCAACATACTCCTAACATTCTCTTTCTTCACAATTACCCCTACCCCATTTCACTTCCCATCCACAACATGGCAGAATAGTTTGCATCCGCCTTTGATGCTTCTCGTCTTATTCCCTTTCCACTTGGTCTCCTGTACATACAGTACATCTACCTTTCTACGCTCTGTCATATCAGCCAGCTAACTCTCCTTTACCAGTTATAGTGCCAACATTCAAAGTTCTGACTCTGAACTCCACAACTATTTCCTTTCCTCCTATCCCATTATCTTTGCAATTTGCAGTGCACTATCTATTGGAATGTATTTTGTAATGTATGAAATAGTAAAAGGCTCTGCATTTTCCATTCCAACAGATGGTGCATCATAAATATTTGTAGTGATAATGTGCATTGCATTACTATAAATATTTATGATTTGCTATCTGATGGGATGATAAGTGCAATGTGCACAGTATAGCTCTGTTATATGCCATTTAGTATGGGATTCATAAAAGCAGCATTAATAACACTGGCTTTTTGGTCTAGGGGTATGATTCTCACTTAGGATGTGAGAGGTCCCGGGTTCACATCTCAGACAAGCCAGACTTTTGGAACAGCTTAGCTATTAGGTAAATAAACTGAATGGTCTCCTTTCATTTGTCAAATATCTTATGTTCTATTATATGTGATAGGAGTAGGAGTTTCAAATGCAATGCATTTTATTACTGCAAATGTTTGTGATGCGCCATCTGTTGGAATGACAGAGACACAGCAACTGGACAGACACACAGACACATCCTTTTAGTAAGGCAGATGCTTAATAAGACCAGATGACTCTCTCATATTCATATTTCACCAGCTTCCTTTGACCCCTTTTCACTTTTTTCTGTCACTTTGAGTCTTCTGTATTAGACCTTTGCAGTGTGTCTCATTAGAGGCTTTCTGCTAAAGAGTTCTAATTTTTTGCATTTTTGGATTTAGTGTTGAGGTTTATACCATATGGATTTTTTTTTGTTTCATTAATCTTGTTGTGTCCTTTATTTTGGTTTTTGCTTTTTCTAATTTTGGACTTTTCTTTGTTGAATAATAATTGGTTTTAGTTTCTTTTTATACATTTTTTGCCATGTGTCTACTTGCAGCATGGTGAACTTTCAGACTGAATATACTGAGCATATATCACAACGGTTCAGTCATACGGTGTTGTGTGCATCAGTTTCAAATATCTGTGTCAAGATCTCATATTGTCATCACTATCACTTCAACTAATGGCTTAGTCTGATTAACTGGCTTTACAGCTTTTTATTTCCACACCATTGTGTGTTTTGGTTTAAGGCTCCGCTCCACTCATGAATATTGATGTTGTGACGGATGGCCGGGGACCTTGCCCCACCGGGAGGCCTGGAAAAGCAGGGGACCGGGAGAGGGGCAATTCCTTCCCCAGGATGCAAGAGGGCAGCCATCCTGGATTGTGTGGGAGCCACGGAACTGGAAGGCTCAACCCTGTGGGGATCCGTGGCCACCGCCAGGGGGCGCCCAAAGGACTAACGAGCATTGGACAGCAGCACATCCGCCACACCAGGAAGTGCTGCCGAACCAAAAAGCAGGTACACCTGGAGTGCTTCTGGGTGCCCATGCAGCACTTCCTGGTGTGGCAGAGATCATCAGGGAGCACCTGGAGTACATTCCAGGTGCGTTATAAAAGGGTCCACCTCACTCCATTCAGGGAGCCAGAGTCAGGTGAAAGAGGACGGAGCTTGCAGGAGAGGAGTGGAGGTGGTGAAGAAAAGACAGAGAAGGAAAAGATAAGGACTGAGTTTAGTGCGCTGGTTTGTGTACTGTATGTGCAGGAAATTAAAATAAAACGTGTGTGTTGTGAACATCTGGTGTCATGTCTGTCTGTCTCCGGGGCATCTTTCACAATGTGTTGTTACCTTAAAGTGTCAACATGCATAGAAATGTTCATGATTCTTTTTGCAGCATAATGTTATTGTATCCACTAGATGGCAGTAGCTGTACATTGGATCATAACAGCTTATCCCAAAAGACATTCGGGCTTAACCATTTTTACATAGAATTCGAAGTCTGAGAGAGACTCGGGGTTAACGCCAAGAGGGTTAAGGATATCATCATTGCTAAAACTAGAATAAGCCTGAGAGCCAGTGTTTGCTGCAATTTCCCATAACCACCAAGTGTTATGTCTGTGGTGAAACAGACAACGACCTAAGATGAAAATGGTAAACGAGAATCAAGTCTAATTTCAATAACCAAAAGTCCATCTAATTTTTTAACAAAGCCAAGAATCGCAATCAAAAATTGAACAATGCAAGAATTTGTTGAACCAGAAGATCAAACCCAAAAGCATGCACCAACAAAGTCTTTTGTTTTATTTAAACTCAGATATGAGGAAGTGAGAAGCGCTGACCTTTACACATTTGACCCAATCACGTCAAAGTTTGCGGCCATACCATGGCGTCCACCAATCTAGCAACAGTATACAAAAACGTGGTGGCACCCTTGAAAAGCATGCTGTTGGAAAAGACACAAACCAAAATCAAGATTGCCAAATGTTATTCTCACAAGTAAAAGTCAGCAGGTGAATTCCGTCGTATTCAAAACCCCTAAGTGGAAAAATAAAATTTGGAAAAAACTAAATATCAAACCAAATCACAACGCCTTTTGTGTTCTGTTCACCCCTCTTGCTTTTCTTATTTTTATAATTAGCTAAGGTTCAACCATGCTCTCAAAGTACAGGTTCCAGCCATCCACCCTTTTAGCTCCAGTTACGCACTATGGTCTGGACACCCCATTACAATAAATGTAAAAACCCTAAACAGGATTGAAAATTGATGGATGGACAGACACCCACCATTTGCAGTGCCACTCCTGACAACATTACAGCTGAGGGTCTGGAATAACAAGCAGTCTGTCTCAGCTCACTAAGGAAGGCTTTGTGCCCAGCATATGCAATAAAAGTGCCTGGCACTGCCCACCAGCTAGATGGCCAACAGTATCTCAATGCACCTCATTAAAGTGTCCATGCTATGCCAACACAGAAAAAATGACTACATCAGGCCCAGGTAGTAATCCAAGACTACTCCTTCAGTACATCTCCCCATTGGAAAACTATGAACTGAAGTGCAGGGCCTGAGGTTTTTAGAACTCGAGGTGTTGCCATTTAGAAATGGAACTGAGACTCAGTATGGCTCCTCTCAAAGCCTTTATGAACCATCGGAGCTTCCAGCTGACTTCAGACTCTCCCAGGTGCTTTCTGATAGACTCTAACTGAGAAGTCCCATGCATTTGTTTCTCTTTGCCACTCTCCCAAGAAGCTATGACTGGTGAAGCACCTGGGCAACAGTTACGGTCTCCAGTCTGAGCTCCTGTGTCTTATAACTCTATAAAGTTCTCACGGGTGCTCTAGCAGAGTTACAGCTGTGCCATCCTCTTGCCATTTCTTCTTGATTAACTTGATGTTCTGTGACATGGATATTTTCAGGCCTCCATGCCCGACTTGTGTTTTTCATGGAGTAACTTAGAATGTTTTTTAATCTTCAATGTGGAAGTTAGTCCACCATACTGACTCACCACAAGGTTGACCTTACTCATCAGGCTCGATTAGAAGTGGAGGAGTGGGATAAGATTCCCAGGCCACGGATTCCCAAATTCTTTACTTTATTATATTATTTCTGTTCTTTTCAGGAACACACCAAGCATTTGCATTTCACTTCTGTGCAAAAAGAGCTGGTCAATGCATGCAACGTTTGCATCCCTTCTCTTGAGTATGCATGGAAGTAAAAACCTTCTAGAGGCCGATTTATACTTCTGCATCAAGCTCACACCGTAGGTACACTGTAGACCACTTCACCTATGGCATCAAGTCCGTCCATGAGAACCCTAAATCCAAAGAGGACTGTTTCATTTATGTGAGGTAGAATGCCCGGAGGGGACTGGGCGGTCTCATGGTCTGGAATCCCTGCAGATTTTATTTTTTTCTCCAGCCGTCTGGAGTTATTATTTTTTTTTTTTTCTGTCCTCCCTGGCCATCGGACCTTACTCTTATTCTATGTTAATTAATGTTGACTTATTTTATTTTCTTACTGTGTCTTTTATTTTTCTATTCTTCATTGTGTAAAGCACTTTGAGCTACATTTTTTGTATGAAAATGTGCTATAGAAATAAATGTTGTTGTTTTTGTAAGAATGGCATAGACCCCTCCTCTGAAATGTCACTATGCATTGCGTTGATGCAAATCCTACGCAGACCACGATGACTCTGATCAGCCAGTAACTACATATTTCCTGAAACGCATTTCCATTCACCTTCCAGTATGGAAGTTTTGGTGAACGGATGCAGGGTTGCCAGATGTGTGGTTTTCACGTCAAGTTGGGCTATTTTTGAAAGTGTTGTGCGGAAAAATGTTAAATTGGCAGTTTGTGGATTTTTGGATAATTTCTAAAGGTTATGTGGGTCTAGCTCCAAGGGCAACCACATACATGACTTCAATAGCTATAAAGGTCCAAGTGGGACTCGCCCCCTCGGAAAAATATCAACAGCTGTAAAACACTCCCCCCAGTCTTTAACAGCATCATTCATTGGGCTGGACCACAGCTCCATTAGGTGGATTTTCAGCTATCTTTGGGCTGGAAATACTTCCAGGACTTGGCAACCCTGAATGTATGAAAAAGTGGAAAAAATGTGTGGGACAAATGCTTTTGCCTATGGAAGAAAATGCGTGGCAAGAAAAGCAGTGATCCTGGAAGGAAAAAACTGCCTGCATTTTAAGGCATCATCTGCTTTTCTTGCATGCTACAAACAACGCCAGCAAACGTTCAGTCGTGTACCTGTGGCATTGTGTGAGTATAAACTGCTTTTGACTGCATAGCGAAAGCACATAACTATGGTGTAGGCTCAGCGCAGAAATATGAATTAGCCTTAAGGTGAGTAGCGTGCGGTCGGGGCTCCACGCTGGGAGAACCGGGGGAGCAAGCATAGCCAGAGCGTTACCTCCCCCCGGGACGCTAGATGGCAATCCCCCAGCGGTGCTTCTGACTCCCACAGGGCTTCATGGGAGTTGGAGTGTGATGCAGCCCTGTTGGGATCCGCAGGCACCACCAGTGGGTGCTGTGCTGCTGAGCCCTTATGGGCAGTTCTTCCACCACACCAGGAAGTGCTGCCGGAAATAGGTAATCGAGCACCTGGAGCACTTCGGGGTGCCTTATAAAAGGAGCCAGCAGCCACTACTCGAGGAGCCAGAGTTGGGAGGGGGAAGAAAAAGCTTGACCAGAGGAGTGGAGGAGAAGGAAAAGAGTGAAGGAAGAGAATATTGTGCTTGTGCTGGGACTGTGTTATACTTGTGGGGAACGGGGAAGGTGTTTCCCACAAAGGAAAAAGAAAATAAAAATCAGTGTGTGCCTTGAACTTGTCCCCCATGCTTATCTGTGTCGGGTTAAGCTGGCGTTGCCAGCTTGGTGGTCTGCAGGTGACAGAGGCCAAAGGCATTTGCTTGCAGTATGATCATCTGGCCTGAGCGTACATCATGAGCTGCTCACGGTAAGCGTATGTTGTTTCAGCCATCACCAATGCAAATGCTGTGCAGGTCATTATTTATTATTCTCCATAATTTAACCAATTTCACTACTTTAACATCTCTATCAATAGTGTAGTGGCCAGTTGGCGGCTTCGGCAAACAGGCAGGTCCAGGGACAATACAGAGAACAACGAGACGTGAAAGTAAAGGGAGTGCTCTTTGGGAAACCTTCGAGAAGATGAAGGAAGGCCGATGGAGTCTGAGTGCAGCGGTGATTAAATAGGGGCTGGTGCAAGGAAGGAACGCCTTGGGAAGGAGGGCGAGATCGGTTAAGGTGTTTATTAGGCGTTTTCTGTAGCCAGAAACAACAGGAAGGTTTGGGTCGTATCCGGAGTGCTAGTTTGTTGGTTTGAAATAAAACTCCCAGTTCGGTTTCCCTTAAGCTGGTGTGTCTTTACTGCCGTCTTGTTGGTCATTACAATAGTTTTAACCTTAGCCAATTCTTCAACACCACTAACACAAATAGGTACAGTAAGTAACAATTTATCAAGAATTAAAAACGTGTTAAGATCGAATAAGTAGTTGAACCGACCTTACATGTAGGCAGTTTTACATTAAATACAGTCAGTCCCCTACATATGAACGAATTCTGTTCGGTTCCTAAGTCCAATTTGTTCGTAAGCCCAGCAAGGTTAGCCAAGGCCTCCAACAAACACAATGCAACCACCAACCCTCAGCACTTATAGAAAACATGTACAGCTACAGTATTTGTACATAAGAGAATACTTTTAAAAGTTATTATTTGTATTTTGTTACAGATTTCTTGTGTATTTTAACAATAAACAGCAGAAAGTTAATTTTCGCTTCCATTGTTTTCCGTCAGCAGGTATTGCTGTTCACGCTATCGGGTCACCTACGCATGCAGACCTAACCTACCTTTCCTCAACTCCTAGCAAAAACATATTTATACGATACAGTACACAAGAAAGCTCTTTAAAAATTTAATTTAAAATTTTTTTGTTATAGATTTCTAGTACATTTTAACAATAAACAAATGAGTTATATTTTATTCCCATTTATCCATCAGCTGATCTTGGTACAGCAGATTCGCTTACCGCCAGTGAATGAGCTTACATGATTGTCTTCAAATCCACTTTTGGCCACCACACACAAAGTGAGCAGTCACATGGCATCATCATACAACACCTACTGCCCATCACTTAATATTGATGCCCAGTAAGTGTTCAAGGTGAAGATTTGAGGTTTTGAAGCAAGAACAAAAAAATATATATATAAATTAAAGGTATCACAAAAAAGGTCCTTCCTGCACTAACTCCAGTATATCAGAGTATATCAAAATAAAAGCCCTCGCTAAGCCAGAGGTACTCCTGATATCTGAAGATCATATATCAGAGTCGATTTGGACAAGCCGATCTGAAGGTCCCTATTGCGCCACACTGCTTAGTTTTGTATGACATTTTAATGTGGCTTTCTGAGTGAAGAAGAACTTACCTGTAACAAGTTTTCAACTGTGTCCCTGTGTTCTTGATGAACACACTTAATTCCGGACATCTTGGGCTTGAAATAATGTGCGTTAACTCAATGTAAACAGAGATACAGCCAACCACTTGTAGAGAATGCACACACGTGACTGAGAATTTAAACAATAATAGTGTGGGTTTTGTACTCCACCCAGCGCCACACACATTTTAAATGTTTCACTTATTGAAATAATTTTTAATTTACTGGACATGCACATTCACATCTTTGAAAGTTCATAACTTGAAGGTTCATATGTAGGGGAATTACTGTAATATTCAGAAGAGTAGGTGAATCACTCACTCCTTTAGTGCTACAGTCCATCCATTTTTTTAAGGATGGAGTGTAGCGCACTGTTTTGAACTTGCCCCTTTTTTAATATGTGGGCAACACTACAAGACATGTATGTGGTGTGTGAGAATCTCTGAACTTTAAAGTACAATCAGAAACAGGGCCACCAACCAGTTGGTCTCTGGGCATTTTGCGGAGCTGCAGAATTGCATTTCAGACCTAAAATTAATTTACAGATTTGGAAGTAATGGTTCCACACCCCGTGGACGGAACTTCTAAGTAGAGAAGCTTTTTGGAGTGTTTTTTTTTTTTTATATTTATGTAAACACCCTGAAGGCCATTGGTTTAAATTAATCACATGACGCTTATTTAAATTTTACATTATTTCCACTAGTCTGTTTGTTTGTTTGTGTGTACTCTTTTGATATTCGATTGGGTAACCAAAAATAACCGGAATCTGCACCTGGCGCGCAATCTCGACTTAGAATTATAATTTCACCGCAAGGTGTACTACACTTACAGTATTCTGTGGAAGTCTGCCAAGTGCCGTTGCTCTGTGTTGTTCGTACGGCACTCCATGTTGGTTTTTCTTGGTGCTTCTTAAACATTCTCTGTGAGTCTTGTGATGGGTAATCATAAAGAACAGCGAATCTGCGTTCAATTTTATTTTCTCTTTGGGAAAACAGCTGCTGAAACTGTAGTGATGCTTGAAACTGCTTTTAAAGAGGAAGCTTTAAGTAAAACACAGGTCTACGAGTGGTTTTCACATTTCAAACGAGGGGAAATGTCACTTGAAGTCCAACCAAAATCTGGCCGACCTTCCACAATAAGGAATGACAAAAATCTTGAAAAAGTTTGCAATGCCATTTACGAAGATCGCCGTCGGACTATCGAAGAGATTTCTGAATTGACTTGTGTGTCTGGGAGTTCTTTCCGTGTGACTTTTTCTTGTTCCTGCATATGAAAAAAGAACTCAAAGGAAAATGTTTTTGTACCGTGGAGGAAGTCAAAGAAAAATCACTGCTGGCCTTGGACAACATTCCTCTTCAACAATTCTGAAAATGTTTCCTCCATTGGGAAAACCATTGGGACAAGTGCATACATTCACATGGAGAGTACGTTGAAGGAGACTAATGTTTCAGCGAGTGAAAATTGTTAAAACAACTTTTTTTTCCCCCCAATTCCGGTTATTTTTGGGTACCCCTCATATACATATTTTTACATAATCATTGATTTTCTGCTTTTCTTGTTTAATAGAACTCTTTCTGTGTGAAAGCTTTGCTCTACGTATTTAAAGTGTTTTTTTGCTGCAACTTGGATTAGAAGATTCCTGAAAAAGGGACAAACACAGTTCTGAAACGCATCACAGATTTTATTCCTGTTCCATATACAGTAGCAATCTTCCTCATTCTCTTTCTGGAATTGACAAACTGTACGTGTCCTGGCCTACCGAGTCTAAAATTGGAACAGTTTGCATAATCCAGTAGACCACAAGAGTTACAGTCACTAGCCCAGGCCCAGTGTTGGCTTTTGACCCCAATTTTCCACTTACAGGTGCATTCATACAGAAATCAGGTGTATTGCCCAGACAGGTGGTCTCCACTAAAGTTATTGTGGGGCTTCTAAAGTCAAGGGGTTGCATCAGTGAGGATTTAGGGGTGTCATATGTATTAAAGGGGGTGAATACATTAATGATTTTGTCACTAACCCTTAACTACTCGCGCTGGTGTATTTTGTTTTTTTTGTTCAACGTCCTTTTACTTGAATGTACCAGCAGCATCTGCCATCTCTCCTCAGCTTGATTTACTACAAGCACAGTGTTGCAGTGATTTTTCTCTAGTGTGCCACCCACTAGCCAGTTTTATGAGTGGATGCACAGTTACAATTTCCACTCAGGTACTTATGTATGTATGACAACAAGGAAATGTTCTTCTTGCAGTGACTTTGTCTGCAAAGAACATTCAACAACTGAAGTGAAATGTGATGGGCAAATCCTGCAGTGGATGAAAGTGTGACAGGTGACACATGAGCACTGGAGAAGTGGATCAGGTTTATTTCCAGATAGTCCTAGACTGTGTCATACTATTCAGCAATATGGCGTTAAATTACATGAAAAAAATCTTCTCTTTTCTTCTTCTTTCAGCTGCTCCCATTAGGTGTTGCCACAGTGGATCATCTTTTTCCAGATCTTCCTGTCCTCTGCATCTTGCTCTGTTACAACCCCACTTTCTTTCACCACATCCATAAACCTTCCCTTAGGCCTGACAGCTCTATCTTTAACATCCTTCTCCCAATATAACCAGCATCTCTCCTTTGCACATGTCCAAACCAACACAATCTCGCCTCTCTAACTTTGTCTCCCAACTGTCCGACTTGAGTTGACCCTCTAATGTCCTCATTTCTAATCCTGTCTATCCTCGTTACACCCAATGCAAATCTTAGCATCTTTAACCCTGCCACCTCCAGTTTTTTGGTCGGTGCAACCGTCTCCAAACCATAGAACATAGCTGGTCTCACTACCGTCCTATAGACCTTCTCTTTCACTGTTGCTGGTACCCATCTATCACATATCACTCTTCTCCACCCATTCCACCCTGCCTGCACTCTCTTTTTCTCCTCTCTTCCACACTCCCCGTTACTCTGTACTGTTGATTCCAAGTATTTAACCTCATCCACCTTCGCCAACAGGCTTGGGCAGATTTGTGGCAGATGAAATTTAATGTCAGTAAATGTAAAGTATTACACATAGGAAGTAAAAATGTTAGGTTTGAATACATAATGGGCGGTCAGAAAATCGAGAGAACACCTTATGAGGAGGATTTAGGAGTCGTAGTGAACTCTAAGCTATCGACTTCCCAACAGTGTTCAGAAGCCATTAAGAAGGCTAATAGAATGTTAAGTTATATAACACGATGTGTGGAGTACAAGTCCAAGGAGGTCCTGCTCAACCTTTATAATGCACTGGTGAGGCCTCATCTTGAGTACTGTGTGCAGTTTTGGTCACCTGGTTACAAAAAGGACATAGCAGCACTAGAAAAGGTCCACAGAAGAGCGACTAGGCTGATTTAGGGCTACAGGGGTTGAGTTATGAGGAAAGATTAAAAGAGCTGAGCCTTTACAGTTTAAGGAAAAGAAGATTAAGAGGAGACATGATTGAAGTGTTTAAAATTATGAAGGGAATTAGTCTAGTGGATCGAGACTTTTATTTTAAAATGAGTTCATCAAGAACACGCGGACACAGCTGGAAACTTGTTAAGGGTAAATTTCGCACAAACATTAGGAAGTTTTTCTTTACACAAAGAACAATACACACTTGGAATAAGCTACCAAATAGTGTGGTAGACAGTAAGATGTTAGGGCCTTTCAAAACTCGACTTGATGTTTTTTTGGAAGAAATAAGTGGATAGGATTGGCGAGCTTTGTTGGGCTGAATGGCCTGTTCTCGTCTAGAGTGTTCTAATGTTCTAACTCTACACCCTGCATCCTCACCATTCCACTGACCTCCCTCTCATTCACACACATGTATTCTGTTTTGTTCCTACTGACCTTCATTCCTCTCCTCTCTAGAGCATATCTCCACCTCTCCAGGTTCTCCTCAACCTGCTCCCTACTTTTGCTACAGATAACAATGTCACCAGCAAACATCATAGTCCACGGGGACTCCCGTCTAATCTCATCTGTCAACCTCTTCATCAACATATACAATTTAAAATTATTGCAGTATTTTATATTACAACCTCGCAGCATGCATATCAATAGACATTTTAACACAGGAGCATAAACTGCACCTTATGAGTACTTAAGTACCCTTAAGTAGTTAAGATTTGAAGACTCTTTTTCTGTTGATCAGTATCAAAAAGTCCACTTAAATAAAATGTGAAAACTTTCAAGGGGATGAAGACTTACTGCAAGGCTCTGTAACTCGAGCACCCTTTATATATCTTTAAGAGAAAAATGAACTTGGAACTGCCTGCCTGTTAAACTAGGACATAATTAAACATTTGTACCAGCACGTTCATATGACATTTAACTTAAAATGTTGTTCTCTAATAACAGTTTACATTTAAGAAGTGTTATTTCTTTCAACCAAATATCCTAACCTGTGTAATTATCTTTGGACTTTACATAATATTAATAATAGAGATGTGTTTCTGGAGCATACCATTTATTTGTATGCTGATTGATGTGTTTGAAATCCTTCATAGTCATTTTATGTAAATGAACCTAGCTGATTAAAGGAAGCTTTCTGTTAGGTTTCATCAGTCTGCCATGCTGCATTAGCACAAGCATGCGAGACTCCACCTGTAGGTGTAAATAAAAGACATCCATGCTTGCAGTTCATAATATAAAGTAAGCTCGAGACTCTTCTTTATTTACTATTTTCCATGATAATGTCTGATTTCTCCACCCCTTCTACTAGTCAATGGATTCCTTAGCAGGTCCCTTTTAGCTGAGTGTAATGGCTGATCAGAGGCTTCCAGTTGTGCTTCCTGTTAAATAGAAGCCTGCAAAAACCATCCTGGCATTACGCAGACCCTTCTACTGCAAATGCTTTCTTTAGTCCATGATCTGTACCACCTCTCCTCAAACTGGCCCATCCTTCACATCCCTTCATAACCAATTACATCTCTCGATTATAACAAGACAAATCCTGCGACGAGACAACAGTTTTTGGAAGATTTTTTTCAAGTCCCGCGAGTTGGGACTTTGGCCGTGAGATTTTTCAAGTCAATTCCTCCTCTCAACCATACAAAACCACACACACGGTCCTCTCACCTCTTATTCGTGTGAATGCTTTTGTCAGACAGAGTTCTTGCTCTCTCAGCTCTTATACTGTAAATTATAACGTTTTCCTCACTTTAAGTTCCCAATTAAAGAAGATGAATTATGTCCCAAATCTTATTGAAGAATTTCATCCCGAAGGGTTATCAACAGAAGAAATGAGTACACTAGCAATCCTAGCACTGAGAAATGATGAAGTCAAATGAATTAACACCAAAAACAACGATTGGTTACACCGCAAATCGGTTAAATGCGTATCAATAGACTATGCTGAAACAGTTGGTGGTGATCGTGTAGAAGATGAAAACATCAACTTACAATATCACGAAGTATATCTACAACCGTTAACACCATCCGGTCTTCCACCGCCTGAATTACTGCAGAAAAAAGGATGTATCCAAGAAAGGTAATGTAGACATCTTCAGGGGTTAACATTAGACAACAAAGGAGGTCTTCATATGCCATTCATATTAAAATGTTAACAGTTTCCCGTTAGAATAGTTTTTGCAAAGACAATTTACAAATCTCAGAGCCAAACATTTGAAAACGTTATTTAATAGAGAGAAAGAAACGAAATTCAATCACATGCAGTTATACATGGTATTGTCATGATGACAGTCCAAACACAGATTCAAAATTCAATGCGATATTCACGAACATTTTATTCGAAAAATTGTTTTAACTTAAGTTTTAAAGTAAAAGTGTAAGTTTAAGAAGTTTTTGCGTGTTAATTTCAAAGCCAAACAGAACAAAATCGTATTACGCAACAAATAAGTCTAACACAACATGAAACATAATTTACATTCAAATTATTACACTTTAATATTTTTTAATATGATTAATTACTCGCTGTAATGTAAAATAGTTAGAAAATTGCACATCCGCATCCCCATAAGCGAGCGGCAGAACCGCAAAGACGCTAACGTGTAGCACAGGCAAGGGGGTTGGCGAGCGAAGTGAGCAAGCGGCAAAGCCCCTAGCTTACAAAAAAAAAAAAAACCTCTATCAAAGGGGGATGAATACTTATGCAATCAATTATTTTGTGATTTATATTTGTAATTATATTAGACCTATTTGGAGAAGTTTTCCTTTAGGTTTGTGTAAAAACAAAGCCAAATTAAATATAATGTGGTTCAATGTTGTATAGCAAGAAATTTTTTTAGGCAGTGCAGATTAGATAGATAGATAGATAGATAGATAGATAGATAGATAGATAGATAGATAAGGCACTATTTGAGAGATAGACACATTTTAATGTCCCCTTTATTCAGATTCATGTTTAAAATAAGATTTTAGAAACTAAAAAAATATAATTAAATAAGAAAACGCTTACTAAATTTTTCAAAAATCTTTTAAATTTGCTAACAACTTGAGTAAGAAAATATGGATTCCCATTTAGCTGAACCATATGGCAAAATCTTATGTTCAAGTGGGTGTAATTAAAAGCAGATTTCTTTCCAGGGAAATTTCCCAAATTACATTCAAGGAATATTGTGCTTCGCATCAAAAAAAGCAAAAATTAAAAACATTTGCGTTGCTAGGATAAACACACGCCATTCAGTGAGTGTCATAAACATTTCTTTGAAAAGAATGTACGCTATCACTAAGGAATAAAATGGCATTAAAGTATTGAATGCTTTTCTCTTTTATTCCATGCAAACCTAACAGACTTTACAGAAAACAAAGGTCCCTTCAGTTGCCCCAGTTGTCCTTATGTAATGCTGTCCACTCTTAAACTAAACCTCTCAGCAGCACGTATTCCACTAGTGGATACACTCAAGGTGCAGGTTAGACTTAGGCAGTGTTGGCATTTAGTCAAGTCAGCTTTATTTGTCATCCTACCATAAACAGAGTATACAGAGGTACATAATGGTGTGTCTCTAGAACCACAGCGCAACACCATAAAAATAGAAAAACAAAAATCAGGTCAGACGTTCAGTACGAGTGTCCAATATTCATTGCACTTTCTGTACAAAATTTAAAGCAGTAAGAAATAGCAAATCTAGCAACCAGATTTTTCACAGTTACGACAAAGGATGGATACTTTCGTTTAATTGCAGTTGGATTTTCTCCAGCCCAACGTTGGTATATATTATTATGGAATAGGAGAGCATGCCATCTTTGCCAGTCTATTTGACCAATCGTATCTATCTATCTATCACATAGTGGCTTATCTATCAATCTATCTATCAACGAGACCCACATTGGGCTGGGCAGAACTCAAATGCAGTTTATCAAAGGCACCCGTCTTTTGTCAAAACTCTGAAAATTCAGGTGGTCCCAATGCTTTGAACTGTTTACAGAGCTCAGCAAACATCACAAGTAATCCCATTCGTTAGATAGGAGAGTGTGCCAGACTTCGTCAGTATTGACTAATATACCCACATTTGGCCAGGCAAAACCCAACTGCCATTTAACAAAGGCATCTGTTTTATTAAAAAAAAAGTGTGAAAATTAGGGGGGCCCAATGCCATTTAACTCTTTACGGTGTCCATCTAACACCCATTAAATATTACAGTGTGCCAGCTCTGCCAGTACTTTTGACTTTTTACCCACATTGGGCTGAGCAAATCACAAATGCAAATTCACAAAGGCATCTGTCTTTTCATGAAATTGTAAAAACTGGGGTGGACCAATGCTCTTTAACCATTGTAAAGGATGGCCGGTATCTCAACACAGCCAGGACACCCAAAGAATGGAAGGATGGGGGAAGGCAGATAATTTTGGACACTGCCTCCACCAAAATGCTAGATGGCAGCTCCCCTGGAGTTTAGTGGTGCTCTGGATTCCCACAGGGCATCCTGGGACTTGGTGTTTGGTTTCTCAGACCTTTTGGGTACCGTGGATGCTGCCAGGAGGAGCTGTAAAAGGGACAGGAGGAGTCGTGTCTCATCCATAGCTCGGAAGTACTCACAAGTCACAAGGACGGAAACTCTGAAGAAGACAAAAGCAGTTCTCCATCTGACCCGGAAGAGCTAGCAAGTCACGTGGGTGGAAGGACAGAAGCTTTCGGGTCAAATGACTATTTAAAGGACTGCTGAAGACCCAGCAAGGGAGCTAAAGTTGGGAGGTGTGGAGGAGATAACTGTGTTAATTTATTGTTTATTTAATTGTTTATGATGGCTGTGGTGCTTGAAAGGCACTATTTAAAGAAGAAAACTATTAAAAGTCGTCTGAGTGCTTTTACTTTGTGTCCTGAGCGTGTCTGTTGGGGTTAAAGGGGCAACAGCGACCCCTAGTGTTCACACCCTCTACAGTGCCCTTTAAACATCAAAGTAAATCTAATTCATTAGATATCATAGTGTTGCCAGTCCATTTGACTAATATACCCGTGCTGGGCTGGGCAAAACCCCACTGTAACTGAACAAAGGCATCTGTGTTTTGTTAAAACTGTAAAAATTCAAGTGGCCCAACAGCATTTAACTCATCAAACATCACATTAAATCCCAGTCATTAGATATTACAGTCAGGGCCATCTTAACAGCATTATAGGCCCCCCTGGGCAAAGCAGTGCATTGTGGCCCCTACCTACATAACCACTCCGCAAGTCACAGTATATATAGATTAGCGTGGGGCCCCCGGGCAACTACCCAGAGTGCCCATTACAGTGTGCCACCTTTGACCCAGGTATTCGTGTTGGGGCGGACAAAATTGAACTGCAACTTCACAGAAGTGTCTTTCTTTTCCTGAAACTGTTCAAATCGGGGTGGCCCAATGACATTTAACCCTTTATATTGCCATTTGAACATCACAGTAGATCTCATTCATTAGTCATGATGGGCCGGGTGAACTCAACTGTTGTTATCTTTCTGTCAGCACTGACTAAGTAACCATCTGTTGTGGTGAGTGCCTGGGGCTGCTACCCAGCCGGGACGCCCAGGAGGACCGGAGGAGGGCTTGCACCTCCTCCAGACCACGAGGGGGCGACTGCCCTGGTTGCTTTGGGGACCACGGGGTAGAGAGCTTGGAAGCTCAACCCTGTAGGGGCCCGTGGTCACCACCAGGGGGCGCCCCAATGCCTAGAGAGCCCTGGACCTCAGCACTTCCGCCACACCCGGAAGTGCTGGGGAGAAGAGGATCGGGGACACCCGAAGTGCTTTCGGGTACACAGCCGGTGCTTCCGCCACACAGGGGCGTGTCGGCGGAAGGTTACTGGAGGACACCTGGAGCACATCGGGGTGGCTATAAAAGGGGCCGCCTCCCTCCATATGATGGCTGGAGTCGGGAGTGCAGGAGAGGATTGGAGGCAGCCTGAAGAAGCAAACAGGCAGTGTGAGGCCAGGACTTTGGGGAGTCTTGGGGGTTGTGTGGCACTTTATTAATTGTAAATAGTTGTAAATAAACATGTGGTGGTGATTAATAACATGTCTACCTGTCTGTGTCCAGGGCTTAGTCCACACTGTGCATAAGTAGCCAGGCGAATAAGGAGCTGCGACTAAGTAGCCAACTTCAGCCTCATTGGTGGACATCTGCCATCTTTTTAATTGATGGTTTTGTTGGTGGTGTGGTTGTTGTGCCCGCTTTGCAGCTCTTCACTTGTGGTGATCAACCTTAGTATCCTGTCCTGCCACACTTGAATGAGTTGATCGGCTTATTTATGTTGACCTCCTTTGTAGGTCGCTTTGGATAAATGGGTCTGCTAAGAAAATAAATGTAAACCATTTAAAGAAATCTGTATGTAGTCATTTGCAAAATGAATGCTTGCATTCCACCTGAGGACTTGTCACAGCTCTCTGCACCTGCACCAAAGAGCACTAAACTAAAATAAACTGAATATGCCTCCTTCACATTTCATTTGTATGATTTCCTGTTTCCAATTTATTTTTTCTCCAGAAAGATCCTTATTTACTCAAAAAAAAAAAAAAAACATCTTCGATGGCGCCAATCCATTCAGTTTTTGATTCATTTTTTCCAAGATGCTGGAATCTACCCAGCACCTTTTTTTTATGTGTTTGGCAGATGCCTTTGCAAAATCCTGGTATACGGAACCATTGTTTACATGCATTTTTGTATGATTGGACTATAGGCGGATTAAGCGACTTGCTCGGGGTCGCACAGTGAGCGGAAGTGGCAAATGAATCAGCCGTTTTGTGGTTTGAATTCCAACGTCTTAATAATAACCCCTGCACTGCATGGGGTGCCTTTCCATGGCAGCACTTGGACATTCGCACACCCACACTGGAGTTGCCAGTTAACCCAATATGCCCAATCTAGAAGAAAAGCTCACATGGATATAATGGAGAGCATATGAAAAGTGTGCAGGTCCCCTAGAGCTGTGAGCAAGAAGTGCTGTCAACCATAAAATTCACTCTCATGCGTTATAAATGAAATTCACACTCAGAAGAGTAAAGTGACTGAAGACATTCAAGGAATTTTAAAGAGATTTGTGCCCGTTGACAATTATAGAGCTCACGGCAGTTTGTGGAGAGTGAGAAACTGCTATGGACAAGGCTTCACTATTTGCAGGCATTATTTTTAGAACCTTAGAACACTGTAGACGAGAACAGGCCATTCAGCCCAACAAAGCTCGCCAATCCTATCCAATTATTTCTTCCAAAACAACATCAAGTCGAGTTTTGAAAGTCCCTAACATCTTACTGTCTACCACACTACTTGGTCTCTGATTCCAAATGTCTATTGTTCTTTTTGTAAAGAAAAACTACTTAATTTTTGTGCAAAATTTACCCTTAACAAGTTTCCAACTGTGTCCCTGTGTTGTTGATGAACTCATTTTAAAGTCACCGTCTCGATCCACTGCACTAATTCCCTTCATAATTTTAAACACTTCAGTCAGGTCTCCTCTTAATCTTCTTTTGTTTAAACTGTAAAGGCCCAGCTCTTTTAATCTTTCCTCATAATTCAACCCCTGTAGCCCCTGAATCAACCTCGTCGCTCTTCTCTGGACCTTCTCTAGCACTGCTATGTCCTTTTTGTAGCCTGGAGACCAAAACTGCACACAGGACTCCAGATGAGGCCTCACCGGTGTGCTATAAAGCTTGAGCAGAACCTCCAGTGACTTGTGCTCTACACATCAAGGCGCTATATAACCTGACGTTCTGTTAACCTTCTTAATGGCTTCTGAACACTGTCTGGAAGTCGACAGCTTGGAGTTCACTACGACTCCTATATCCTTCTCATATGGTGTCCTCTCGATTTTCCGACCGCCCATTGTGTATTCAAACCTAACATTTTTACTTCCTATGTGTAATGCTTTAATTTACTACTATTAAATTTCATCTGCCACAAATCTGCCGAAGACTGTCTGCTGTCCAAATCCTTCTGTAATGATATAACGGATTCCAAATTATCTGCTAATCCACTTATCTTGGTATGATCTGCAAACTTAACCAGCTTGTTACTTATAGTCCAAGCTATATGTCAAGCTAGGCTAAAATTGCCCACTATGGAAGACAAATAAGACTAAGGGGTCACGTAGTCACATAGGGGTACAATACAATACAATTTATTTGTGTATAGCTCAAAATCACACAAAAAGTGCCGCAATGGGCTTTAACAGGCCCTGCCTCTTGACGGCCCCCCAAGCCTTGACTCTCTAAGAAGACAAGGAAAAACTCCCTAGTAGAGAAAAAATGGAAGAAACCTCAGGAAAGGCAGTTCAAAGAGAGACCTCTTTCTGGGTAGGCTGGGCGTGCAGTGGGTGTCAAAAAGAAAACCCTAATACAATACAATACAGAGAACAGAACAAATCCTCAATACAGTATAAAAATAAAAATATTACAAGTACAGAGCAGAATTTAACAGTAGATGATATCACATAATAGGATTTGGATTTGTTTACAGTCCTGGAGACCTCAGCCATCAAGCTGCCTCCCCCAACTGGCCATTCCACAGCACAGCTGAGACAGCCAATCCGATGAAAGGACCCCTCTACCCGACGATTCCTGCAATCCTCCATCAGGGATGACTTTACTATAAGCAGGCAAAACAATTTGGCAGGTGGGCCATGGCACTAAGTGCCACATTTGGGTACCAAGAACAGAAACAGGATAGGTGATGTTTAGTAACAAATTCTAACTATCATGTTACTTATGTTTTACTGCTAATGACTAACAACAGACATGCAGTCTGTACAGTTACTCAGCAGCTCTAGTCAGGGTGGGCTAAACTGAAGTAGTGAGTCTTCAGCCGGGATCTGAAAGCTGAGACTGAAGGGGCATCTCTTATAGTAGCTGGCAGATCATTCCACAGTTTAGGGGGCCCTGTAACTATGAGCTTGACCTGCCACTGTTATTTTATTAATCCTTGGAATCCTAGGCAGACCGGCATCTTGAGATCTTAATGTGCGCTCTAGTTTGTAAGTCATGATAAGTTCAGACAAGTAAGCCGGACCTCGGCCATTTAAGTCTTTATATGTTTAAAGGAGGATTTTGAAATCATATCAATAGTTGATGTGCACAAAGTAGTTTGGTATGCTTTTCTACATTAAAAATGTCTCTCCATGTAAAGTCTGTCTGTCTGTATGTCTGCTCGCTTTTCACGAGAGAACTACTTAACGGATTGAGATCAGGTTTTTTTTCCATAATTTCTTTGAACATTCTGGTTGATTTTGCGACTTCTCTCACTGCGCTAAGTATCATAGTTCGCATGCACAACCAATTTATTTGCGTGAATCCGAGAAAGTAACGTTTGACGCTTTTGAGAGAGAGATCACAGCTACTTGTGTTTTAGAGGGGGATCTGCTCACTGTCAAAAATATCATGGCCATGAGATATTCTTACCATGCGGGGGACACTCGCCCGTCAGAGGTGAACACGATCAGATACAGTGCCAATGTTTGATGTTGGAGCATACCTACCTTCCGCTTGGCCAGAAATAAATTTTTTTTATTAATGTTTTTAAGTTTGTCCTGTTTCACTACTACGTGGGCAG
Organism: Polypterus bichir lapradei; assembly: GCA_026402145.1. Lineage (NCBI taxonomy): Eukaryota > Metazoa > Chordata > Cladistia > Polypteriformes > Polypteridae > Polypterus > Polypterus bichir. The sequence goes on along the minus strand of JANRMT010062857.1, from coordinate 30,360,719 downwards.
TGCTGTGGGGTACAGCTAGTAATGCATAAAATCCACCCATTCAAAAGGCAACCCTACAACAACCTAACTCAGAAGGTGGCATGGCTCTACCTTATTTTATAGCACATTTAAGACAACATAGAAATGCTGTGGCCAAAGTGCTTTACAATAAAAGAAGGAAAAACACAATTAACATAAAAAAACATAAATAGAAATAAAATAAATGAACATAAATAAATTAAATAACAAACAGAAGTAATTGTTACATAATCACAATGAGGAAACCATCAGTATTACTGAAGGTCACGGAATGCAAGTGAATAGAAATGAGTCTTTAATCTCGTTTTGAACAGTTCAGTTGTAGACGACTCCTTTATGTGACGAGGTAAAGAGTCCCACAGGCGAGGAGCAACAGCTGCCAAAGCCCTGTCTGACCCCCTTAGTTTTACACTTGGTACGAGGGGCAACAAGAGACAATTGACCAGAAGATCTAAGCACTCTGGATGGCTGGTGTAAAACACACAATTCAGATAAATAGGCAGGAGCGAGCCCATGTAAAGATTTTAAAACTAGCAACAAGATTTTAAAATCAGTTCGAAAACTGACAGGCAGCCAGTGTAAAGAAGCTAATATTGGAGAAACAGAATCGGACTTTCTTGCCCCAACCAGGAAGCGAGCGGCAGCATTCTGGACCAACTGTAACCTGCGTATCAGGGATTTGCTAATCCCAGAATACAGCGAGTTGCAGTAATCAAGGCAAGAAAAGGTAAAAGCACGAGTAGCTTCCTCAAGATCCCTAGAAGATAAACAAGGCTTGATCTTACCTAATAGACGAAGCTGGAAAAACCAACTCTTGACTACAGAATTAACTTGTTTCTCAAAAGAGAGGTTACTGTCAAAGATTACACCAAGATTGCAGATTTGAGGTTTGCAAAAGACAGAGAAAGAGCTGAGAAGTTCAAAACCAATTTGACTTTAGCTGATGGACCCACTATAAGCACCTCAATTTTATTTTGATTCAGATCAAGAAAATTATTAGCCATCCAGGATCTTAGTTCAGAAAGACAGTGGTGCAGTTGATTTGCAGATGGGAATATAAACCTGAGTATCATCAGCATACCAGTGAAAAGAAATGTTAAATTTCCTAAAAATCGCTCCAATAGGGTGAAGGTATATAGAGAATAAGATAGGACCCAAAATGGATCCCTGAGGAACACCACATTTAAGAGGAGCAGTAGACGAATAAGAGGAATTTAAAGTCACTGAAAAGTGTCTACCAGTTAGAAATGACCTGAACCAGTTAAGAGCAGCCCCTTTAAGCCCAAAAGATGTTCAAGCCGCAACAGCAACATCTCTGTGGTATAGCGGGTCCACAGCTCTCTCAGCAAAGGCCAGTTTTTAAATAAATAATCACCACGCACGTGGCAGCTTAGTGAGGGGGCGTGGTGGCCGTAGCAAGCCGCAGGGCGATCTGCGGTGTGGGCGTTTCTCTCCTAGTGCACAGGTGAGGGACTGCCCACAACCCTGATTGCTCCTGTGGCTAATGTGCTGCAGCTGCTATGTTCCCTCTCAATATAAAGAAGCGCAAGTCGGTTAGAAGGGGAAGAACAAAACGGAAAGAGAGAGAGAAGGAAACGGAGGTTGCAGCAGGAAGCAGTGAGGAGAGCGAGAGAGAGCAAGTCGGTGCAACAGGAAGCGGGCGAGCAAGCGCTCGCAGGCCGCGGAGTAGACAGCCTGGGTGTTTGGCCAACACCTGGGAGAAGTAGTGGTTGTGGTCGCTCCCACAGAGCTTGTTTCGAAGGGCGAGAGTGACTGGAAGGCGCAGGACTCTCTACGGAAGGTAGCGGGAGTCTAGACTTGGGACGTGGTGTTCCCTGCATGAGAGCCTTGGTCGCAGAGGAATTCCCAAGTCACTGTCAGGGGGAGCCGAACGGAGCAAAGGATCGGTAAGGCGACTGACAGTAGCAGTAGTAGTAGAAGCAGATACTGTGAAGGTCAGCTGCAGAGAGAGCGTCTCACTTGTTGCGGGGCCCAGATGGGTGAAACAGGAGAGACGCTAGTTTGAAAGAGACACCGGGCTTGACATTGGTTTTTAAAAGACTGTTTCCTGTTGAACATTTTAACCTCGTCGTTTTAAAGGATTGTTTTTGTAGATTTTTAACATCCACGTTTTTCTTTTGTTGGATTATTTATTGATTGAACTTCTGAAAGCACTGCACTTTAATTGAACACTTTTGTGTTGACTATCTTAATAAAAGCACTTTGCACTTTTACTCCATTCCTTGCTCAATTGTTATTGTCTCACTGTCTAGCTCATCGTTGACATTACCGACAGTGTTGGGGTCAAGGGCTCCCAAACAGCGGATGGGAGCATGGAGCAGAATCCGCATCGTCACAACCTCATGGTCAATAGTGTCAAAGGCAGCTGTCAGGTCCAGGAAGACAAGGACTGCAGTGCCACCTGAGTCAGAAATAATAGAGATATTTAGTGCATTTCATCATCCCCTTTACTGCCCGTTATATATGCGTCAGTGAATGCTGTCTCCGTAAATGAAAAGTGGAAGGATGATGGAGATGCCTGTCAAGCCCACCCTTGATATATCTGGGAAACTGCGTATTTAAAAAAGAGGAGCAAAAGGCAAAGGAGGACGAAGAGAGAGGAGAGAAATCGAGAGGAGAAAGGAGACAATTTACCCGTCCATTTACAATTCATCACTGGCATTTATTGCATTAGTCCACTGCTTGCTTTTTCAACGTTCGATTCATCTTCACGACAGCCCGGACTTTTCATGGTGAGGTCTTTTTGTTTTCGGGAAGGAGCACAATAACACTACAGCCAGTATCAATACCACCGGACTTTATTTTGGACTCACTTATCACCACATTTCAATTGCTGTGTTTAAATAATCTGTGTTTGTATTTGAGTTACATGTTTTTTTGTTTTTTTTTTGTTTCGGGGCAAGGGAGGGTTTTTTTGTAAATATTGGTACATTTGTGTTTTATATAGTAATTAGTCACTGGTGTCATTGAGATAGTGGTATTTTGTGCACACACATATACGGTATATTGTCACACACGTGCGATTAGGAGGCAGCTAAAGGGCTTAAGTAACAGTAATACTATGCCAGACCAGGGGGTGGCAGAGTGTGCCGACTGTCTCTCTCAGTCTCTTGCAGACCATCCTTGGGAAATCCCATCGGGTTCCGGTGCGACAGATGATGTCATTTCTGGTTCCAATACCACTGATGGTGCCATTTCCGGTCCCGAAGACGTCACTTCCGGTCCCGGCTTGGATGACCTCATTTCCTCTGCCAACCTTTAAAAACCGCCATCTTACCTCCATTTGATCAGTTCTGTTTTGGACTCAACTCAACCTTGTTTCTAAACCTTTTTGCAGCCAGGATCATATTATATGGGTGGCTGCCCCAAATCTTTGTGACTGTCTGGAACCAATTTTGTAACAATATATATATTATTGAACATTCATCTGTCCTCGTGTATATTTATATCTATCATTTACAATATATCCATGTTTGATTTTACATATCTGTTTACTGGTTGATTCATCGTGTCGGGAAAAATAAGATAACCTGTAAGGAGTACGGCTTGTTACTAGATCAAGGAGCCTCAGGTTATCCAAGGAATAGTCTTGGTAGGGTAGTGGCCTGCCTGGGTAAGGGGTCGGCTGTTACAACCTAATATTTAATTTTATTACTGGGCGCCAAACATACAAGTTATAAAAACCAGGACACTGACACAAATAGATGAATACACAGTAGCTTGGTCTGCAATAGAAATGAAATCCTGCTCCACTTCTTTATATTCCTTGCTTTGTGCCCCAGTAAATACAAGTTATCACCAATATACTAACAACCCATTTGTCCTTCATTTACTCAGAATATGGAACCAATGTAAGTTAGGGAATATTTTATCTGTGGCACCTCTGCATGATAACCCCCTGTTTCCATCCTCTTGAACTTACACAGTTTTATTATTTGGAAAACGTACGGGATTAAATCACTTAGAGAGTGGTATATAAATAATGTCTTTGCATGCTATGAACAATTACACCCCAAATTTAATCTCCCATCAACACAATTTTTCCACTATTTCCAAATCAGAATCTTTGCTAAACGAAATCTCCTAAATTTCCCTCACCTCCCACGTATTTCTATTCCAGAAGAAATATCGATCTATCTTGGGGACTCAGACAGCATTTCTATAAATATACAAAAACATTTCAAAGATCCCAGAGTACAGTGGGAAAAGGATATCTCAGTAAACATTTCAGAGATCCTTATGTGGAAAACTTTCATTTATTCAACCTAAAATCGTTTATTGAGCGCATCTGTCTCCTTTGAAATTGTCCAAGATGTTTCCAGGGCAAGATCCAACCTGCGAACATTGTAATCGAGCCCCAGGTTCACTAGGTCATATGTTTTGGAATTAACATCATTCTGGACCAAAACTTTTAAATGCCTGTCAGACAGCCTTGGTGTCCCAATCCCTCCTAATCCACTAACAGCTGTGTTTGGTGGGCTCACAGGCGGCCTTAAAGTGGAGAGGGACAAACAAACTGTAATGGTGTTTATTAAACTATTGGCACGTAGACTTATCTTGCTCAACTGGAAGAATCCTAACTCATTTCATTTAAGCCAGTGGGTAACTGAGGTTATATACTATTTGAAATTGGAAAAAATCTAAAATTCTCACTTAGAGGATCTGTTCAAAACTTTTGTTTTAAATTGGCAGGATCTAATCAATAACATTTTAGAATAAGCATTTATATTAGGGGGAAGGAGACCTTTCTCTCTTTACTACTCTCAACAGCTTTGCTCTGGCTGTTGGCCATTCTCTCTTTCTCAAGGGTGGGGGTGGATTTCAAGTTTGACTTGATTGTATGGAATGGTATATGCTCTTAATAAATTTATTAAGAAATCAAACAAAAAGCATAAATAATAATGGGTTAATAAGTATAGCCTTACTCTGCTAACAAAAGGCCTGTACTGCCATATCCAGCACAAATCAGCTCATTAAGTTTGCTGATGATACAACAGTAGTGGGACTCATCAGTAACAAAGATGAAATATCTTACAGAGCAGAGGTGGAACAGTTAGTGAGCTTTGGTGGGGACAACAATCTGCCCCTTAATCTCACTAAAGACAAAGGAGTTGATTGTGAACTTCAGAACAAGGGCTGAACATCCCCTACCGCATATCAATGGCTTTCCTGGGCAGAAGGTCAGCAGCACAAAATTCTCGGGATCATTGAGGATCCCTCCTGGACTCTCAATACCACAACACCAGGCCAAGAAAGCTCAGCAGAGGTTACACATTCCTTAGGAGGCTGAAGAGAGTGTGAATCTCCCCCTTCTCCCATCCTCATCACCCTTCTACCAGGGCAACATTGAGTGGGTCCTGACGAGCTGCATCACATCTTGGTACGGAAACTGCAGTGTGGTGAGGATGGACGAGAGGGGTATCGGGGTCTCTCTCCCCTCCACTGAGGACATTATTAAGGACAGATGCGAGACAAAAGCCCTCCACATCGTGGGAGACTCCTCAGACCCCTCTCATGGTCTGGTGGGAGATATTGCTCCGTAAAATTAGCCAGAATGTGCAATAGCTTCTTTCCGCAAGCATCAAGACTGCTAAACTCTCTCTAAAGAGCACATAACAAGCTAGTTTTATACATTGTCACACACGTGCACATGGGAGGCAGCTAAAGTGCTCAAAAGAAGGTAATTCCCAATCAGAGCAGGGGGTGGCAGAGTGCATTAATCCTTTCTCTTTTCTCCCCGCAGACCAAATGCAGGAAATTCCACCTGGTTCCACCCCAGAAGATGCCACTTCCGGTTCCGCCCCAGAACATGTCACTTTCGGTTCCGCCCCAGTACACGTCACTTCTGGCTCTGCCCCAGAACATGTTACTTCCGGTTCCGCCTCTCAAGAAGTCACACCCGATGACCTAATTTCCAGTTCCGGTCCCAAGATCTGTCCTCTACCAGCCGTTCAACTATATATCCGCCATGCTTATTATCCTGTGCAGTTCTGTTTTGGACTCTTGTCTGTAAAGACCATTGTTCTCAACCCTTTTTTGCATTTGCAGCCAATCGTCAGGTATACGCGAGGCTGCCCCAAACCTCTATGTGTCAAGGCTTGATTATTTACCACAATATATAATTATTTATTTTTAACTGTAGTATTTAATTTACTATTTTATACTTTTAACTCATACATTGGTTGGGCCTTGTGAATTCGGCACTGTTTTTGTATTCTTTTTATTTACTTTCTTGTGTTTTACTTTTTTGTGGTTTTTCCCTTTCCCTTTTTATCGCAATTCTCTGGAATTGAGAAATACAATTTTGTCCCACTGTATTTTAGAAAGGTGCAATTTCTCATTGGAGCATTTATGATGTACTTCCATCCACAAAAAACATGATGGTGTTGACCGGGGCAGACCCAAAGTGTGCACTATGTGTAGGGGCATATTTTGCCAGGCCGTGAAGTCATACAAATACACGTGGAGGCATAACAAAGTACTGGCTTGTATTGCCACTGCAGTGGAGGAGAAAAGGAGGAGGAAGTTCTTTGAGGAAGGCAAATGTTGGTAGGTGTTTGTTAAGGAGGGAGAGAGTTACCGTATATACTCGCCAATAAGTTCTCCCGTTGATAAGTCATAGCTTGATTGTACCATATAATATCTGGTATTTTATAATGTTGGTTGTATAAGTTGAATGTGGAAAACTCACACTATTGGTCCAAGAGACTACGATATGCTAACACTCACCTGAGAAAGTAACCGTGGAGCACACTGCCTTTTTTTTCTATGTATTGTGCCTATGTGACCACACGGTAAAGAAACGTTTGCACTGTTGTGTGTTTTTTTGTATCTCATACACCTTTATTGTAAGAGCATCCCTTATCTACAATGGAGCGTTTGATCAGAAGAAAATATGAAGCTGGTTTTAAATTAAATGTTGTTGAAGTGGTGAAAGAAATTGGTAACTGCGCTGCTGCAATGAAATTTGATGCGTCTGAGAAACTGGTGAGAGATTGAAGGAGGCAAGAAGATGTAAAATTTCTAATGTGTCGAATTTCTGAGCAGGTGTATAAGTCGGGGTCTGATTTTATGATCGATTTTTCAGGTTTTAAGACCCGACTTATGCATGAGTATATACGGTATGCCTTGATAGGAGGGAATAAACAAAATGGGGGACAATTAGAAGAAGCAGATTGCAGACCTCAATGAAAGACTAACAATCCTAAAAGAAATAGCTCTGAGTAACTTGCAGCCAGATATATTAATGTGGTCAGAAAGTAAACAAATAGTTTATACTGTAAGGAGGAATTGATAAATAAATGATTGTCTAAAACTCGGATTTAAAGGGTCCCATTTTCGGTTAGGAAAATCAGACTGCGGAATTGAAGAAAATGGTTTCCTCTGGTTTAATGTCCTAATAGAATAAAAAATTTAGGCTGATAACATTCCATTATGGGCGGATGAATAATCCATCCTTCCATCTATTATCAGACATCCTTGACCTAATTGATGGTGACAGGGAGTCGGCGTTTATCCCAGTAACACTGAGAACAAGGCGGAGATCAACCCCGGGCATGGCACCAACTCATTATATGGCATACTGCGGCACACACCCACACTCCAACATATGGCGACAATTTGGAGTCGTGTTACACACATCTTTTGGATGTGGGAGGAAAAATCAGAGTATCCTGAAATATTCCATATCCACATATAGAGAAGGTGGAATCACTACACAGCCCATTTCTGGGACCTGATTTAATAATAATAATAATAATAAATTTGATTTAAAACTCACTTTCAAAATACCCAAGGACACTGTACATTAGTATAAAATATTAAAACATATCATTAAACAATCTAATATGTATACATAGTTAACAAAATCAACAAAAAGTAATACTAAAAGGAGAAGTTTTAAGTTTAGATTTAAAAAACTAAAGTGAAGTATAAATATGAAGCTCTGATACACTAAAAGTTCAATCACACATAGTACGCAATCGGCACAGTGGGACGGTTAACAGCAGAGAATCAGAAGAGCAAAGTGAGCGTGATGGAAGACACGGGTTCAATAGGGGAAACAGATGAGGTGGCGTCAGACCATGAAGGGCCTTAAAAACGAGGAGAAGAAGTGTACAGTGGTGTACAAAAGTATTCAATCCTCTTGACAGTCCTCATAATTTTCTGCATGACAAAAGATTTGTACACATAGTTATCCTTTCAGTATGTTTAATGTGAACTCTTATGCTGTAATAATACATTTCCAAAGTCAAATAAAGCATTTTCTGTAGATATTTAACTGAAGACGACAATCTTCAAAGTTAGTGTCTGCACGAGTATTCAAGGCCTACTCATTCATACTTTGTCGAGGGCCCTTTTGCTACAATAACGGCCTTCATTCTTCTGGGGTAAATATATCTCGGTGTCACACATTGTTCACGAGTGATTCTTCCCCATTCTTTTTGGCAGAACTGATCAAGATTCTCTAGTTTGGTGTGATGGCGCCTCTGGACAGCAGTTTTCAAACAGTGCCACAGATTCTCAATAGGATTAAGATCAGGACTTTGACTTGGCCATTCCAACACATTCACCTTTCTGTTTCTGAGCCACTCCAGTGTCACTCTAGCCTTATACTTGGTGTCATTGTCATGTTAAAAGATGAATCCTGTCCTGAGCCGTAGGTTCATAGCAGACTGGAACAAGTTCTGCTTTAATGATGTGTGATATTTGTCTCCATCCATTGTCTCTTCAGCTTTGACAAGATTCCCAGTCCCAGCACATGAAAAGCAACCCCATAGCCTGATGCTGCCACCACCATATTTCACCGTAGGTATGGTGTTTCTTGAGGCCTGGGTAGTGTTAATTTTACGCCACACATACTGATTTGATGTATGGGCAAAAAGTTCTATTTTGGTGTCACCTGATCATATCATCATCTCTCACATCTTTACTGGGCCTTTCTTATGTTTTGTAGCAAATGCCATACGTGTTTTTATATGGACCTTCTTAAGGAATGGCTTCTTTCTTGCTACCCTCCCATAGAAGTCTGTTTTTTGGAGATCTCTTGAAATTGTGGACCCCTACAGTTTCAGTTTGCAGACTTCTGAGAGGGAGAGTTGGATTTTTAGTCACCTCCCTCATGAGTCGATGTCCTGCTCTGATGTTTAGTTGGCCTGTCCTAGTAACAGTCGGGGTGCTGTGATGAACCTTCAGCTTTCTGATGATGGATCCAGCAGGGCTTAATGGGACATTCAAACTCTTCGATATTTTGTGTAGCCATTTCCTGCCTTGTGCATTTCAATTACTTTGTTTCTCACTTCAGCAGAAAGCTCCTGTGTCTTCATTTTTGCAGTGGTTGTCCAACAAAGGCTATGAAGCTTACAAAGGGGGCTTTTTATATCCAGAGAGACATAAAGGACTCAAAAGTTGTAAATCATTATGTTTAATTATGACTGCCATATGATGGTCACCTTTGAGTCAAATGACAAATTTGTGATTAATTTGTCATTTGTGTAAACCTGCAGCTTCCAAAGCAGAGAACTTTAAATACTTAATGCAGACACTAACTTTGGAGTTTTTCTTCTTCAGTTAAATATCTACAGAAAATGGTTTATTTGACTTTGGAAAGTTTGTATTGTTACCGAATAATAATAATAATAATAATAATAATAATAATAATAATAATAATAATACATTTTATTTATATAGCGCCTTTCCCCATAAGAGTTTACATTCAACATACTTAATGGATAAATAAATGTATACAAATCTTTTGACATGCAGAATATTATGAGGACTCATTACTTTTGCACCCCACTGTATACTGAATGTAAAAAAGGTCAGGTAACCAATGTCATTTTTGAAGAGATGTGCTCCCAGGGTTTTAAATGTGTACCAACCCTTGCAACTGAATTTTGGACGTCTGTTTAAGCTCCGCACAGGGATACCACACAGCACTGCGTTGCAGTAATTGAGTCGCGAGGTGACAAAAGCATTGATAAGGGTCTCTGCTGCAGTACCCAGAAGAAAAGGATGCAACTTTGAGATTTCCTTAAGATGGAAATATGCTACCTTGGTAATATCATTAAAATGTGGTTCAAGGGAGTGTAATCAGAATATAAGTTTAATGTCACTGGGCTGTGTACACAAATTATTTTATAAATCCACTCACATGTACAGGCCAGGCCAAAGTTAGCACACAGGGGCTTTCAGCATTTACAGTGGGTACGGAAAGTATTCAGACACCCTTCAATTTTTCACTCTTTGTTATATTGCAGCCATTTGCTAAAATCATTTAAATTAATTTTTTTCCCTCATTAATGTACACACAGCACCCCATATTGACACACAAAAAAAAGAATTTTTGAAATTGTTGCAGATTTATTAAAAAAGAAAAACTGAACTATCACATGGTCCTAAGTATTCAGACCCTTTGCTCAGTATTTAGTAGAAGCACCCTTTTGAGCCAATACAGCCATGAGTCTTCTTGGGAAAGATGCAACAAATTTTCCACACCTGGACTTGGGGATCCTCAGCCATTCCTCCTTGCAGATCCTCTCCAGTTCTGTCAGGTTGGATGGTAAACATTGGTGGACAGCCATTTTTAGGTCTCTCCAGAGATGCTAAATTGGGTTTAAGTCAGGGCTCTGGCTGGGCCATTCAAGAACAGTCACAGAGTTGTTGTGAAGCCACTCCTTCATTATTTTAGCTGTGTGCTTAGGGTCATTGTCTTGTTGGAAGGTAAACCTTCGGCCCAGTCTGAGGTCCTTAGCACTCTGGAGAAGGTTTTTGTCCAGGATATCCCTGTACTTGGCCGCATTCATCTTTCCCTCAATTGCAACCAGTCGTCCTGTCCCTGCAGCTGAAAAACACCCCCACAGCATGATGCTGCCACCGCCATGCTTCACTGTGGGGACTGTATTGGACAAGTGATGAGCAGTGCCTGGTTGTCTCCATACATACCGCTTAGAATTAAGGCCAAAAAGTTCTATCTTGGTCTCATCAGACACCTGAAGGACTCTGAGATGGTGAGAAATAAGATTCTCTGTCTGAAGGGTGCTTCTACTAAATACTGAGCAAAGGGTCTGAATACTTAGGACCATGTGATATTTCAGTTTTTCTTTTTTAATAAAACTGCAACAATTTCAAAAATTCTTTTTTTTGTGTGTCAATATGGGGTGCTGTGTGTACATTAATGAGGGAAAAATTTAATTTAAATGATTTTAGCAAATGGCTGCAATATAACAAAGAGTGAAAAATTGAAGGGGGTCTGAATACTTTCCGTACCCACTGTAGAATTGCTGGGCCAAGCATAGGACAAGTTAGACAAAGACAGCTGGAGCAATGTATAGTCAGCCTAAAGACACGTGTATACTATTTTGTTCTCTTGTTAAAAGTCAGCAGAAAATCTTCTTTCCTTGTTTGGAGGAGCCAATATAAAAAGCTTGGAGAGCAGCCAAATACTTTGAAGCCAATGGACGGATGGGTGATAACGTCATCCGTCCTGAAAATCCTTTCAGCACAGTGACGAAAATGACAAACTATACACAGAGTGTTGTCATGGCTTCCTCGTCTGTTATGCTGCGTAAATTGTCATTAAAGAAAGCTAAGTTATTTTCTCTTATGTGATTTTTACCGCCGTATCACTATGGGTGGGTTATCGCTTTTTTTTACATTATATCTATATAGTTTCAGGTTACTTAAAACGCCGCAATTACAAAAGCACTTATTCCAACTAGGGAGCTAGTGACCCCCTAAAGCAGGGGTGGGCAAAGTCATTCCTGGAGGGCCGCAGTGGCTGCAGGTTTTTTGTTCCAACCCAGTTGCTTATTAAGAAGCATTTATTGCTCAAGTAACTCTTCTGCTTCATTTTAGTTGCCTCGCTCATTAGGATTTTGAACCTTTATTGCTTATTTTAGTCTTAAACAGCCGTTCTCTTGGTTTCTAATGGCTTTTTATTAGCTAAGATTCAAATGACAAAAGAAAGCAGCATTTCTCCATTTTGCTTGTTTCAATTTACCCCTGTGTGTATTGTGCACTATTTGGTTTAATTAAATACTTGGGAGGAAAGTGAAGAGAAAAAAGTGAAAGATAGAACATTATTCATACATTTTAGACTTCATATCATTTAGATGATATCATTAGAAAGAAATAAACATCTAGGATATGAGAATGGCCTGACATGGCAGAGTTAAAACACTAACAAGCCATGAAATTGAATTATTGGCAAGAATTGTTTTCTAATTAAGCAACTGGGTTGTTGCAAAAACCTGCAGCCTCTGCGGCCCTCCAGGAATGACTTTGCCCACCCCTGCCCTAAAGGAACAGGGAGCGTATGGAATCAAAAATAACACCAAGAATTTTCACCTGTGCAGAAAGAGATGTAATAAACCCCAGAATGTCTAATGAAAAATTGTCCACTTTCCTTAAAGTACCTAGAGATGAAACAATTAAAGCCTCAGGTTTTTCACTATTTTGTCTCTGGCGCCCTGCCCGGGGTTTGTTTCCTGCCTTGTGTCCTGTGTTGGCTGGGATTGGCTCCAGCAAACCCCCGTGACCCTGTAGTTAGGATATAGCGGGTTTGATAATGCATGGATGGATGAAAGTCTAAGTCTGGGACTGTATAGCTGTGACATGGCAGTGCCAACCACTGAACCACCATTCTACCCTTGGGTGAATTATACATTATGAATGAAACAACATAATCTATTTCTGTATTGCACTCTTCATGAGCGTGGCAGCAGAACCCTTTGAACCAGTTCTCAGGTAAAATTTGAGGAAAATATCAAAAAGTAAAGGTAGTTTGAAAACAACGGATAGAAGCTGATGCAGTACACCACATTCGCAATGACTTATGGGTAATTCGAACAAACACACCACAGCGCTCTGCTGTTAGTCTAGTTGAAGCCAAGGTCAAATGAGCGTGGACGCCCCTTTGTGGAATTGTCCCATTGATGAAGAACACACTGTGGTGAGATTTCTTTGGGCATTGCAAGTAAAGCCTGATGAAATTGGCTCAGTATGAAAGTGAAAAATGCAGACTCAATGAAAAGGTTATGAATGGGTGGAAACGCTGAGAGCATAAAGAACAAGCAAAACCTGAAGAAGCTCGATCAGGCCAACCATCAACATGGTGTGCACAAGACCACATCAACATGGTGAATGCCGAATAACCGACGAATGACATTTTCCGCTATTGCCACACATTTGGATGTCAGTTATGGATCCTAGCGCATGTCGACTTGGGCTCCCATAAAGAAGATGCAAGATGGGTAACCAAACATCTTTAATCTGCACAAGCCAACATCCTTCAGGTGAATTTCAGCAGGTTGTACTCCTTCTGCCTAAAGAAGTCTCACTCTGGCATGTTAACTCAATTAATGGTGCATCCCCATGGCAGAGTGTCCATGTTCACTTGATCTTGGCTTTAACAAGAGTGCTGAGCTGTAAGTGTTGAAACTACCTATAAGCCCCCACGAACATGTTCGATTGTGTCAGCTTCTATCCACTGCGGTTAACTTTTAACTTGCCTTTACCTTAGGATTTACCCTCAGGAAAATATAGATTATACTAAGGTCCGATGGCCAAGAGGACAGAAAAAACAAAGAAAAACTCCAGACGGCTGGAGAAAAAAAATAACAAAATCTGCAGGGGGTCCAAGACCACCCCAAAGACACAGATTTGTTAAAACACACAGATATCTAAGAAAAAACTGAGTAACATAAACAGAAACAAACAATATCTGCTCAATAATTAATTTATGAACTATGGCCCATTGAGAGTGGAGCAGATTGAACTTGCAAAAAAGAGAAAGTCAAAGACAAAGCCGGACACATCCAGAGTCCTGGAGACCTCGGCCACCTGGAATAACCAGAATATAACCATTAATAGTTTAAACAAGGAGGCGGCACAGTGGCGCAGTGGGTAGCGCTGCAGCCTTGCAGTTAGGAGACCCAGGTTCACTTCCCAGGTCCTCCCTGCGTGGAGTTTGCATGTTCTCCCCATGTCTGCGTGGGTTTCCTCCCAAAGTCCAAAGACATGCAGGTTAGGTGCATTGGCAATTCTAAATTGTCCCTGGTGTATAGGGGTGTGTGTGTGTGCACACCCTGCAGTGGGCTAGCACCCTGCCTGGGATTTGTTTCCTGCCTTGAGCCCTCTGTTGGCAGGGATTGGCTCCGGCAGACCCCTGTAGTTAGGATATAGCGGGTTGGATAATGGATGGATGGATAGTTTAAACAAGTCTCTCCATCTTTACAAGGCAAAGGCTTACAATTACTGAATGGTTTTGAAGTTAACTGGCAGATCAAGGTGGGCTGTTGCTGACCTGGGCTTTTCAGTGTCCTCCTTCTTCTTCTTCTTTCGGCTGCACCCGTTAGGGGTTGCCACAGCGGATTGTCTTCTTCCATATCTTCCTGTCCTCGTCATCTTGTACTGTCACCCCCATCACCTGCATGTCCTCTCTCACCACATCCATAAACCTTCTCTTAGGCCTTCCTCTTCTCCTCTTCCCTGGCAGCTCTATCCTTAGCATCCTTCTCCCAATATACCCAGCATCTCTCCACTCCACATGTCCAAACCAATGCAATCTCGCCTCTCTGACTTTGTCTCCCAACCGTCCAACTTGAACTGACCCTTTAATGTACTCATTTCTAATCCTGTCCATCCTCGCCACACCCAATGCAAATCTTAACATCTTTAACTCTGCCACCTTCAGCTCTGTCTCCTGTTTTTTGGTCAGTGCCACCGTCTCCAACCCATAAAACATAGCTGGTCTCACTACCGTCCTGTAGACCTTCCCTTTCACTCTTGCTGATACCCGTCTGTCACAAATCACTCCTGACACTCTTCTCCACCCTGTCTGCACTCTCTTTGTCACCTCTCTTTCACAATCCCCATTACTCTGTAAGGGCTTTTCAGTGTCCAATTTACTAAAATCCCTTACTCACCACTCTGTTCAATTTGCCCCAGACTTCATGTTAGGCTAACTGCATTCCCAGGTTTGCTTATGGTATTTAAGACATGCTCCATCTACTTTTTTTTTTTTTTAAAACTAATTTTATATTTTATAGACTTTCTCTCACTTGATAGACTTGTGTGTGGTGGCATGTGGTGTGCCTCAGCCTGTCCTATATAATTTTGTTCTAGTTTTGTTCAGATATGAAAAACAGGAGGCTGTCCCCATAAGGTAATGTGGGGTGGGGAAGCTTCAGAGTCAGGTTAGCAGGGACGATCTGAATGGCGTTCATTAAGTGGACTGCTGCTGCTGCTGCTGCTCTTTCATCAGGCTTGCACCGCTGTTAGATGTTAGTCGGCTGTTGACCATCTGTCCACTTGTGGCATCTGTTATTGTTGTGTTTTCACAAAAAGGAAATTGCAGTGCAGAGCAGAGCAGAGCTGAACAGGAGAAACACGACATTGCCTTAACATGGACCAGTCAGTTCAAAGTTAATATGAACCACAAGCTGCATACAATAATGAATAATAGAAAGTAGCAAGAGTCTTTGAGTACAGGCTGTGTAGCTTCAGAAGAAAAATCAAATGAAATAAATACATTCCAAGCGTAAAAATAATTTGTAAGCAAACTTCTACAGTAATTAATAATCATATTTGTCAAAAAAAGAGATTCATGTGATAATTAATTGCAATAACCCACAAAACCATAGTGAAAATGTCTGCATTGTCATGTATGTTATTAGCCTACTGTTAAACACGCAAGACTATACATCCAATACAACTCGGAGTCCTGCCCGTGCAAAAGTTCGCTGACGACACTGCTATCGTGGGCTGCATCAGGAGTGGGCAGGAGGAGGAGTATAGGAAACTAATCAAGGACTTTGTTAAATGGTGTGACTCAAACAACCTACAACTGAACACCAGCAAGATCAAGGAACTGGTGGTGGATTTTAGGAGGCCCAGGCCCCTCATGGACTCCGTGATCATCAGAGGTGACTGTGTGCAGAGGGTTCAGACCTATAAATACCTGGGAGTGCAGCTGGATGATAAATTGGTCTGGACTGCCAATATTGATGCTCTGTACAAGAGAGGACAGAGCTGACTATACTTCCTTAGAAGGCTGGCGTCCTTCAACATCTGCAATAAGATGCTGCAGATGTTCTATCAGACGGTTGTGGCGAGCGCCCTCTTCTACGCGGTGGTGTGCTGGGGAGGCAGCACAAAGAAGAGGGACGCCTCACGCCTGGACGAACGTGTTAGGAAGGCAGGCTCTATTGTAGGAATAAAGCTGGACAGTTAAAAATCCGTGGCAGAGTGACGGGCACTGAGCAGGCTCCTGTCAGTCATGGAGAATCCACTGCATCCACTGAACAGTGTCATCTCCAGACAGAGGAGCAGCTTCAGTGACAGACTGCTGTCACCGTCCTGCTCCACTGACAGACTGAGGAGATCGTTCCTCCCCCAGACTATGCGACTCTTCAATTCCACCCGGGTTGGGTAAACGTTAACATTATTCAAAGTTATTGTCTTTTTTTACCTGCATTTTTATTACTCTTTAATTTAATATGGTTTTTTGCATCAGTATGCTGCTGCTGGATTATGTGAATTTCCCCTTGGGGATTAATAAAGTATCTATCTATCTATCTATCTAGACTAAGAAGTGCTGTCACACAAGTGTGTATGGGGGGACAGATTACAGGCTCTAATAGTGCTATTCATCAGCCAGACCAGGAGTTGGTGCTCTCATCTGATCCTTTCTCTCCTCTTGTTCTTCTGCAGTTCAGATGAAGGCCCTGCCTCTTTGTGACATCACCACTGGCCCACCCACTAACACCACTTCCGGCCAATCCTGATGACATCACGTCCGGTACCCAAAATTCACCTTCCTGCCACATCACTTCCTGTTCTGGCTGCCCCGACTCCACCTCTTCCTCCTATCCACCACGCTTATAGAGCAGACTCACCTGGTTAGTTCAGTTCAGTTGTGAGTGCTGATCTGTAAAAACATGTTTCTTTTATTTTGCTAATTTTTCAGTATAATAATAATAATTTTTTGCATTTATATAGCGCTTTTCTCACCACTCAAAGCGCTCAGTAATTGCAGGTTAAGGGCCTTGCTCAAGGGCGCAACAGAGCAAAGTCCCATTTGGCATTTACCTGATTCGAACCGGCAACCTTCTGATTGCCAGTGCAGATATATAAGGGGTTGCCATCCTCAAACTTTTTCTTGTCTGATGCCTTATTTTTTTTACTACAGTGACTTACCTGTGACTGATTTGAGAGGACACAGGAGAATAATGGGAGTACTGCATTGCCCCTAACACACTTTTCATTTCTGCCTTCAGAGTGGAGGAAATCCCACTCAATTAAACCTTACAGCTCCTCCATTTCCTGTCAACCTGTTATAAAATGCTAAGCAACAGGAAGTTGATGTTCAATTGAGAACCTCCTCTTTCAGAGAGCAAATCTATGACAAGACTCCTCCTACACCTTGGTGAATTTTGTGACTTCTAATTGGGGCTTTCGCTATTGGGACCCCAACTCACTCTCTCTCTCTCTCATTCAAGTCTCTTTTGTGCTTTCATTCACACCATTTATCCAATTTCTGAAAGTTACTTTACTTACTTATATCCTGCATATCATTCCAGCTGGTGCTCAGAACCTACGGGTCTTGTACCATTGTTCTTCTCCAAGTGTTCCGCGGGCATCCTTTTGTTCATTTGGGGTTGGGAAGCACCCACGTCATTTCTGAACCAGCTTATTCAAATACAGGGTTGCCCCAGGCCTGAGTCCAACATGATCAGGGGTGGAGTGGGACTGTCTTTCAGCCCTGGAGTTTGATTTATTTACTAGCCACGCTCTCTGTCAGGTAACAGAGACAGGTAATAGAATAATTTAAAAATATTTGCTAACTCTTGCCCAACATGCACCTTCAGCACCTTTCCTTTGTATTCGCACGTATCTGAACATTGCTTCACCGGTGTTCCCACTCTCAACCGCGTTCCTGTAATGCCTGCTTCTCAGACTCCATTATTTTTGAGGCGCGTTTCTCACCACCTGTCCACTTTTATTTTTACCGCCTTTGAAAGTGACTCTTTTAGCAGCTTTACTCCTCCTCGTGTGTCTCACAATCGCACTTACACATCTGTCGCATCACCAAAACAAAACCAACCAATCACACCAAAGCCAAAGTGACCAATCAGATTGTTCTGAGGACATGGACATACAGACCTTACTATCTATACTAATAAAAGGCAAAGCCCTCACTGACT
>JANRMT010062857.1:30246510-30280008 GCA_026402145.1 Polypterus bichir lapradei | reverse complement strand
GGGTTGGATAATGGATGGATGGATGGATGGAAGTTGACAATCGTTTTGAAGCAGTAAGGTGGAGGGCTTCCCTGTGGACCCCCAATTGCCCCTCGGTTCATTTTGTGTCTTCTCAGCGCACCACATTGTAGTAACAATCTCCCCCCGTGAAGCCCTGATCACATCAAAGCAAAGAAGGTGCAGGGGGTCCCCCCATGAAATTCCGATCACACCGCACTTCACATCACATTTCGCCTCTCTGGTGTGCCACGCCATACACCACGTCGAAGCAAGAAGCGGGGTTCGGGGTCTCCCTTGTGAACTCCCCAAACACATCTCACTCTTCTTTACACATCCCATATTTTGCATGAAGATTACACTTCCTGTTGTGTGGTGGGAACGCAACACATACAAGAGGCCGGGGTCCCCAAGTAGCACAGGGCCAACTTCAAAGAGGAACTCATCGCTTCCTGAAAACAAAGTTTCTGCAGTGGGAAAAAAAATGTCCATTCTCTCTTTTTTTCCACCTATGATATTTCATCTACAGACCCCCAAACCTAGGCCTCCTGTTTACTACCCGACTGTGCGTGTCTTGTTCGAGAACGAGCCATCGATTACTTAAGAGATCGAGAAACCTCTCAGCGCACCCGAACAGAAAAGCAACAAACATCCTGAAGGTTTGCTGCAATCCTGAAGTTAAAATGTCATCCCAAGAGCGGCCAGCTGGCCCAGCGCTCAAACATCTGAATCCGTGTGCACTTTAGATTCCTCATTAGAATCACGTGTGGTGAAGTTCCTGAAATCGAGCCATCGGCAGCTGCTTTTCAGAGAAGCTGTTGCTGCTTTTCCGAGGGGCTCGGATTTCAAGAAAATACAAAGCCTGGCCTGCCAACCCTCGATGGGCTCCGCTGCCGGAGTGAAGGTGTGGAGCAGATTTAACAAGAATAAAGGATGTCTGTGCAGTTCATGGAGTGCCCGATGGAAGGACGGGATTCTAAAAACGTGAGCATGGGTAGGATGGTGGAGCCGTTGGTCACATCATGGGGGTTAGAGCCTTGACTCCTGAATTGGATTGGTGGGCCCATCTCAAGTGAGCTGTCCCTCCTGTTCATTGCTGGAGGTGTGGTGACCCTTTACAGCAGGGGCTCTTAACCTGAGGCCCGTGGACCCTAGGGGGTCCATGGATGTGTTTCAGCGGTCTGTGAAAGTCAGATAAAAATTAACATTCAATATACAGCCTGGTACTGTTGATTTAGAGTAGATGTAGTAGTAGTAGTAATGGTAGTAGAAAATGTAGTAGTAGTAGTAGATCTGTTTTAATTTACACAAAAGGATTATATTTCATAATTATAATGACTGGCCATTATGTTTTGCATAACAAAGGAGTGATTGTTTTAGATTGTTTACTTTAAAGTTTAATAATACTTTGTGTATGTCATTTATGTATGAGACAATCAAATCTCGATAAATAAAGTAAAATAAATGAAGTACATTATATTCATTGCAGGCAGAGTTGTGTTTATGTGAATATTCCTGGGGAAGGGGAGTCCATAGCTTTCATCAGATTCTTAAAGGGGTCCGTGACTCAGAAAAGGTTAAGAATCACTGGGTTACAGAGGCAGAGCAGCAGTGTGGCCCTCTAGTGGCAACCTTGGGAGGCTGTCGATAAAATGCATTATTATTATTATTATTATCATTACTAGGGGGTTCCTCCCCCTGGTAACTTCGCTCGCCCACCCCCAGGTTTAGTTTACTGGATATTCAATTTAAAGAGATTGTGATTTTCCTGGGAATTGTTACATATGCATTATTTTCACTTTTACTTTAAAACTTTTGTAAAAAAACAATAATTGTCATTTATTTCCGGCCCCAGGCGTGGTTAAATCTCTTTCTCGTAGGACGTATAACGCTGCTCGTGTTGTGAATGGTGGGGCAGGTGAATGCATGCTAAGGAGATACCGTCGGATCAGCTGCTGTCTTCCTGCCGCTGCTGCTGGTGAGCTACGTGTTCTTTTTGTTGCACTGCATATCGATCATTCAAAAGCCTGTACAGCAGCTGTCCTTTTGCCACTTCGTGTCTCAGGCCCCTTGCATTGTGGTGGGACTGAAAACACACTAAGGAGAAGTGGTCGGATCATCTGCTGGCGAGCTACGTGTTCTGCTTGTCGCTTGTCATTGTTTTAAGAGCTGGAAGTGCATGAAGTGTGTCTGCCCAAAGCATTCCAGCAACTGCTAGGTTTGATATCTGTGAACTTGTTAAGTGTCTCTCACGGAACGTCAAATTGTCTTGCTAAAGTGTTAAAGTGTCTCTTGTGGGACATTAAATTGTCTTCGCGTGATGTTAAAGTGTCTCTCACAGCACGTCAAATTGTCTTGCTAAAGTGTTAAAGTGTCTCTCGCAGGACGTCAAATTGTCTTCTGAGAAGATCACGTCTCGTCTCCCTAGTCTCCCTCCCAAGATTTTTTTTTATAATAGAGAGATTATTATTATTATTACTAGCGACTGGGAGCCCAATCGAATCAGGCTTTAAATTCAACGTTGGTGAAATCCATACTTTTTTCTGCAAAGAATTATTTGTGTTGTCAAGTCCTTGAAATAATTTTGTTACCATGGCACTAATTTGTGGTTAAAATAGACCTTTTCTGGCAACCTCAAGGCACAGGCTGCTCGATTTCTTTCAACCTGTGCTGCATTTGCGGCTGCTCGAGCCTCTTCAGTCACTTGTGCACGGCTGGCACAATGTCTGTGTTAGTAGCATTCTGTAGTGCATGTTCTTCATCTGTCCTTTGTGTCCGATTTGCACGATTTCTTTCAGCGTTAGTAGCATTTGTAGCCGTACGCTGCTCATCCGTTTGTTGTGCTCGTTGTGTACATCTGGTCGCATTAGCAAGTCTACGTTCCTCGTCAGGCATGTGACTTAGTTTCCTACGCATCCTTCCCATGGCCACTGCTCTTGTGGCTGTTCGAGGTATTGCTGCGAACACCATACATACGGATAGTATCAAATTATATATAAGGATTATTATTATCATTATTATTATTATTATTATTATTATTATTATTATTATTATTATTATTATAACTGGCCAACACTCATTTTGGTGCCTCAAATGTTAGACCTGTTTCAGGGTACATTTGACCTGCTGATTCCAAAAATGACTCCTATCAGTTCTGGTTTTTGAGATACAGAACATATGCCACATACCACTCTTCACTCGGCTCGCCCATTAACAATCAGGATATTTTAATGTAGTGTTTAAATGAATATCTTTTAAGCATGAAGGAAACATATCTCACTATTATATAAAGAAATTCTGTGACGAGATGAGACTTTTTGGAAGATTTTTTCAAGTCCTGCGAGATGAGACTTTTGGCCATAAGATTGTTTCAAGTCATGCTCTCCTCTCAACCATATACACCCACGCACACGGTCCTCTCACCTCTCATTCGTGTGAATGCTTTTGACAGACACAGTTCTTGCTCTCTCAGCTCTTATAGATTTTAACATTTTCCTCACTTTAAATTCCCAATTAAAGAAGACTTACTATGTCTAAATCTTATTGAAGAATTTCATCCCTAAGGGTTGTCAACAGAAGAAATGAGTACACGGGCAATCCTAGCACCAAGAAACGATGAAGTCAAACGAATTGACGCCAAAATCGTTGATCGGTTATACGGCAAATTGTTTAAATGTGCGTCAATAGACTCTGCTGAAACAGTTGGTGGTGATGTTGCGGAAGATGAAAACAACAACTTACAACATCACGAGGAATATCTACAACCGTTAACACCGTCTGGTCTTCCACCGGCTGGATTACTGTTGAAAGAAGGATGTATCCAAGAAAGGTAATGTAGTATATCTTCAGGGGATAACATTACACAACAAAGGAGATCTTGATCTGCCATTTGTATTAAAACGTTTACAGTTTCTCGTTAGAATAGCTTTTTCAAAGACAATTAACAAATCACAGAGACACACATTTGAAAAATTCGGTTTATTTATTAGAGAGAAAGAAACAAAATTCACTCGCAGGCAGTTATATGTTGCGTTGTCACGATGTAACTCCAAACACAGAATCAAAATTCAATGCGATATTGATGAAAAGTTAATTCAAAAAATTGTTTTTACTGAAGTTTTACAGTAAAAGTGTAAGTTTAAGAAGAATTGCGTGTTAATTTCAAAGCCTTACTGAATGAAATCGTATTACGCAACATGAAACATAATTTACTTTCAAATTATTATGTTTTACTATTTTTTACTACGGTTAATTACTCGCTCCAATGTAAAGTAGTTAGATCTATTATGCATATGTAACAATTTCCATGAAAATAACAATCTGTTTAAATTGTACATCCGCTTCCCCATACGCGAGTGGCAGAACTGTGAAGAAACGTCCCCTGACTTTCAACTGTTTTTACTTTCAGTAGACTTAATGTGTAAATATTTGTATGAACACTAAAAGAGTCAACACCATAAGACATAAACTAAAAATGTTTCACAATGTGTCCCTGAATGAAGGGAGGCTCAAAATCAAAAGTACCAGTCAGTATCTGGTGTGGCCACCAGCTGCTTGAAGTACTGCAGTGCATCTCCTCCTCATGGACTGGACCAGATTTGTCAGTTCTTGCTGTGAGATGTTACCCCACTCTTCCACCAAGGCACCTGCAAGTTCCTGGACATTTCTGGGGGGAATGGCCCTAGCCCTCACCCTGCGATCCAACAGGTCCCAGACGTGCTCAATGGGATTGAGATCTGGGCTCTTCGCTGGCCATGGCAGAACACTGACATTGCTGTCATGCAGAAACTCACGCACTTTTTGCCACTCCTGTCTGATCCAGCGAAGGTGGGTTTGTGCCCATAGGCGGCGTTGTTGCTGGTGATGTCTGGTAAGGACCTGCCTTACAACAGGCCTGCAAGCCCTCAGTCCAGCCTCTCTCAGCCTATTGCGGACAGTCTGAGCACTGATGGAGGGATTGTGTGTTCCTGGTGTGACTCGGGCAGTTGTTGTGGCCATCCTGTACCTGTCACGCAGGTGTGATATTCGGATGTACCGATCCTGTGCAGGTGTTGTTACACGTGGTCTTCCACTGCGAGGATGATCAGCTGTCCTTCCTGTCTCCCTGTAGCGCTGTCTTAGGCGTCTCACAGTGTGGACATGGCAATTTATTGCCCTAGCCACATCAGCAGTCCTCATGCCTCCCTGCAGCATGCCTAATGCACGTTCACGCAGATGAGCAGGGACCCTGGGCATCTTTCTTTGGGTGTTTTTCACAGTCGGTAGACAAGTCTCTTTAGTGTCCTGCGTTTTTAGAACTGTGACCTTAAATGCTTACTTTCTGTAAGCTGTTAAGGTCTTAACGACCATTCCACAGGTGCATGTTAATTAATTGATTATGGTTAATTGAACATGCATGGAAAACATTGTTTAAACAATTTACAATGAAGATCTGTAAAGTTATTTGGATTTTTAAAACATTATTGTTGAAATACACAGTCCTGAAAAAGGGACGTTTCTTTTTTTGCTGAGTATATAAAGCCGCCATTTTTACCGACTAAGTTCAGTTTGGTTTTGGACTCGTGCTTGTAAACGTCTCACATTCATTTAATCACTTTTGCAGCCAAGGCATGTTATATGGGTGGCTGCCCTAAACCTTCTTGATGACTTTGTGTCATTTTTGGGACAACCACTATGTTGAAGCCTTATGTTTAACTTTATTGTTCTCCTCATCGAGCAACACTCAGTGCCTCAGAATGACAAAGCAAAAACAGGATTTTTAAAAATATTTTTCCCAATTTATTGAAAATAAAAAAAAATAAAATATCCCATTGACACAAGTACTCAGAGCCTCTCCTCGGTCCTGCGGCAGCAATTCCAGCCTAGAGACTTCTTAGTCTTGACACGACAAGCTTCACACATCTGGATTTGGAGATCTTCTGCCACTCTCGCCGCAGATCCTCTCAAGCTCTGTCAGCGGACATTTATTTTCAGGGCTGATCATTTGGGTTCAAGTCCTGGCTCTCGCTGGGCCACTCAAGACACCTCTCCTGTGTTGTCCTTGCTATGCATCCCATTCTATTGATCACCATTGAGATGTTCCTACCCCTTGATTGAAGTCCACCTGAGTGTGGTCAATTTAATGGATTGGATATAACTAGGAAAGGCACACGCCTCACCATAGAAGGCCCCAGGGTTGAGCAAACACCAAGCCATGAGGTTGAAGGAATTGCCAGCTGAGTTTAAGGACAGGATTGTGTCAAGACACAGATCTGAGGACGACTACAAGCAATTCCTGCAGCACTGAAGGTTCCCAAGAGTACATTGGCCTCCATAATTATTGAAAGGAATGTGTGCAACCAACACAACTCTTCCTAGAGCTGGCTAGGTGGCCAAACTGAGTAATCATGAGAGAAGGGACATGGTAAGAGAGGTGACCAAGAAGCCAATGGTCACACTGGTTGAGATCCAGAGAACCTGTTTGGAAATGGGTTAAAAAAGGACAACCATCACTGCAACACTCCACGTGATCTGTACTTAATGAGTGGCCAGACAAGAGTGTGTTCTTTGTACAAAACACATGGAAGCCATCTTGCAGTTTGCAAAGACTGTGAGAAATGAGATTCTCTGCTCTAGCATCATGTCTGGAGGAAACCAAAGTGCCACTCATCACCCGTGCAATAGCATTCCATCAGTGAAGCATGGTGATAGCAGCATCACGCTGTGGGGTTGGTTTTCAGTGTCAGGGCTTTGAGATTAGACAGGATTGTGAGAATGCTGAAGGGATGACCCAATGAGAACAGCAGACTGCACAATGGGACACGAAGGAAGGACAACACAGGAGTGGCTTAGGGGCAACTCCGCCCAACCAGAGCCTGAAAATGAGAGAACTTGAGAAGATCTCCAGAGAACAACAACAGTTTAACAAGTTTAACAAGAAGAAACATTTTTCTTTATTTGCCTTTTATTCTACGTGTGTAACAACCTTTCTTTACTCTTTTGTGGGCTGTTTGCTTTGAGATTTCACTAAATTTGGTACGTGTTTGGCTCACACTCGATCCCACCTTACTTACCAGCAGCTACAATCTCCAAATCCAGGTGTTTGAAGCTTGTCAGCTCCCCAAACTCCCAACACACAGGCTTGGACACAAGATCACTATGAGCAAAGAGGATTTTTATTGTGGGAAACTCTTACAATTAAGTGTTTCACACCCCATAACCAGCACTTCAACCTTCAACAATTCTCTCTTGCTATCAGTAACTCTTGTCTCTTCCTCTGCTCCTCCAAGCAAACTTCGTCCTCTTCTTCCCGACTCTGGTTCTCTGAGTTGAGGCCCCCAGCTCTTTTTATATAAAACCCAGGAGTAATTCCGGTATCCCAAAACTGTGGTCCGGGAACACTTCTGGGTCAGGTTGGAGCCCAACAAATTAGGGCTTGCTAGTTCCTCAGGCACCACCTGGTGACACCCATGGAACTCAACAGGGCTGAGACAATGAACTACAATTCTCAGTGTGTCCTGTGGGAATCCGTGGTGGTACCGTAATTCAGGGGGACAATGTCCTGAGCACGCTGCTATCCCCTGTCCTTAAATGCCTTTCATGTCCTGGCCGGGTGAGGATCCCAAAAGAGCTCTGGCCAGGATGCCAGTCCTTGCGCAGTGTCCCTCACAGTGGGTACTTATAAAGACTGGGCTCCATCAGGTCAATGGCTATCAGAAAAAGTCATCCTAAAGTCATCTAATGTGACATGTCCTGTCATTTCTAGTCGTGCATTCTGACACCCACCCACAGGCAATGACAGCAGCACAGCAGTTCTCAAAATTGACACCCCCTGCAACTAGAAGTCGAGTAGCGTGACATTCCCGGCAGTAGTCATACGAATGCTAACAAAGAGAGATGGGAAGGAAGTCCTCCATGAAAAATGTAGGCCCATAATTTTGGCTTAACTAAGGTTTTGTCACAACTCGGATGTCTTTTCTTTTAATTTTTTTTTCTTTTGATGTACTTCTTTTCATGAAGCATGTTATTATGAATATTGTTTTTGTTATGATGGTAGTGGGTTTTCTAGTTCTTTAAATTATGTACCATTCACACTGCTCCTCCAAGACGACATCTCACCACATCATAGAGTACTCAGACGACACCACCACATGATAAGTAGTGGAGACGAGTCGACACACAGACGGGGGGCTGTTGTTGTTGTTTTAATCTGCGTATCCATTCATTGCATCTCCCCCCTTTTGCCATCTGTCATTATTCACTTGCTTGCTGTTTATTGTTCACAGATGACCGGGTGCTTTTAGCCATATTTGTCTTTGAATTCTGTGTCTTTCACTTTGAATGTCTAGCATTATATACTGTATTTGTATATGTTTTACATTTTAATTTTATTCTTTTTTTTATTTCACTAAATCCAAAGAGTTGCAGTTCAGCCCCTAGAGGTCGTCCACCCTTCAAATGGAGGGTGAAGAGGGTAAGGACGTTGATCCAGCGGAGCGTCATTTTGTTAGGAAGCAGCAGCAGCACACAAGATGGTGTAAGGAGTGCAGGCCTCAAACATACCAAAAGAGCCAACCCAGGACCTTCACTGCTCTGCCTGGAAACAGGCCTCGTCCCAGGCCGCCTTATCTATTATTTATGGATTGCTGCACCACAAAGGTGACACTTTTCTTGTTTTTCAATAAATATACATTTTGCGCTTTTAAAACACGATCTTGCTGTTGCCTACTCACTTGCCCAGTCCACCCTCAATTACGACTGTCGATGTCCTGGGAGACGGGCACCCAGGGCATTATAACACGCTGTGAGCGAGATGGACCTGATAAACTGACAGCACAGTGTATATTAGAACATTGTCCATCATTCCAGTTATTGTCCAGATGGAATCTGGATGCTCTCTTCATACTCATGTGAGAACTTCTCCAGGTTCTCCTCTACTTTCTTTCCACAGCAATCAGTTTCAGGTTTTTAGTAGTAAAAGAATACTCAAGGAGGAGGTGAAGTGCACCAGGGATAGTAAAGAAGTATTAAAAAAATGCATACAGTGAAATAGCAGATGCTCTAAACTCACATTTTTCTGAAGTCTTCACTTGTGAGTAAGTGGATAACCTCCCAGCAGTAACAGGGACTACTAAGGAGGTACTGAGGGAAATTTAAATTGTACAGAGAGAAGAAGTCAAACCAATTACCAGCACCAGATAATATTTACCCTTAGGTTCTTGAGGAGGTTAGCAAGTACAAATATAAACCCCTGACATATATTTTTATAAGTCACTGCACACTGGGGAGTCGTAGTGGACTCGACACTATCAACTTAAAGTTAAAGCAAAAGGAGATTAAAAGGAGACACAACTGAAGTGTTTAAAATTCTGAAGGGAATTAGTCCAGTGGATCGAGACGGTGACTTTAAAATGAGATCATCAAGAACACGGGGACACAGCTGGAAACTTGTTAAAGGTAAATTTCACACAAACTTTAAGACATTTTTGTTCACACAGAGAACCAGAGACATATGATGTAAGTGACCAAGTAGTGTGGTAGACAGGAGGACTTGAGGGTCTTTCAAAACTCGACTTGATGTTATTTTAGAAGAATGAAGTGGACAGGACTGGTATGCGTTGTCGGGCTGAATGGCCTGTCTTCGTCCAGATTGTTCTATATGAGTGTAGTTGTGTGCACATGTGTACAATGGACGGGCACCCCATCCAGTTTTGGTGATGATCAATGATGCTGGGATAGCTTGGGCTCTCTGTAATCCCGAAATAGAAAGGCAGGTTCAGAAGAATAACGAATGAATGGCGGTGCAGATGGCTGGAATGCTGGCGAGAGGTCCTGGGCCGTGTCATCTTCGTGTCAATGGCACATTCCTTTGCATTGTATTTATAATACAACACCACTCTTCTGGGACTAGCAGCATCTTTGTGACAAATCTGACAGCCCAGCTTGCAACACAACATTATAATTAAAAGCAAATCCTCTCCAGAATTTCCCTCAGCTGTTTTTCTCAAAAGAGACAACTTGAAAGGGACACGTGGCGGCTCTCTTTCTCATTACAAGGCAATGCTGTCTAACAGAAGCGACTCCATACTCATTATGGAAACCCAAGAATGCATCGTGGTGCTCCTTGAAGGATGTCATTTGTATACGAGGCACTTTATGCGACTCCCAGGGCTTTGACGAGTGATCGTCTCTCTGCAGGTTTTCATCACGCATTGCATTGACCCTTCTGTCAAGCCATTTTTTCAGTACCAAATTTTTACAGTGCAATGGTTTCCCACTAAGAGAAGCATTTAGAGCTTGCGCAAAATATCGAGTTTCTGATTCAACTTGATACTTAAGAAAAATCAATCCACAAAAGCCAATATTGTGATGTTCAGATATTTTTTTTGATTTTTCACAACTTCTTAAAAAATCCACAAAGTCTCCGCCACTGTTTCTAAGAGTGACTGCATTAACTGAGTTGTGACTGCTCATACAAAATGGCCAAAGTGGTCAGAGGTCTCCAGAAATACGCCAGGAAGGAGACCAGAATCCCCAAAAGTCTTCCTAGAAAAGGTGCACACAAAAGCAGTCAAAGCTCCCACTCTACTGGCTGGCTTCGGCCTACAATGGGCTAGTACTAGGGAATCCATTTTCAGATGGGTTTATCCATTCCTGGGAATACGGGAATCCTGCATGTCATTCCCGGGAATCCCAGGCGTCCGGGGATGACACAGTGCACGGGCATCTCACATGTGAACGGTTTTAGAACGACCGACACTTATTTTTAATAAAACTACTGCAATATGTTGACACCAATAAAAGACTAACCTTATCCACAAGCAGTTCATGCTGTCATATAAGTACATGTATCTAGTTAGTTGCGGTAAATAGAGCGTAGAAAGCACAACGTGTCCAGCGTGCGATCGTCCATGCGAGAGTGAACCTTAGTTTCTCCATCTTAGTACTTAGTTTAGAGTACTCCATCTTAGTACTTAGTTTAGAGTACGCCAGCCGCTCAGAAAGCACACTCTGCCTCCACTGAAGTAGGCGGCACAGTCATCAGATACTGATACACTTGTACACGGTGCTCTGAAACACCGCCATTTCAGCTTTTACTGATGCATCCAGTTTCCTGTCATCATTCTGTGATGGCAAGTTTCTTGGCACAGATAATGCGGATGCAACAGACTGACGCATTGCAATTTCAAATTGCTGTTCAAAGCTATTGTCTAACAGACGTCAATGAAGTCTGCCCCGTCCCGGCATTCGTGAGCTGCAGAGAGCAGACACCTCCCAGTCCACTGTGCTCAGTCTTAGTGGGAGCCGGGAGACTGACGACTGCTGCTGGTCTGTTGTTGACTGAATTAATCGGCAACACACTACACCGTAAGCCAAAAAACCGTGCCACTTAATTATTTTCAACTATAACCCTGTTATCTCTTGATCGATTTTTACACTTTTACACACTATATATGCGAACTTGGCCGTTCCCGGTTTCCCGGGAATTACAGCAGTTTCATTCCCGGGAATATGGGAATGAAAAATGTATGGGAATCCCTAGCCAATATGTACTTGAACTTCAAAACATAAGAACATAAGAAATTTGACAAGCAAGAGGAGACCATTCAATCCATCAAGCTTCTTGGTTTAGTTTATAGCTAAGTTGTCCCAATATCTCATCCAGATTATTCTTAAAAGTTCTTAAGGTTTCTGCTTCAGCTCCAAGTCTCAATTGTCTGTTCCAGCTCCCCATAACATTTTGTGTAAAGAAGGGCTTCCTGAATTGTCCTCAATGCACTTCCCATCAATTTCCAGTGGTGTCCTTGAGTACATCATTCATCATTAAGATAAAAGAATTCTGCTGGATAAAATTATGAATGGCTTTTGAGAATTCTGAAGACCTGAATTAGGTCCTAATGCAGTCTCCTCTGCTCAAGACTGGCGTCAATCTTAAATGCTCTTCCCCTTAATTCTTTGAGGGCTGAATATTTTTTCCAAAAAAACGCAATTTTCTGAATAGCACCCAAAGCAAGGGTCTCCCACATAAATCAACCTAAAATATCAGTTGCTGGGTATTGCAGCCACCAGTTCACAGTCTTTTGTGGAACGAGATGCACACGGGTGGCATGACGGCTGGCAGGCTGTCAGGCTGTCTTCGCGTAACAAGGGCCGGGGACAGTAGCAGCAGTTGCAACCACAGCGCAACACACTCTGGTTTGTACCTCGTGTCGGGACCACAATTAGCTGGAGATCGATCAGCGGATGCTGGTACCTCACTTTCGTTTTTGATGTCGATCTCCAGGTCCCTTGCACCAGAATCGGAGTCCGATAGGTCCAACTCAGCGATAATATACAAAACGTCGTCCATGGAGTAGTTTGCTTTGTGTGTTCGCTTCGATCTCTCACCAGACGTCGATGCAATTTTTGTCGTTGTTTGCTCTTCACTATGCCCACAAGGGCAGGGAATCTCAGTCAAACCAACGAAGCTAACTTTCCTTCTAGCAAAGAGAGTCGAACTAAAAAGTAATGGCGAATTTTTTCACCATTTGCAGCTGCTTACTGCTCTCAGCCTCTCCTGCTGACAGAAGTAGACATCCGCCCTGAAAGAGTTAATTTCCACTGCTGTCCTCCAGTATGCGATTCACTGATCAGCTGCTTGAGACTGAACAGGTTTTAAGTCTCTGAGTCTGTCACAGTAGGTCATGTCCTCAAGTCCCATGATGCTCCTGGTTGCTCTCCTCTGCACAGCTTCAAGTGCTGCTATGTCTTTCTTGTATTGTGGTGACCAGACCTGGACACATCACTCCAAATGAGGTCTTACTAGTGCATTATACAGTTTGAACATAACTTTCTTCAATTTAAAGTCAACAGTTTTTAAATAACCTAAGCTTTTATTTGATTTTTAATCACTTTGCTTAGATGATGAAAATGTTGCGTCAACATAAACCCCTAAATCCTTTTCAGAGATTGCCTCCAGTATCTCATTGTCTGCCATCTTGTATTTATAACTGACTAGCTGTCCCCCACGGCTCTATGCACATAATAGTGAAACAGGAAAAATTTTGAAAATCGATACAAAAAATTTAATTCTGGCCAAGCGGAAGGTAGGTACACTCCAGTGTCAAACTTTGGCACTGTATCTGATCGTGTTCAGAGCGTCTCCCACATGGTGAGAAGAGCATGTAGCTGTGATATCTCTGACAATGAGCAGATCCCCCTCTAAAACACAAGTAGCTGTGATCGCTCTCTCAAAAACGTGAAACGTTACTCCTTAACAATCTGTAGATGGTAATGTCTGCTGAACAAACAGGTATCGCTAGCTAAGCAGAGGCAGGGTACGCTCCATCACATGGCGAGAGGTAGAGCAACTCAAATGGAGGCTGGCATGTGAGTGAGGAGGGCCCTGCCCAGCTCCCTACTCCTGACGTCACGCTTCCCCCTGCCTTCAGCTCACAGCCTCTGTCTCGGATTCGCATGAATAAATTGATACAGCAAGCGAACTAAGCGGTACTTAGCGTGATGAGAGAAGTCGCAAAATCAACCGGAATGTTCAATCAAATTATAGTAAAAAACCCGATGTAAATCCAATACGTAGTTCTGTCGTGAAAAGCGGACAGACATACAGACACACAGACAGACAGATGTTGATTTTATATACAGTGGAACCTCGGTTCACGAACGTCTCGTTACACGTACAACTCCGTTTATGATCAAAACGTTCGCCAAACTTTTGCCTCGGTTCACGACCACACACTCGGTATACGAACAAGCCACTTTCCCTTTCAGTTTGTACATGTTCAATCTCTCCCTGTGCATTTCCTGTGCAGCAAGCAAGAGAGAGAGAGCGCGACACACACACACACACACACACACAGGCAGTGCGATGCGCACACACACAGGCAGTACGAGAGAGAGTTTGACGCATTAAGGTAGGAAGGCAGTTAAAGAATGCACTGGGCTTGATTTTATTTTCACTTCTGTTTCCAGCGATCGGTTCGTAGCGTACATTGTTGCAATGTTATTTTTCTTGGTGGTTTATTAAATTACGGATTTTTTCAAATGTTCATTTTTTTCCCTGTGCTTAAAACTCATTAAAAAAGCGTTTTTAACGAGCGGTTCGTAGTGCTATAGTGTGAACTCTTGCAGTGTTAGTTTTCTCTGTTGTTCAAGGTTTTCTCAGTGTTATTCAATGTTTTTACATTTAGTTTACTGTTACGCTGTGCATTCTATGGTTTAATTAACTATATTTGTGCTTAAAATTAAAAAAATATATATATTTACATACAGTTCATATGGTCTGGAATGGATTAATTATATTTACATACAATCCTATGGGGGAAATTACTTCGGTTCACGACCAAATCGGTTTATGACCAGAGTTTTGGAACGAATTATGGTCGTGAACCGAGGTTCCACTGTATATATATATAAACTCTCTATATATGAAATCCTAAGCCTAAAAGTGCAACGATTTTGTGCAATGATTTTATGTGACTTTTTTTGTCACGCTTTAAATCGGGCTTATTTTAAAACCTATATATATATGTTTGGTATCATTCTTTGCAGGATTTATCAAACTTTAATGTGGTGTTGTTAGATTTTCAGATTGTTATTCCGTCTTTAAATTCTAAACTAAAATATCAAGAAAGTCATGCATCGAGCATAGTGGATGTCACTTTAACGGGAATACTCTAATCGGTAAGAGAGTAAATATTTTATTCTCATTTCAGGATTTTTACTCTGTTACATAATAATTCATTTTTCTTTTACATATTTATAGAATGTCTTGATTTTGACTCCAATAAATAATAATTTTTCTTTTGTACATTTACCGATTTTACTAATATTCTGGCTGCAACTGGGGGTTGGGCGTGCATGTCCCCCTAGTACAGGGGTGCCCAGACTTTTTCGGCTTGCGAGCTACTTTTAAAATGACCAGGTAAAAATGATCTACCTACACTAAAAATGCTATATACTGAGTATCAGAGGTGGGTAGTAACGAGTTACCTTTACTCCGTTACATTTACTTGAGTAACGTTTAAAAAAAATTGTACTTCTAAGAGTAGTTTTACTGCACCATACTTTTTACTTTTGAGTACATTTGTGAAGAAGAAACACTACTCTTACTCCGCTACATTGGGCAACACTCGAATCGTTACTTTTTTCCATTAGATAAAGTCTGACATACAATTTTCAATCAGCTCTGTGTAGCGTATGCTGTCAAGTTGCACACACACCTTCCATTGCATCTCCAGCTCTGACGCGAGGTTTTGGATGTTCCCCAAATCAAGGCGCTGCAGCTTTGAGGACAGATGTTGCATTTTTTGTTTGAAAGTATTAACTGAGCTAATCATATTGACCATGGTTTTCTCTTTTCCTTGCAGATGTAAATTAAGCTCATTCAACATGTTGTTCAGATCGGAAAAAAAATGTCAAGTCTAGCGGCCATTGATCGTTATTAAGTTGCTTGTACTCTGCATGTTTAATGACAATGAGAAACTCCTTTTTCTCCGGCCAGGGGTCTTGAAATCTCAGCAGGAATTTCTCCCTAGCCATCTGCCTCAATGAAGGCATCTTTTATCATCTCTCCATCTTGGAAGGACTTCTTATGCTTAATGATCGAGTGACTCACCCGGAACGATGCTTCGGTGTGTCTGCCTTTGCTTTTGAATTCAGTGAAAAATGACGGCTGTCTGATTAACTGCGATTTTAGTTCGCTCTCCCTTCTCTTTTTCATATCGCTTTTCAGAAGGAAGTCAGTTTCGTAGTTTTTATGAACAGTTCGAAAGTGCCTTTCCACATTTTCCTTCTTTGGAAAAGCAATGATAGATTGACAGATCAGACAAACGCACTTCGATTGTGACATTGTGAGAGAAAAAAAATCCTCTTCCAATTCCACATCCGGCCCATAACCAACAATTATTTTTTAAATCCCTTCTTTAGTCGATATAAATTGAAAGGCTAACTAGATCACTTAGATAGCCGGAGTTTTGCAGTAGCTCGCGCATTTGATCATGTGTGCGGGATGACCAGTGTGTTAGAAGAGAAGAGATCTCAGACTGGCCGCCCTGTATGTCAATCAAGTGGCAAATGCCATAGGGAGGATATATGATAGACTAACATCTAAAAATGCTTTTTTTGAATGCAACGCAATCTACCTGAACTCCCTTTCCGATCTACAGGTCGATCTCGATCAACGCATTGGGCACCCCTGCCCTAGTATATAACTAGATAGATAGATAGTGTGGCGGACAGCTGGGATTCATGCCCAGTTGGGAAGTCTGGAGGATAGAAGGGCCGAGAGAGAATCAGTACCTCCCCTGGAACACGAGAAGGCAGCCGCCCTGGTGGGTGTTGGGGTCACGGGAAGAGTGCTTGGGATCTAAACCCGTTGGGGGCCCGTGGCCACTGCCAGGGGGTGCATGGACATTGGCTAAGCCCTGGACTGCAGCACTTCTGCCCCACCAGGAAGTGCTGCAGGAAGGTCATCAGGGAGCACCTGGAGCACATCCAGGTGCTTTATAAAAGGGGCTGCCTCACTCCATTTGGAGAGCCAGAAGTCGGGAGGCAGAGGACAGAGCTTGCGAGTGGAGGAGTGAGAGCAGCAGAGAAGAAGGAAAGAAAAGGAGAAGAAAAGACTGTGAACAATAGTGCTGGTGGATTGTGCACAGTATGTGCTGTGGAAAGGACTGTGTATTGAAGAAAGAAAATAAAAGTGTGTGTTGGGAGATCTGTGTGTCCTGGAGTCCAGACTTCTTTCACAATAGACAGATATTCTTTTTGCCCGTGTGCAGAACTTTGCATTAAGCTCCATTTTCCAGGTGTTCACCCAGTTCTGAAGCTTGTCCAGGTCTTCTTGAATTCTTTTTGCTGCCTCCCCAGTGTCTGCCATCCCTCCAATTTTAGTGCCATCTCCAAATTTGACAAGTTCACTAATAATATATAAAACTATGTTTTTAATACAAATCAGAGACAGTAACAGACCAAGGACAGACCACTGATGACCACCTCACTCCACTCTCCTCTTCTTTGGACTCGTTGTCTCCTGTTGAGATCCAGGGTTATAAGTTGCCTCTGATGCCTACGGCTCCTACTTTCAAAAAAATATGCTTGGAAATCTCAATAATTCAAAGTCTCTCAAGAAAACGAGTAAGAACTGTGAAAAAAGAACACAAAACAGTCCACATGGAATAAAATATTCATTTAAAAACAACAAAAAAAAATTCAAAAGCTCAAAAAGGGAGGTCAAAATCCTATGAACAATTACATTCCAAATTTAATTTTACAGCTACACATTTCTTTCACTATCTTCAAATTAGGAACTTTGTTAAACAGAACCTGCCCAATTTTTCTCATCTTGCACCCTCGTCCATGCTGGAAAAAATATTGCTCAATTTCAAAGACTTAGACACCATCTCTGCAATATACAAAATTTTTTACAGTCCCTCCCTTTCAAAGATCCAAGAGGACAATGGGAATAAGATCTCTTAATCAATATATCAGAAAAGGAGAGGAAGGTAGCAATGCAGAGAATTCACTCGAGCTCCATATGCCCAAAGCATACAATTATTCAACTCAAAATGAAATATCGAGCACATCTGTCTCGCTTAAAACTGTCCAAAATGTTTCCAGGGCGAGATTCAGCCTGCAAATATTGCAATCAAGCTCCAGCCTCACTGGGTCACATGTTCTGGGCCTGCACCAAATTAACATTATTCTGGACCAAAATTTTTAATTACCCTTCAGACAGCCTTGGACTCACAATCCCTCCTAACCCATTAACAGCTGTGTTTGGGGTTCTTCCAGATGGGTTTAAAGCGGAGAAAGACAAACAAACTGTGATTGCATTCACTACACTATTGGCACGCAGACTTATTTTGCTAAACTGGAAGAATCCTAACTCTCTTCTTTTAAGTCAGTGGGTAACTGATGTTTTATACTATTTGAAATTGGAAAAAATCAAATATTCAGTTAGGGGATCTGTACAGATTTTTTTCAAAACATGGTAGGATCTAATCAATAATATTCTAGAATAAGCTCTTAAAGCACAGAGGAAGCAATTCTCTTCCCATTTCTTTTTCTTCTCCATTCATCTCTATTGCCCTATTAAACTCATCAATTTATGTATGGTTACAAGCTTTAAGCTTTACTCCTTTGGCCATGCTCTCTTTCTCAGGGGTGGGGGTCAATTTGTTTTCAATCGTATTTTTTGTATAAATTGATCTATTTGTATGGAATGATTACAATAAAATTAATAAAATTAAAAAAAAAGGGAGGTCAAAGACCAAAAGCAGAATCCTTCATCAGAGTTATTAAATGAGTAAGAAAATAGCTGAAAATCCAGCAAAAATACAAAGAAGAGAGAAACACTCCCAATCTCCATCAGAGCACATTCAGACTGAAGCAGCTTGACTGGCTGGGGGGCGGTCCCTCGATGATGATAGACAGCTGGCCCCACCTCTTGGAGATCCACCCACAACATACGCGTGTGACCCCTGCATCTCCTTTCAGCCTTGAGTTCTTTGATATGGCGTCTCCACCTTTACTTCTCACAATGACGTTTGTCTTTTTCATCTACTTTCCCATCCTCACATACGCCATGGTGCTTGCCCTTTTGCTATCCAATGCAACAGCAATTTACATCTACCTTCATTTTACATTTACTTATTTGGCTGACACAACATTTATGACACAATTGGTTCCATTTCTTTTGGTTTTCCAAGTAGAGGATAGGCAGGTCATGTGACTTGCTCAGGGTCACACAGTGTCACTAGTGGGATTTGCTTTGGGACAGCAGAAGGATTTCCGGAGATTACTTAAAAGGAGCTGCCTGCCACTGCTCCAGGAGGCAGAGTCGGGTGGAAGGAGGACAAAGCTTGATAGAGGAGGAATGGAGGTGGAAGGAGAGAGACAGAGACAGAGTCAGAGGAAGAGAGAAGACGGAAGACAAAGTGCTGAGTGCTTTATTTTTTAGCTGTGCTGGTTTTATTGTAACAGTGCATTGGTGGCAAACAATTGGGAAGAGTTTCCCACAGCCAACAACACAAAGCCTGTGCTGTGCTGGACTTGGGCCTTCTGTCTGTCTGTGTCAAGTCTGGGGAGCTGCTGCTCCCCCTGCAGGCCACAGTGTGTTTGGAGACAACTCCAGATTGCCCTCTAAAGGCCACAGAGGGTACTCCTAATTCCTCTAATCTTCTCCTTTCTTTTGCCACCTCCTCATTGTCTGCCATTCCTCCAGCCTTAGTGTCATCTCAGAAGTTGACGAGTTCACCAATAATATATAAAACTATGTTATTAATACAAATCAGAGACTGTAGCAGACCAAGGACAGACCCCCGAGGGACTCCACTGATGACCACCTCACTCCACTCTCCTCTTTTGCATGTGAGGTGAAACTACGAATGAGTTAAGTGTGCCCTCGCACTGTCCACTCAATGCCGACAGAAAACCTTCTGGATTGTCGTGGTGGTTAAGCAAGGATGGAAAATTTTGTGATTTATTTTTATTTATATATTTTTTGTCAGCTTGTGTTATAATTCCTATGGACGGTCCTAGAGGGCACAAATATTTTCCATGGTTGACTAAGGAGGGAGGCTTCACTGTTGGTTCAGGGAGAGTGGACCTCCAATGTGTCTGCAGCAGACACGGATGTGGTGAACGATTGTCCAGACATAAACATTTGTGGCTGAACGTATCGTGGTCTGTCCTCATTCCTGAACTTTCTTTCAGACAGGCCAATTAGATTAACATTTTACATTTAGAAATGCCTTCAACTGGGGCGGCACGGTGGTTGGGATGGCCGCCTCTGTGACCAAAGTTCAGTTTTGGTCAGCGTGGATTTTCAGAGAGTTCTCAAGTTTAATTCCACATTTCAATTCGAGACAGAGAAGATGGGTCACCAGCAGCTCTACTGGGGTCACCCTAGAAAATTCGGACAGGGTTCCCGCTCCTGCCGAGTATATTCTAACAGGCACGGACTGATTTGAAAATACGGGCTGAACATGTGCCGTCAATGTTTCCAACAGTACGCCAAAGATATTGGCTTTGTTAAGGTTGATTAAAGATAAGCCTCCTTGGATTTGATATGACTTGCAATCAACATGGCATGTCACACTGAAGTTTAAACAAAATGGACATTTGCTGTATGCATCGTTTGGAATAATAAAATTTTGGATGACAAAAAAAAACATCCTCATGATTGCACTGTGAACACCACTGCTATGCTGGCTTTTCTTTATAATTTAAAAGCTGTGTTTGATCATCCTTGACCCTCAATGGGATGACAAGCCCACACAACACTCTTTAGACCCCCTCAAACTTTCATTTAAAGTCAGGCTAATTTTAAGTCACCAATCAAACGTGTCTTTGGACTGCGAGATGACACCAGAAACCAGGATCTTATTCACAAGTGACAATCCAGGGGACAGTGAAACCAACCAACACAGCGGTTCAGACTGTATGATGCACTGGTAGGACCCTATCTGGAGTATTGTGAGCAGTTCTGATCACCACAGTGCAAGAAAGACATAGCAGCACATGAAGCTGTGCAGAGGGGAGCAACCAGGAGCATCATGGGACTTGAGGGCATGTCCTACTGTGACAGACTTAGAGAATTAAACCTGTTCAGTCTCGAGCAGAGGAGATGACGTGGGGACCTAATCCAGGTCTTCAAACTCCTCAAAGGTATCGATGAGGTTGATCCAGCAACATTCTTTCAGCTGAACAGTGAATCACACAAGGACAGCAGTGGAAATTAAGGGGTGTGGCGGATGGCTGGGGACCCTACCCAGACGGGACGCCGGGAAGGACCAGGAGATGGATGCTACCTCCCTTGGACCACGAGAGTCTGCATCGGGGCCACGGGATCAGAGCTTAGAAACTCAACCCTGTTGGGGCTCGTAGCCACCGCCAGGGGGGTGCCCGGAAGATTATAGAGCCCTGGACTGCAGCACTTTTGCTACACCAGGAAGGGCTGGCAGAAGAGATTCCAGGAACACATGGAGTGCTTCCGGGTGCTCATGCAGCACTTCCAGGAAGATCATTACGAAGCACCTGGAGCACATCTTGGGCATTATAAAAGGGACTGCCTCACTCCAGTAGATGAGCTGGAGTCGGGTGGAAGAGGACGGAGCTTGTGTGTGGAGAAGTGAGGGTGGCGGCAGAAGAAGAAGGAAAGGAAAGGAAAGGAAAGGACTGAGTATTATTGCTGGTTTTTGCACTGTGTGTTGTGTGTCGCGCCAATCCGCCCACTGTCGCAGCATCATCATGGACACAACTGCCTTCACCTCCAACTCCTTTAATCCTCTACGGAGGACGTGTATTACCTGTAGAAGCGACTCTGCGGGCTGAAGGCACTCCTCCAGCTGGCAGTGGACTCACCTTCCTGTCAGTCACACCCACCAACTGCGTCCTGTGGGGCCTCTCCGCAGGCCCAATCGGGTCCTTCCCTGGCACAAGACGGACATTCCTTGGTCCTGCCTCCATCCAATCATCGGCGGGCACACAAGACACACCGTCCAATCCCATGCCTTTCTGGTGGTGGGACTTCCGGTCCACGGCCATCTTGTCTCCCCCTTTCCCGGTGCGGTGATGTGCCTCCAGGCAACCTCGCAGCTGCCACTGCCTGTCGAGCTGCAGCGATTCCTTCCCTACAGCGTCTCCTGCTGCCGCCTCTGTGCTGACGAAGGCAAGCGGACCGGTATGCCTCTGCCACCGACGTGGATCCAGGCAGTCCCTGCAGGGCCGACCATCGTTAGGTAGGGCACTTACCTCCCGGGTCCCGTCTCTCTGAGGCGCCTGCCTCGGCGTGGCCTTCCTCGACACGGAGCCGTCCCGGATGTTTTCAGCGACAGTGCGCCTGTCGGAGCCTGCTGCACTCCGGCAATGCCCGTTGTCGTTCCCCCGCACCAGGGTGATATGGCCCTTTTGTGGATCGGTGGCGGTCCATAGGTTGAATCGCTCCCATGAGGTTGTGCGTGTGCTGCTCCCGCGGCTTGTGTGTGGGCTTACCTGCTGTTCTGGACTGCCCACAAAATTATTTTTTTTGGGGTCCCTGCCTTTCAACAGGCAGAGAGTCCCATCTGGGATGCCATTGTGGGAACCAGGTAAGACACAGACAGGTAGACATCATTTTGTCACCCAACACACGTTTATTTACACTATTTACAAGTATGTGACACACACAACCCAGTGCCGTAGCACCAATCACCCTCAGTCCAGGCCCTCAACACAATGCCTTTCCTTTCTTCACAGGTCCGCCTCCACTCCTCTCCTCCGAGCTCTGTCCTCTTCCACCCAACTCTAGCCATCGAATGGAGGGAGGCGGCGCCTTATATACACGCCAGGTATATCCAGGTGCTTCCCGACACTCTTCCGCAGGCACTCCCCTGTGTAGCGGAAGTGCTGAGGTCCAGGGCTCCAAAGGCACCGGGGCGCCCCCTGGCGGTGTACCCGTGGCCCTCAAAGCAACCAGTGCAGTTGCCCACTCGTGGTCTGGAGGAGGCGCAAGGAATGGAATCAGGAAATGGAAGGCCACAGGCACAGTTGCTGTTAAACCCAGTAGGTCTGGCAGGCCAAGAAAAATACAGGAGCGGCATATGCAGAGGCAGGATTGTGAGAATGGATACAAACAATCCATAGATCACCTCCAAAGACCTGCAAGAACATCTCGCTGCAGATGGTGTATCTGTACATCGTTCTACAATTCAGTGCAATTTGCACAAAGAACATCTGTATGGCAGGGTGATGAGAAAGAAGCCCTTTCTGCACTCACGCCACAAACAGAGTCGCTTGTTGTATGCACATGCTCATTTAGACAAGCCACATTCATTTTGGAACAAAGTGCTTTTTGACTGATGAGACAAAAATTGAGTTATTTGGTCATAACAAAAAGCGCTTTGCATGGCGGAAGAAGAACACCGCATTCCAAGACAAACACCTGCTACCTCCTCTCAAATTTGGTGGAGGTTCCATCATGCTGTGGGGCTGTGTGGCTAGTTCAGGGACTGGGGCCCTTGTTACAGTCGAGGGTCGGATGAATTCAACCCAATATCAACAAATTCTTCAGGATAATGTTCAAGCATCAGTCACAAAGTTGAAGTTATGCAGGGGTTGGATATTCCAACAAGACAATGACCCAAAACACAGTTTGAAATCTACAATGGCATTCATGCAGAGGGAGAAGTACAATGTTCTGGAATGGCCGTCACAGTCCCCTGACTTGAATATTATTGACAATCTATGGGATGATTTGAAGCAGGCTGTCCATGCTCGGCAGCCATCAAATTGAACTGAACTGGAGAGATTTTGTATAGAAGAATGGTCCGACATACCTCCATCCAGAATCCAGACACTCATCAAAGGCTATAGGAGGACAGCGTCTAGAGGCGTCTGTTATATTTACAAAAGGAGGCTCAACTAAGTATTGATGTCATATCTCTGTTGGGTGCCCAACTTTATGCACCTGTCTAATTTTGTTATGATGCATATTGCATATTTTCTGATAATCCAATAAACTTAACGTCACTGCTGAAATACTACTGTTTCCATAAGTCATGTCATATATTAAAAGGACGTTTCTACTTTGAAAGCTCAGCCAATGATAAACTAAAATCCAAAGAATTAAGAGGGGCTCTCAGACTTTTTCATATGGCTGTACATGGTAAGTTGGTTGGCCACTTTTAAAATGGCTCCAGACAAGCAAGCACATCCTGTGATGAACCTTCGCGCCCAGAGATGGTTGTTTAATATTGTCCAGGTAGACTCCAACTTCATACCATCCTGTACTGTTATAAAACAATCAAAATGTTAAAGGCAATCAAAGGAATGAGTACAGTGGATCGCAGCTGTGACCTTCTTCAATTGTTAAATACTTCAAGAAAATCAAGTTCAAGAAAGTCAGGTCAGGTTGAGGGGAATGCACTGGTACATCACATTGCTGCACCCACCACCACATGAGGAAACAGCTCAGGATCCCAGTTGGCAGACAAGTGGTCCAGTCCCTCCTCCTGGAAATGACCCTCAATCTGCCGCAGCCAGGTGTTACATGGGTGTCCCCTTGGCCTGGTCCAGCTGCCCAGGTCCTCAACAATGAGGGTCCTGAGGGCCAAATCACCCTCTGGGAATCGCACAACATGGCTGTAGTGCCATAACCGACGCTCCCTCACAATGCAGGTAATGTGCCTCACTTGAGACTCCATGAGCAACACAAAGTCAAACCAGCGGTACCCAAGGATTCTCTGAAGAGACTCAGTACCAAAGGAGTCCAGTCTTCATCTCAGGTCACTGGATAGCATCCATGTCTCACAACCATATAGCAAAACAAGGAGCATCTGGACTCTAAAGACTTGCATCTTGGTCCTTTTGCAGAGATACTGGGAGCGAGTGCCACACACACCTTTCCAGCGACCTCATGACCCCCCATGCTCACCTGACTTCATCGGAAGAGTCACGAGAGACATGAATGTCACTGCCAAGGTAAGTAAACCTCTGAATGAGCTTGACACTCTCTCTGCAGACAGACACATTGCTGATGGTTGTGCCCAAGAGGTTATTAAAGGCCTGGATTTTGTTTTTTATCAGGACACTTGCAAGTCCAGACACTCAGACTCCTCGCTCAGCATCTCGAGCGTCCCGATCAGAGCCTCCATTGACTTCACAATGTTCACCCTCTTAGTAAAACAAATGATACAGAAAGCACCAATCACTGGGAAGCGTCCATGTCTCGCAACCATATTGAACCTTGTTGAATCTGCGCCACACACCCATCTTGAGCAACCTCATGACCTCCACATGCTCTGCCATCCCATCTTTAAGAAGAACACGGGGATACGGTTAGAAGCTTGTTAGGGGCAAATTTTGCACAAATTTCAGAACGTTGTTCTTCACGCAAAGAAACACAGAGACATGGAATGAATTAGCCAGTAGTGTGGTGGAGAGCAGGACTTTAGGGACCTTCAGATGTTAGTCTACCT
Source organism: Polypterus bichir lapradei (assembly GCA_026402145.1). Taxonomy (NCBI): domain Eukaryota; kingdom Metazoa; phylum Chordata; class Cladistia; order Polypteriformes; family Polypteridae; genus Polypterus; species Polypterus bichir. Next base: position 30,255,079 of record JANRMT010062857.1, on the reverse strand, counting down.
GCTCTTAGTGCTGAAAGGCTTGTTCTAATGTTCTAATGATTTATTATTTAGTGCAGTGGTCTCAGACTCCAGTCCTGGGGGGCCGCAGTGGTTGCAGGTTTTCATTCTAACCCTTTTCTTGATTAGTGACCTGTTTTTGCTACTAATTAACTTGTTTTGAATTCATTTTAATGGACTTGCTCCTGAACACTCAGACCCCTTAATTGTTTCTTTTTCCTTAATTAGCAGCCAAACAATAATGAGATACAAAATGAGCCAACACAACTGGTGTCCATCATATAATATCTGAAAACCAGTAATGGCGTACTGCGTGATAACGTGCAGTGAACACACTTGACTCGATTTATACAGGAAAATAATGACTATTAACAAGGTTGCCCAAACTTTTGCATCTCACTGTATAATTGAATCCCTCCATATACAGACCCTGACGCCTGTGTGATGTGGTAGTCTGTGAATACTGCATCTGTCGAATTCGATTCTGTTCATCACGTTGTTCGGGTGTTTGTGAGGCCCTCAATTGTGATTGTCGTAAACGTTGATCAGCGAGCCTGTGAGCCTTCTCTCTCGATCGGCTTCTGTCTCACTTTGTCTGTGTAGGCCGACTCCTGTGGTCATACGTAAGCACGTTGTTCGGGTGTTTGTGAGGCCGTCAATTGTGATTGTCATATACAGTACTGTGCAAAAGTTTTAGGCAGGTGTGTAAACAACGAATGCTTTCAAAAATGGAAGTGTTAATCATTTATTTTCATCAATCAACAAAATGCAGTGAATGAACAAAAGAGGAATCTAAATCAAATCAATGTTTGGTGTGACCACCCTTTACCTTCAAAACAGCATCAATTCTTCTAGGTACAGTTGCACACAGTTTTTGAAGGAACTCGGCTGGTAGGTTGTTCCAAACATCTTGGAGAACTAACCCCAGATCTTCTGTGGATGTAGGCTTCCTCACATCCTTTTGTCTCTTCATGTAATCGATGATGTTGAGATCAGGGCTCTGTGGGGGCCATACCATTACTTCCAGGACTTCTTGTTCTTCTTTACGCTGAAGATAGTTCTTAATGACTTTGGCTGTATGTTTGGGGTCGTTGTCCTGCTGCAGAATAAATTTGGGGCCAATCATACGCCTCCCTGATGGTATTGCATGATGGATAAGTATCTGCCTGTGTTTCTCAGCATTGAGAACACCATTAATCCTGACCAAATCTCCAACTCCATTTGCAGAAATGCAGCCCCAAACGTTCAAGGAACCTCCACCATGCTTCATTGTTGCCTGCAGACAATAAAGAGTACCGCTCTCCAGCCCTTCGACGAACAAACTGCCTTCTGCTACAGCCAAATATTTCAAATTTTGACTCATCAGTCCAGAGCACCTGCTGCCATTTTTCTGCACCCCAGTTCCGATGTTTTCGTGCGTACTTGAGTCGCTTGGCCTTGTTTCCACGTAGGAGGTAAGGCTTATTGGCTGCCACTCTTCCATGAAGACCACTTCTGGCCAGACTTCTCCGGACAGTAGATGGGTGTACCTGGGTCTCACTGGTTTCTGCCAGTTCTGAGCTGATGGCACTGCTGGACATCTTCCGATTTCAAAGGGTAATAAGCTTGATGTGTCTTTCATCTGCTGCACTAAGTTTCCTTTGGACGACCACTGCGTCTACGATCCTCAACGTTGCCCGTTTCTTTGTGCTTCTACCTTGTGTCTTGTTGCTGTGCTCAATCTTGCCATGACATGAAACTGTCTTCATGAAACATGAATTAGCATTTTATCACACCTGCCTAAAACTTTTGCACAGTACGGTACATTGATCAGCGAGCCTGCGAGCCTTCCCTCTCGATCTGCTTCTGTCTCACTTTGTCTTTGTAGCCTGACTGTTGTGGTCGTACGTAATTTCCGTTTCAAATGTGAGTGTGCGAGTGCATCATAAAATGTTCTGTGGTCATATGCAATTTCCATGTCAAACGCGAAAAGAATTTTATATATATAGATAAAGAAAGATGAAGGTATCAGGAATGTTGATCTGCTCAGGTCCTCAAAACATTTTACCATAAAAGTGAAAATCAGAAATTTCAGAAATGTCTGCTATTGCCCAGTGAGAGCAGCAACAAGCCATGGAATTAAAGAACGGGATTAATTAACGACAAGAATCAGTGCCTCATTAAGCAGTTGGTTGGAGTGAAATTGGTTGGAGTTTGAGGCCCTGACTTAGTTGGTCTTCTCACTTCACGTTTCATTTCTGTTTGGGTGTCATTTAAGGAAAGAAATGAAGCAATTGTGAGGAACGATGAAGAAATTTGGGGGAACAAATCTTAAAAAACAAGTCCATTAAAATGAATGGAATTGGAATTAATGAGCAGCACAAACAGGTCGCTAATTAAGGAAAGGGTGAGAATGAAAACCTGCAGCCACTGCGGCCCTCCAGGAGCACTCATTTAGATGAGACAGTGTGTGTGTGTGTACACAGGGTGGTCTTAACAGCATTATAGACCTCCTGACAAAGTAGTGCACTGCGGCCCGTGTTTTGATAGCGTGGTGTATGGCAGGCCGTTCATCCCGGCCAATACCCCCAAGCCGCCAGGTGGAGCCCTCCCTGCAGTATGGAGGTTCCCCGAAGACCAGCAGGGCATCATGGACATTGCAGTTTTTATACACAGCCCTGCTGGATGCCATGGGGGCCACTAGGTGACGCTGCAGGGAGGATCAACGGTTATTTACTCTACGCCCCGGAAGTACGTCCACGTCACATGGACAAGGGGAATGACGTGCTTCCGGGGTGAAGAAAAGGACTTTTTATCTGACCCGGAAGTGATAAAGGATCACATGGACTGGGGATTGAAACACTTCCGGGTCAGGGACAATAAAAGGATTGTGGGAGCTCCCAGATGGTGAGCTGAGCTGGGTGGTAGGGTGGCAACGCGTCTGGGAGTGGTGGAGAGTTTATTGTGATTATTGTTATTGTATTGAATGAGTATTGTGGAGGAGAGGGTGCTTTGTGCACTGAACTGCGAGAATAAAGTCAACATTTGGACTTTTATCTGGTGTCTGGAGTCGTGGACAAGGGTTCAAGGGAGCGATAGCTGTCACAATAGTAAAACAGAAACACGCATAGGCATCAGAAATATTGTGGGGCCCTATGCGCCTGGGGACCCCGGCCAGTGCCCATTGTGCCCATACGTTAAGACGGCCCAGTGTAAGTGTGTGTTTCCAAAGAATCCGGGTGATAGATGACAGAATGGACTCCTTCACCCCAATCCATTATTTCAGGGATTTATATGGTGATGGACAACCATCAGAACTGTGCAGGAGATCAATTCCCAAAGGAGAAAAAGGCAAAGCGTGAGGCAGCGCTGCCCATTTCTCACTCTGGCAGCGCAGCTCCCATAAATGTATTTTTAGAACTATATAGCTTAACAATGCTTAAGTGGTCCAAGCAACGCTCACACAAAATATAAATACAGAAAGCAGCTGCACAGCTGTGCCGGACCCCAGAGGGGAGACTGTGGCTCTCCTGGCCGTGCCAATTGCACAGACATTCCTGTAAATTACAGGCTGGCCAGTCTCTTGTTTAACACACAAGTGGGCTGCCCCTCCGCCGGCAGGAAGACAGGCGTCTGTATTGTTTGACGCTGCATCGGGACCCCAACAGCTAAAAAAAAGAAACCAACACGGACAGCTGGAAGACTTCAGTACGATGGTCACTTATTGTGCTGCATTCCCAGTAGGTTTCAAAAGCAGTGAAAAGCCACCCCTACCTAAACCCTCTTAACTCAGCTACCCCCCCAGGGGTTTGGGACTGAACAATAGTGCAACATTTTTTAAAAAAACTGCACAAAACCATTCATTTCCTGATTGATAAAATGAAAGTATGTTGTTCCGTCATTAAAATGCCGGATTGCGTCCGCCGATACAACATTGAAATGTTTTTGTTTCTTTCCTCAAAGATGGCCGAATGGCTCCAACACAGCAACACCTGCCCCACTGGCCCACCATGGCTTTCTTGTTGAATGATGAATATTATTTACTACATGTGAGGGAGTTTCAACTTTCAGACTACACCAAATTCCAAATAATAGAATGGAAATAATGTCTTTATATCAACTACCGTATATACTCGTGTTTAAGTTCTCCCGCACATAAGTCGGGGGCTTGATTTTATTGTATGATTTCCAGCATTTTATAAAGTCGGTCGTATAAGTCGAATGCGGAAAACTCATGCTATTGGTCTAAGAGATTACGATATGCTAACGCCCACCTGAGAGAGTAACCACGGGGCACACGGCCTTTTATCAATATATGTGTGCGGCAATGCGCTGTATCAGCGTGTGCTCCTAACCTCTCTTTGCCTACGTGAGCACACGGTGATACCCGAACTATTCTGAAGTGATGTTTGCACTGTTTTCTGTTTCTTTGTATCTCACACCTTCATACACATTTATCGTACAAGCATCCCTTACCTACGATTTAAATTAAAAGTCGTTGAAATAGCGAAAGAAATTGGAAACTGCGCTGCTGCAACAAAATTCGATGCGTCTGAGAAACTGATGAGAGATTGGAGGAGACAAGACGACGTACAATTTAAGTGTCGCATTTTTGAATGGGCGTATAAGTCGGGGTCTGATTTTATGATCGATTTTTCGGGTTTCAAGACTTATGTGTGAGTATATGCGGTAGTTGTTTATTACAATAACTGTAAAGTGACGTGGAATGGATGAAGTATAAAGATGACAGAAAGTGTGGCCTTGTGTATAAAACACAACTTAAAACACAAGATTGTCATTTTAGGTGCCAATGCTGACAATGCAGGAATGTAGAAATTTTGCAATGAAGATGTAATTTTTATGTTTATTTCTGTTAAGTCATGAGCTAAAACCGAAATAAATGATTTGATTGTTTATGTCTTAATTTTACATTAAAACATTAAGTAAGTAAGCTCAATCTGTGGCCTACCTGCTCTCCGCTGAATGCCCTGTCCAATGTGTGACTATCAGATTTACTGTTTCACACTTTCTGTTGCAATGGCCGGCCCCCTGATGCTATGGTGTTATAATTCTTCACTACGTGTTCTTCATTCCATTGATAACAAACTCTTCCATATCTGCTGGATAGTCCCACAGTGGCAAGAGAGATAGATTTTCTCCGAATTAGATTTAACTTGCAGCATATTCCCTGTCCTCAGTTTACCGTATATACTCGTGTTTAAGTTTTCCTGCATATAAGTCGGGATTCTACCGTAATTTCCGGTATTTTATAATGTCGGTCGTATAAGTCGAATGCGGAAAACTCACGCTATTGGTCTAAGAGATTACGATATGCTAACGCCCACCTGAGAGAGTAACCACGGAGCACACGGCCTTATATTTTCTATGTATTGTGCCTACGTGACCACACGGTAATACCCGAACTATTCTGAAGTAACGTTTGCACTGATTTGTGTTTTTTGTATCTCACACCCTCATACACCTTTATCGTAAGAGCATCTCTTATCTACAATGGAGCATTCGATCAGAAGAAAATATGAAGCTGGTTTTAAATTAAAAATCGTTGAAGGGGCGAAAGAAATTGGTAACTGTGCTGCTGCAACGAAATTCGATGCGTCTGAGAAACTGGTGCGAGATTGGAGGAGGCAAGAAGATGTAAAAGTTAAGTGTCGCATTTTTGAACGGGCGTATAAGTCGGGGTCTGATTTTATGATCGATTTTCTTTGGGTTTCAAGACCCGACTTATACGCGAGCATATATGGTATGTCCATATTCTGACAGAATAAGATCTGCCCCTGCAAATGCTACAAAGGCCAGGGGTCTTCTCAGGGCCGGATTTAGATGAAAAGAGGCCCTAGGCTATTCCACTTATGAGGCCCTTTCACCTTCCATTTTTAAGTTTGTTCAAATTGCTAACAATCTGAATGTAGGCCCCTCTTGATCTTGAGGCCCTAGGCTGAAGCCTAGTTAGCCTATAGGAAAATCAGGCCCTGGGTCTTCTTTATACTGTGGATACCATCCATCCATCCATCCATCCATTTTCCAACCCGCTGAATCCAAACACAGGGTCACGGGGGTCTGCTGGAGCCAATCCCAGCCAACAAAGGGCACAAGGCAGGAACCAATCCCGGGCAGGGTGCCAACCCACCGCAGGACACACACAAATACACCCACACACCAAGCCAATTTAGAATCAACTGTGGATACTTATCAGAAAATGATAAACACGGAGAAAAAGAATCTCTTTATTTGTATTGCTTCAAAAGAACAGAACTAGACGTAAGACTTGTAGGTACACTGACCAGCCACTTTATTAGGTACACCTTGCTAGTACCCAGTTGGACCCCCTTTTGCCTTCAGAACTGTCCTAATTCTTCGTGGCCCAGATTCAACAAGGTGCTGGAAACATTCTTCAGTGGTGTTAGTCCACATTAACATCATAGCATCCCACAGTTTCTGCACATCCATGATGTGAATCTCCCGTTTCACCAAAACCCAAAGGTACTCTGCTGGATTGAGATCTGATGACTGTGGAGGCCATTTGAGTGCAGTGAAGTCATTGTCATGTTCAAGATGGCCAGTGTCACACACGTGTGCATGGGAGGCAGTCGAAGGGCTTAAGTGATTGTACTTCTATGCCAGGCCAGGGATGGCAATGTGTACTAACTCTCTCAAACTCTCTCTTTCCTCTTCTGCAGACCCTCCAAAGATCGAGCAGGACATCACTTTCTGGCTCCGGCCCCACAAACACATCCCTTCCTGTCTACCGCCTATAAAAGTCAACCTGTTCTCTATGTATAGTGAGTTCTGGAGGGACTCAGTCCCTAGTGACTACTCTTTGCTATATTTACAGCTCATTTTGTGCCAGTTATAGTAAATGCAGTGGCTACCGCAAACTTTATTCTACCTCTTGTCCTTCTTTTATAACGGTTTGAGATGATCTGAGCTTTGTGACATGTCACGTTATCCTGCTGGAAGAAGCCATCAGAAGATGAGTACCCTGCGGTCATAAAGGGATGGACACTTAAACAATGCTCAATTGGTATTAAGGGGCCAAAAGTGTGCCAAGAAAATATCCCCCCCTGACTATTACACCGCCACCACCAGCCCTTGCATCATAGTGAGACCAAAATGTATGCGAAGACCCTTAAATGACAATCTGCAATGTGCACTTCAATCACGTCCGAATTGTTAGATTTGTAATTTTAAACCGTGGAGCACACGGATAAATCAAGAAAAAAAAAAAAAATGTGTCCACTCATTCTCTTCTACGGTCCACTGGCCCAAGAATGCAAAATTCTCAGGGCACTTCGACTGGGTGGTTTCATCTCAAAAATTGCAGATGGAGGCCCTGCCAGACAGACTGACCAGCTCACTGCGTACTGCAAGATGACCTCCCACCTGAGCATGAAGCACATTGGGTGTCTAGCCATTGGTGAGAAGTGCTGATCCCCATTCAGTCAGCATTTGGGGTAGACGCCATTGCCAAACAGCTTTAGGTGCATTTTAGGGCTTAAAGACATTTATGGTTAAGATTTATAATCGGTGAATAAAAAAGTTGTACCTGCTCCTCTGCTTTATTTCTGTATACTCTGTTTATGGTCTTGGATTCTCTTTTAGGAGCCGTGTTCCTCGTCGCCGTGTTCTTGATGAACTCATTTTAAAGTCATCATCTCGATCCACTGGACTGATTCCCTTCATAATTTTAAACACTTCACTCAAGTCTCCTCTTAATCTTCTTCTGTTTAAACTGTATAGGCTCAGCTCTTTTCATCTTTTCTCATAATTCATCCTCTGTAGCCCTGAATCAGCCTCGTCGCTCTTCTCTGGACCTTCTCTAGCGCTGCTTTGTCCTTTTTGTAGCTTGAAGAACAAAACTGCTCCCAGTACTCCAGATGAGGCCTCACCAGTGCGTTATAAAGCTTGAGCAGAATCTCCTGTGACTTGTACTCCACACATCAAGGTGCTATATAACCTGACATTCTGTTAGCCTTCTTAATGGCTCAGATTTCATTACAAACTTCAAATGCTAAGTGACACATACAGAAATGATCATTGTTGGGTGAAGTATTCCTGTAAAGGTTATTTCAAACTAAACAATTAACAAGACACCTAGCGTTACTTACACACAGGCAAAAATGAAACACACCAGCCTGAAAGAAGACATTGGAAATTAAGTTTATTTTACATTGGGAACAATTTAAAAACAATTCTGAATAAAACTAAGATAGCTATGAAAAGATCTATTCTGTAATGTACAAATATTACAAATTAAAATTTAAAGCTGTTGATAATTTGGCTTATTATACAACCTTACAAAAATAGTTAAGAAAATAAATTGTACACATTGTACTTTTGCGTTTTCCTTCACAGAGTTGTCATTTTATTGCACACTACAGTAGCTTCACAAGTTCTGAAAACAGAGCAGAGACAATGAGATTTCAGCTGGCGTCCCGGGCCTGTACTTGGACTTCATACTCCATTCTTCACCATTTCGTGAATTCCTTTCTCATCAACTATTAGGGGTGACCGGAATTCACGGTCCTTAATAAACTCCAAACTCTATACAAATAAATAAATAAATAAATAAATA
>JANRMT010062857.1:30200579-30246110 GCA_026402145.1 Polypterus bichir lapradei | reverse complement strand
ATAGATAGATAGATAGATAGATAGATAGATAGATAGATAGATAGATAACAGTTAAGTGCCTCCAGACAGCAGCCTGACCCCTTCACTTTTTTCACATTTTGTTCTGCTGCAGCTTAATGTGTAGAAATACGAGATGGAGATTCATCCACCGAGTGATAGCAGGTCTTGCGACTGCCACTATTCCATCACATCTGGTGATGTCAGCAATGCGACATAAGTGGTAACGTGATGGTATATGGAGTGCCGCATACACAACAGAAACAAATGCATTCATGTTCGGCACCGGCCAGTACTTGGATGGGAGACCATCTACGAAAAGCTTGGGTTGCTGCTGGAGGAGGTGCTGGTGAGGCCAGCAGGGGGCGCTTATCCTGTGGTCCAAGGGTGGATCCCAATGCTCCAGTGCAGTGGTGGGGACACTGTGTTGTTAAAATGGTACCGTCCTTCAGATGAGATGTAAAACTCAAGGCCCTGACTCTCTGTTGTCATAAAAGATCCCTGGGTGTCCTTTGTAAAGAGCAGGGTGTATTGTGATGTCCTGGCTAAACTGCCCACCACAGCCTGGTCGTTCTGTCCACCTAATCATCCCCTGGCTATTACTCTCTCACCCCTTCACCACCTAATAGCTAATGTGTGCTGAGCGTACTGACTCCATAATGGTTGCCATCACATCATCCAGGTGGATGCTGCACATTAGTGGTGGTTGAAGTGGCTCCCCACTCATTATGAGAAGTGAGAAAAGCAATATATAAATGTAAAGAATTATCGTTATTATTACAAGATGGTAAGAAATCAAAATAAAAAATAAGTCACAGAAGCAGAATCTCTGAGTGAAAAAAAACATGAAATACACAAAAATATATGAGGTCTATAGAAAGTCTTCAGTCCCTGTCACTTTATAATACTTTGTTAAGTTGCAGACTTGTGCTAAAATCATTTAAATTCATTTTTTTTCCTCACATCAGGCAACACTCAATACCCCAGAATGAAAAAGTGAAAACAGAATTTTAGAAATTTTTGCAAATGTATTAAAAAATAAAACACTGAAATATCCCATTGACACGAGTATTCAGACCCTTTTGCTGTGATGCTTGAAATTTGGCTCAGGTGCACACCATTCTATCGATCAACACCAAGATGTTTCTACACTTTGTTTGGAGTCTCCTGTGGTCAGTTCAATTGATTACACCTGATTAGGAAAGGTGTGTAGGTTACAGACAGATGGATATCAGTAAGAGTGAAAGGGAAGGTCTACAGGATGGTAGTGAGACCAGCTATGTTATATGGGTTGGAGACAGTGGCACTGACCAGAAATCAGGAGACAGAGCTGGAGGTGGCAGAGTTAAAGATGCTAAGAGATGCATTGGGTGTGACGAGGATGGATAGGATTAGAAATGAGGACATTAGAGGGTCAGCTCAGGTGGGACGGTTGGGAGACAAAGTCAGAGAGACGAGATTGAGTTGATTTAGACATACGCAGAGGAGATATGTTGGGTATATTGAGAAAATGATGTTAATGATAGAGCTGCCAGGAAAGAGTAGAAGAGGAAGGCCTAAGAGAAGGTTTATGGATGTGATGAGAGAGGACATGCAGGTGATGAGTGTGACAGACCAAGATGGAGAGGACAGGAAGAGATGGAAGAAGATGATCCACTGTGGTGACTCCTAATGGGAGCAGCCAAAAGAAGAAGAAGAAGGAAAGGCATGCAGGTGTCCATAGAAGGTCCCACAGCTGAGCAAAAGCCAAGCCATGAAGTCAAAGGGATTGCCTATAAAGTTTAGAGACAGAATTGTGTTGAAGCACAAATCTGGGGAAGGCTGCAAAATATTCACTGTAACATTGAAGACTGCCCTGGAGCAATGTGACTTCCATAAAACTTAAATGGAGTAAGTCTGGAACAACCATAACTCTTTATAGAGCTGGGGATTGGGAGAGAAGGGCATTGGCAAGGCAGGTGACCAAAAAAGACAATGGTTGTTTCAGCTGAGCTCCACAGAACCTGTTCAGAAATAGGAGAACCATCCAGAAGTACAACCATCAAAATCTGGGCTTTATGGAAGAAGTGACCAAACGACAGATGAAAGCTCACTTGGAGGTTATAACAAGAAACCTAAAGGACACTCAGACTGTGAGAAAAAAGATTATATGGTCAGATGAAACCAAGATTGATCTGTTTGGCCTCACATCTGGAGGAAATCAGGCACCACTTATCACCCGCTCAATACAATTCCAGTGGTGAGGTGTGATGGTGGCAGCATCATGTTGTGGGATTGTTTCTCACCGTCTGGAGCTGGGAGACTAGTCAGGGTTAAGGGAAAACTGAATGGAGCAAAGCTCAGAGATATCCGTAATGGAGTCCTGCTCCAGTGCTCTAAACCTTAGACAGGGTCACAGGGAGTCCTTGAGGTGCCAAGACATGAACCCAATTGAAAGTCTCTGGAGAGACCTGAAAATAGCTGTGCACCAATGGTCTCCATCCAACCTGACAAAGCCTGAGTGGATCTACAGAAAAGAATGAAGGAAAATCCCCCAGTCCAAGTGGGTGAAGCTTGTCACGTCATACCCAAGAAAACTCCAGGCTGGAATTGCTGCCAAAGGGGAAAAGGTCTGAATAGTTGTGTCAAAAAGACATTTCAGTTATGCATTTCTAATAAATTGCAACAAATGTCTAATATCCTGATCTCGCTTTGTCATTCTGAGACTTTTGAGTGTTGCTTGGTGAGGGAAAACAATGAAATTAAATAATTTTAACACAAGGGTACAACATAACAAAATATTAAAAAGTGAAGTGGCCTGAACACTTGATGAATGCACTGTAATGTAATACACTCACACTCACGAATACCAAGACAGTTTAGTCTTCAAATGAACCTCATAAACTCATGTGTGATGTAGGAGGAAAAACCATATGCCCCCAGAGGAAAATCCACTCAGACGAATGTGGTGACGACATGCAAGAGTCAGTGATCAGGCTGGGATTCAAACCTCGTGTCAAGGAGTTTGAAGGCAACTCTAACCACTACTCCACCAGGTCAGGTTGGGGAGCAGGCACTGGTACAGCACGTTGCCATACCCACCACATGATAAAACAGCTCGGAGTCTCAGTTGGCAACCCCCCAGGCAGACACGCAGTCCAGTCCCACTGTTTATCTGCCACAGCCAGATGTTACGTAGGCGTCCCCTTGGCCTGGTCCATCCACTCGGGTCCTCAACAATTAGGATCCTGTGAGCCAGATTACCATTGCGGAATCACGCAATATGGCCATAGTGCTATAACTGACATCCCCTCAAAATGCAGGTAATGTGCCTCATTTGGGACTCCATGGGCAACCGCTCGTTCGACACAAAGTCAAACCAGCAGTACCCAAGGATTCTCCGAAGCGACACAGTTCCAAAGGAGTCCAGTCTTTATGTCAGGTCAATGGATAGCATCCATGTCTCGAAAACATACAGCAAAACAGAAAGCACCAGGACTCTAAAGACTTGAACCTTCGGGAGCACCACACACCCCTTTCCAGCAACCTCATGACACCCCCTTGCTCTCCCAATCCATCTACTGACTTCATAGGAAGAGTCACCAGAGACATGAATGACACTGCTGAGGTAAGTAAACCTCTTGACAAGGTTGACACTCTCTCCGCAGACAGACACACTGCTGATGGCTGTGCCTAGGAGGTCATTAAAGGCCTGGATGTTGGTTTTATCCAAGACACTCAGACTCCTCGCTTAGTCTCTCGAGAGCCCAGATCAGTGCCTCCATTGACTCCATGAAGATCACAGCATCATAGGCTAAGTGATCACCCATTAACAGATTTACACTCTCTGAACTTGGGATTTTTTGTCAACAAAAACATGAGTTCAAAACAAACCCAGTAGAAAAAAGCCACGTTCAAGTTGCTATCATACTTTGCATCTTATTTTGTAGTAAAAAACAAAAAGAAAATTTGGATGGCTGAAGCTATGGAGGGTAAGACAGTGTTGGCATGGCTTGTACATCTTGCAACATGGATACTTTCATTCGTGTCTAATTGGCTAATACATCAAGATACATTGTATATAAAAAAGTTGGATTTTTCCCATTCACAATAAATGACTTGGAGTTGTAAATATTGAACATTTTTATTATTTACTAGTCACGGTACATGTTGAAAACAGGAAACTGAATATTTAACAAATGTTTGCCATCTTATGCCCTACGTGTACCTTCAGTGTCTTTCCTTTGGATTTGCATGTGTCAATGTCTCTTCACCAGCGCTCCCTCTCTTAAGTGCGTTCCCATGAAGCCCACTTCTAAGACTCATCATTTTCGATACATCTTTCTTGCCTCCTATTCGGTTTTACTCTTTCCAACAATGAAGGTGCCACTCTCAATGTACAGTACAGGCCAAAAGTTTGGACACACCTCCTCATTCAATGTGTTTTCTTTATTTTCATGACCGTTTACAGCACTCCATCACTCTCCTTCTTGGTCAAATAGCCCTTACACAGCCTGGAGGTGTGTTTGGGGTCATTGTCCTGTTGAAAAATAAATGATCGTCCAACTAACCTGACTTCTGCACAACACAACTGCTGGTCACAACCCCATTGATAAAGCAAGAAATTCCATTAAATAACCCTGATAAGGCACACCTGTGAAGTGAAAACCATTTCAGGTGACTACCTGTTGAAGCTCATCGAGAGAATGCCAAGAGTGTGCAAAGCAGTAATCAGAGCAAAGGGTGGCTATTTTGAAGAAACTAGAATATAAAACATGTTTTCAGTTATTTCCCCTTTTTTTGTTAAGTACATAACTCCACATGTGTTCATTCATAGTTTTGATGCCTTCAGTCATGAAAATAAAGAAAACACATTGAATGAGGAGGTGTGTCCAAACTTTTGGCCTGTACTGTATCTCTTACACCATTATTCCTCCTCAAATGTCACACTTCCTACTTTCATTGTGTCACCAAAGCCAAACTGACCAAACACACCAAAGCCAAACTGACCAATCCGATTGCTTAGAATGTGTGGACTGGTGCCTGGTGTTTAATTATATACCGGATAATTTGAAATCATGGTGGCTCTTACTAGATTGTAAGTGTATTGTGTATGCCTAAGATTAATCACATGTACCTGACATTATAGGATAATTAGGGAACATAACAGTTTAAAACCTGCCCAAAATCAGAACACTTTTGAGATCATAGGCAGGGATGAATCTGGCCTAAAAATTGGTCTGATTTTCCTGTAATGTGTGCTTGGCATTAGGGAAGATAGATTTTTCCCTTATGGCTATGGGTTTAGAGGTTTATTTTTTTCTGGAATCTATGCAAGCTACAATTTCCTTGCCAAATGGCCTTGGCATAACATATTCATACTTTACCACAAAGTTAATTAATATTCTGCAGATGTATTTATAAAGTTCTATGTAGAAATTGCAAAGGGCAGTGGAATGGTGGTGCAGTTGTTAATGTTGTCAGCTCACAGACACAGGCTTTTGAAACCCGGGCCTGTGTGAAGTTTGCACGTTGTGGTTTTTCCTCTGGGTACACAGGTGTTCCTCACCCCACTGAGAATCACTCATATACTTAACACAAATATCTTTGAGAAATGAGAAGAAAACTGAGGTAAACAGACAAACATGTCCAGATAAGAAGAGAACACGCAGAACGTTCACGGACAAAGACCTGGTGTGGAAGTTAAAACCAGGACACTTGATACTTGAGGCAGAAGTGCTAAGGGAGGCACTAACATGTCCCATATTACAGAAAGTTAAAAATATTTCAAGAACTTTACTTTTGCTTTTGTAAACTTACCTCTCCAGCATAGGAAACAAGGGGCGAAATCTCACATTTAATTGGCAGATCGGTTACATCCTTCAGACTGAAAAAGAGACAGAGAGAAAGAGAGAGAGAGTTGGGAGAATAATTCATATGAGCTAGAAGGCAAACAGACTGCATTCTTATAACTAGCCCCCTTTATGTACAAAAAAATTCCAAAGCTTATTATTTAGTGATAAATTTTAAAAAGTTTCCCAATCATGCAGGATTCATTTGGATATTTGCTTCCATTTAGGAACAATGGTTTATTAGCCACTGCTTGCGTCATTTTTTTCCAAAAAGTTCCAAACAGATGTTAATTGTCCTGCTTTAAACGGATTCTGTTTCCTGGCTTTTCTCAGGCCGTGTACCTGCTTTGTCAATTTCAGGCAAATCAGATGTTTATCAAGCCTATTGTACGTGCAGTACAATAAGACCTATGCTTGCGCATATTGGAGATGGATGAGGTTAAAATACATGGGTGGCCAGGAGTTTTCCATCCATCTATTATCCAACCCGCTATATCCTAACTACAGGGTCACGGGGGTCTGCTGGAGCCAATACCAGCCAATACAGGGCGCAAGGCAGGAAATAAACCCCGGGCAGGGCGCCAGCCCACCGCAGCAGGAGTTTTCCGTGAATAAATAAACTCATCCCTACATGCATAAATATGTTGGTATGAACAAAAAATTCAAAGATTTAACATATTATAGAAAAAAATCATTATATTGTACCATTGTAAGAAGCAACTCATTATGTGAAGGATGCAAAAGTTCTGAGTGGAGCAATGCCAACCAGAGAAACGTCTTAAAGCTCTAACTGATTCTACATAAAACATACGCTGTGCAGTAAATCACGTTTTACGTGAAGAAAAGACAAAGATATACTGAAGAGACGCTCCCTCAGTCTCAGTATTTAAACTAAGCCTGGAGATGTATTATTTTAGCATAGCTCCCTGTTGTAAACAGTTTTTGCTCTTCCATATAGCTTTTGAAATAATTATGGTAATTGTTATTGATTTGACATGACTAAGTCTCTTCCATTTCATTTCTCTTTTCAGTTTCTGTGGTGGTCTGCCTTCATTGGATGTGTCAAGTATGATGGACCTGTTCTCAGACGTAGGGCCGGCGCCACCATTTTGCGAATTAGGCATTCATCTAGGGTACAGATCACGAAGGGGGAAAAACCCAGCCACACGGGTTAGCTACTGAACAGTTGGTTGGTGCACTAACAGGCTTGGACTGGGACGCATAATAACCTGGCACCGACACTGCTCAGACGTTTTCTATCCAAATGACGTTTTTCTTTGAATGTGAAATAATACTTAATATCCTTAGAATGTGATTGACCTAGGAACACTGGAATTTAGATTCCTAAAGTATAATGGAATACATATACAGTAGAACCTCTGGTCACGAACGTTTCCGAACACGTACAAATCGGGTTATGACCAAAAAGTCTGACAAAATTTTGCATCCGTTAACGACCACACACTCTGGTGGTGAACAAAAACACTGGCGGCCAGTTTCCCTATGCGCGTTCATAAGCGCCAATGATTTCTCATTCTTCGTTTTCCATTTTCTTTTGTTTGCGTATACAGGGCCTAACAAAGCAGCTGATGCTGCAAAAGGAGTTACAATGTTAACCAAGCAGAGGCCTCAAGTGCTGGAAGAGGTGGAAAAACTGTTGCTAGTGTGGTTGAATGAGAAGCACCTTGCAGGGGATAGTGTAAGTGAGGCGATCATATGCGAGAAAGCCAGGAAGATTCATGGCGATTTGCTGAAAAAAAAATCCTTCTTCGAGTGGCAAAGGTGAGGTATTTAAAGCCAGTAGAGGATGGTTTGAAAAGTTTCGCAAGAGAAGTGGCATTTAATTTTTTTTTCCCTGTGCTTAAAACTCATAAAAAAAAGTGTTTACAGCAAGCGGTTCGTAAGCGTCTAGCATGAACTATTACAATGTTAGTTTTCTCTGTTGTTTAAGGGTTTCTCAGTGTTATGCAATGTTTTTACATTTAGTTTACTATTACACTGTGCATTCTATGGTATAATTAACTATTTTTGTACTTAAAAAAAAAAAGTTTGTATGGTCTGGAACGGATTAATTGTATTTACATACAATCTTATGGGGAAATTACGTTTGGGTCGCGACCAAATCGGGTTGCATCCAGAGTTTTGGAACAAATTACGGTCGTGACCAGAGGTACCACTGTATATACACATTGTGTAGCCCCAGCCGGGACACCTTGTGGATGGAAGGACCGGTAGAGAGACAATACCTCCCCAGGGACATGAGAGGGCAGCCCTCCTTAGAGCTTGGAAGCTCAACCCTGCTGGGGCCCATGGCCACCGCCAGGGTGCGCCTGGACAGTTACAGAGCCCTGAACTGCAGCACTTCCACCACACTCGGAAGTGCTGTCAGAAGAGGATCTGGGTGCACCTAGAGTACTTCCGGGTGCCAATGCAGCACTTTTGCCACATCCGGGAGTGCTGCCGGAAGTTAATTAGAGAGCACCTGGAGCACTTCTGGGTGTGGTATAAAAGAGGCCGCCTCACTGTGTTTGGGGAGCTGGAGTCGGGAGGTGGAGGACAGAGCTTGCAGGAGAGGAGTGGAGGTGGCAGAGGAATAGAGAAAGAGAACCAGAGAAAGCGAGAGAGAGAGAGAAGACAAAAAAGGACTGGGCAGTGACTGCTGGGAATTATGCACTGTGTGCTGTAAAAAGGGAAGAAAATAAAAATGTGTGTGCTTTTTGGAACTGTGTGTCCACTATGTCTGTCTGTGTCAGGGCTGAACTTCCACTATATATATCTTCTTATTTAATACGCTACCATGGCTGTCCATTTGTCTGTCTAGGATCTTAAATCACCTGTATAGCTCACAAACCGTTTGACCTATTGACCTGAAATTTTGTACACATGTACTACGTGACCTCTACTGTCCACTTTTTGGGGTGATTTTTATTACTCTTTTTGTTTATTTTTTTTATTTTACTGTAGAATCAACTCTCGGCATTGGCTAGCAGGGCAGCCGTGCAGTGCATGTGTACGGGCACGGTTCTCATCCCTACCACCTTCACCGTCACTTCCCATATCTTAAATCATTATTGAGGCAGATTGAAGACTTAAGTGCCAGCTTAAGTGAAATGGAAGAAGTCTGGAACTACCAGGACTTTTCCTAGAATTGGCTATCTGACCAAACTGAGTAAGTGGGCAAAAAGAGCCTTGGCCAGAGAAGTGACCAAGAACCCAACGGTCACTCTAACAGAGCTTTAGTAGTCCTTTGCTGAGACAGGAACACCTGTCAGAAAGGTGGCCATCTCATTAGCACTCTATTGATCAGGGATGTATGGTAGAGTGGCTACACAGAAGTCACCCTTGAGTAAAATGCATATGACAGGAAGTGTTTATTGAACCCAACATTCTGCTATTCTGGCCAAGCCTTTTTAATTGTTTTATTTTCACATACTGTACTACAAATGACAAAACAATAGCCTGGTAGAAGTGGGTTTTCATTTTAGTTTTTACTGCCTTGCTTACCAGATTGGATGCATGTGCTGGAAAACTGATGCCTTCTTCCCAGTTCTGCATTTTACAGTTGCCATTGTTGGGTCAGTATGCCTCCAAGGTATGTGAACAAGCTGAGTGTTGACCAACAGTAAGTTCTGTGATTGCTATGACACCTATTTTTTCTGCCTTTTTTTCTGAATCCAACTTTTCTATTATTCTCTTCTGACCTAGAGGTGATCTTCTGTAGGCAGCTTCTTATCTGTCCCTGCAGCACTATGTAATCATCAAAGATGAGATCTATAGCACAGTTTGCCCTTATTCTGGATAACAACATTTAGACCCTCCATTGCTTCTCGTAGAACAAAATTTACCACTAGGTGAAATACAAGTGGTGACAACAGGCAGCCCTGTCATACACCAATAATAGGATGGAAGAACTCCACAATGCCGTCATTTATTCTCAAGCAAGTAACTTGTATCCAGGTCAGCATTCCTGAAAATGCTGGTATGGGGTGACAGTACGCCACATGTACCTAAAATTTTCCATACGGTCATCAATTGTACAGCGTCAAATGCTGTTTTTAAAATTAAATTAAAATTGTGAAATTCCATGCGTTGTCTGATAATGTTAAAAAGTGGTTAAGATGCATGATCACTTTCTCCAGAGCTTTGTCAACTGTACTCTGTAGCCACCTAAGCTGTACGATGCTGAAAACCTTGTTGTGCACTGAGTGAGATGTGATGCCGCTCTACTATTTTGCATTCATTTTTGGGTGTACTTGGCCTTCTGCAAAAATCTAGTAAATTCAATCCAAGAGGTCGACAGCAGCTTTACAATTAATCAGACTTACATCATTGTTGACTCAGATCAAAATCTAATTACAGAAGCACTAAACTTTAAAATGCAATTTACCCGGTTCTGCCATCAACGTACAGATTGACCTTGAGCGGATCACTTAATCTCCCCATTGCACACATGTAAACAATTACACTGTTTCTTGATCTTGTAAAGTATTGGCCAAATATAACAGAATGATAACTGATCTCTCGTTGAAATCCTTGTTTAATTTGACATTTTGCTTTCTAGTTTTTCAAATGACTCTTACTTTAGGGCTTTTTTAAATGTGCTTCATGAATTTCTATTCATGGGTTGTATTTGGCCCTGCAGAAGTGCATGTCGAGAGCAGTCTCTCTGTCTGAAATGCATACCCAAGTCTATTAAAGAGAAACAGGTCCTGCATGTTAGTCATGCCTTAGACTTTCATATTACTTCATATTATATTTTTTTTAACAATTTCTTAGTGATTTCTCTTTTAGTACTTCAACTATCCTTTCCCTCTTTTGTTTCCATTGTTCTTTGGAAGCTTGTTTAGACCAAATTAATGACATTATGGGCTTCCTCTACATGAGTAGGAGTTCACTTTCTGAATAGGTAATAATAAGAATAAAGATACTGTATATGTTACAGTGGGGGACATCATGATTTTAGAGAGGCCTAGGTGGAGCATGGCCAAAAAAAGGTTGGGAACCACTGCCTGAGACTCATTACCAGCTGCACCTTCATACACATTTACTACTGTTTTGTTCCCAGTTGCCCACAGGTCTCCACTGGTTGAATTGACTTACCATTTTCTGGCAACATTGAAGCCAGAATGTGGTGAAGCTTTTTGGTCTCTCAATATTTCAAAGGGCTACAGTTGTGAAACAGGATCCATTCTTCTTTCATAATCAGCAAACTACTGTACTTACACCCAACTAAAATTTTACTTATGGTTATATTCATCACCATAATTAATATAAGCAAAGCCAAAACTCCCCAAAAAAGATAAAACATTGATTGGAACACATGCCCCTTAATTTCTGAAATAACATGCAGCATTAATCTCAGTTAGTAGTTCTGTACTACAATAGACAACCAGCCATACTGGAAGAAAAGAGCAGCCTTTACAGCCTTTAGACTCACAGTTAATTTAACATGTATACTTGCAATATTTCTACAAACTATGTGAGATTATTATTATATTTATAGCAGAGGTAGCAAAGCCCCACCACCATGCACTGAGTATGACTCAGAAAATATTTACTTCTGATTGACATTGGAGATGCCTGTCGCTGCAGGTCCACTTCTAGAACTGGCATACAGGAACAAGAAATGAATAATTGAACCCAAGTCAGACAAAATAAATAAAAAGTACAGCAATTATAATAATAATAATAATAACAAAACAGTAATGTAATTCAATAAAATTGGTTAAAAATAACAGAAAATCTATTGCAAGGCAACAATCGGGTAATTGTTTTAATATGAAAGTAAAGAAGTAAACACAGTTAAGTAAACATAATAAAAATTGTTGAATGTCTATAAAAATACTCGTATTTTATTGTTACACAACATTCAGTCTCATTGGACTTAACTTGAGTTTTAAAAAGAGGCTATTAATGTCAAAGTGAAAACAGATCTCAGCAATGTGGTCTAAATCATTTGAAAGTATAAAACGTAAAATAATTGATTGCAAAAGTATTCACGTCAGTAGATGCACCTTTGCAGCCATGACGGCCTCAAGTCTGTGTGCACAGGTCTCTCTGTCAGCTTTGCACTTCTCCACACTACCATTTTCCTCAATTCGTCTTTGCAAAATTGTTCAAGCTCCTTCAAGTTTCATGGGCATCGTGAGTGAACAGCCTTTGTCAAGCCCAACCACAAAGTGGATTAAGATGTGGACGCTAAATCGGCCACTCCAGCGCATTGTTATTGTTATGTAGCTTTTTCTTTACATTTGGAGTCATTGTTTTGCTGGAAAAAGATTCTTCTCCCAAGGTAAAGTTTTCTTGCAGACTACATCAGGTTATCCTCCAGGATTGCCTTGTATTTTGCTACATTCACTTTGCCCTCACAACAAGTCTTCCAGGGCCTGCTGCAGAGAAGCCTCCCGATAGCATAATGCTGCCACCACCATTCTTCACAATGTTGATGATGTGTTTTTAGTAACGTGCTGTGTTTGGCTTATGTCAAATATATGCTTTAGGTTGATGGACAAAACCATAGAACCTTCTTCCAGCATTCTCCTATGTGCTTTCTGGCAAACTCTAACCAAGATTTAATGTGTGTTTTTTTTTAAAACAGTGGCTCTCTCTTTGCCACTCTCCAATAAAGTAGTGACTGGGGAGGTACCCAAGGAACAGTTGTCGCCTGCATAGTCTTTACAGTCTCATCTATTGTAGCTTGTAACTCCTTCAGAGTTCTCATTGTGGCCTCCCTCTCTAGTCTTCCTCTTGTGTGATCGCGCAGTTTTGTGGATGGCCTGCTCTAGGCAGATTTATAGCTGTGCCATATTCTTTCCATTTCTTACTGACTGATTTAGATGGACTCTAAATGATATTCAGTGACTTGGCTATTTTCTTGTATCCAGTCACCTTGGAGCTACCTGAAATGGTCCTGTGACTTCACTATGTAGGTTAGCCCACCATAACGACTCACCACTAGTTAGCCCTTCCACATATATTCAGGTGCATTTATACTACAATAAACTGAAACCCCAGACAGGTGATCTCTGTGGAACTAATCATGTGACTTCTAAAGTCAATTGGCTGCCCCTGAGAGAATATAGGCGTGTCATGTTATGCAATCTTATGCAATCAATTATTTAGTGTTTTATATATTGTCATAGTTGGCTGGGATCCTTACCTGTCCAGGACACCTCTTCGCTGAAAGGATCAGGGGAACAAGCCTGGTCAGAGTGTTACCTTCCCCGGGATGCTAGATGGCAGCCTCCATGGGTTGCAGCGGTGCCTCATACTCCTGAAGGGCTTCATGGGAGATGGAGTTGTCTACAGCCCTGATGGGATCCGGAGTTGCTGCCAGGGGCGCTGCAGCTGTTCCTGAGCCTGTGTTGGTGGTTCTTACTCCACACCTGGAAGTGCTACTGGAAGTGGGGCAACGACCACCTGAAGCACTTATATAAGGGGCCAGCAGACAGTACCTGGTGAGCCAGAGTCGAGTGGAGGAGAACAGAGAGGAAAAGAGGAATATTGTGCTTGTGGATTGGGACTGTGTTGTAGGCTCATGGGAGCGGAGAAGACATTCTCTATGAGTGAAGAAAAATAAAAGCACTCATGCTTTATGAATGTGCCTCCCGTGTCTGTTTGTGTCGGGGTGGGTGGCTGGCACGCCCCCTAGGGGTTTTGTCACAATATAAACCACTTTGCACAGATCTGTTTCCACTTTGACATTAAAAAGACATTTTTCTGTGGATGATTGTCAAAAAAGCCAAATAAAACGGGTGAATACTTTTTAATAGGCACGGTATATGTAATTATTGTAACAACATTAAGAAAAAAATAAGCAAACAAAATTTAACTGCCCTTAAGGTGAATAGTGTTGCCACTCCATCTTACTGTATATAGAGAAGGTGGTGGGAGAAAAGAGTGCCAAACGGAATTAAATGCCCATTGCTGGTTTCAGCAAAATTTTATTTCATTACCTTGGAATTGCTGGTATTCGTGTGCCATTCTCATCTATGAAGTGCCCCCCAGCATTGAGAACCCATCGATGATGCAGAGACATAAGGGCATGCCGTGCAGTGGTTGGATTGTCCTTGCCGTCCTGGCTGTCTGCATTTTTTAATGGAGAAAATTCATCCTCCCGCAACACTTCAAAAACAACAAAGGTCCTGAGGAGAAAGAAAGAAAGAAAGAAAGATGACAGATTTGATTGCAGAACATTGACAGATAATCACCATGTAACAAATGACACAAAATTATATCAAACCTGTTGGTAGTTTATGGTAGTGCACCAAGTACCAGGGAATTATGTGAAAAGCTTTGCTTGCTGTGGATTAAGAATCAGATGCCCCGTTTAAGTGACTGAGAGATTCATTTTGACAGTTTTATTTTAGCATTCTTACACTGTTATCCATTACCAGGTTTACATTACTGTGTAGGTGTCTTTCAGTTTTAAATGATGTTTCTGTGCTAAGCTGATTGAAGCATTTTATCTGAGATATTTTCAGTTTCCAGGAAAACAGGAGAGCCTCCCATCTTTGACATTAGCCTTCCCATAACCACTGTATTAGTCAAGCCATTTAGTAAATGGGCAGTTAGGGCAGTTAGACATTAGAAACAAACAGTTTATGATCAAATTTAAATTTGTATTGAGTCCTACAGTTAAACCCATACTTTCTGTAAGGCATTCTTTGTCTTAACAAGTTGCTTAAAAATAGGCTTCTTCTCTGTTTCATTTTACCGCATACATCTTAGGTGGCTGGCCTGTTTTAAGTACTGCTGTTCCTTACAGCTCAATACATACTGTAGGTACAAATTATGTGACACAATCTAAATCTGTCACAGAACTTTGTGGACTGCCTGTTTTTGTACAGGTCTGAAGCATAATTAAAGAATCCACTGCTCTTCAAGTGGCAGCATGGTGCCTCAGTGATTAAGGCTGCTGCATCACAGCTCCCATAGGGTGGGCTTGAATCCCAGCCAGGTCATCATCTGTGAGGAGTTGTAACACTTTATCTGTGCTTGCATGGATTTTTTCTCACAATTCCCAATGACAGGTACTGTTATATGGAATAAGCATCGGTTCTAATCTGACTCCAGGGTGGGGATGTGTGCTACGATACAGACTGGTATCCTTTCCTGGATTGGTTCCTGCCTACTGCTGTTGGGTCCTGTAACCATGTGATTGGATTAAGTGTGTTTGAAAATGGATGGAGCCTCAATCAAAGAGCCGGAGAGCAGCATTTGTGACTTCAGGATAAACCTTTTTAAAATGAATACACGTGGAAAGCTGACAAAGCACACACACTGAAACAGGATGCATTCTGGTAATTCTTCCAAGTGACAAAAATAGCAAAAGGAAATTTTCAATATTACACATCATTCATTTAATAAAACAAAGAAACTACTAATCAGATGGGGAAAAAAAGCTTATCTGTTCCTCTAGGCCGGTCTAATAAACTATTTCAGAATCAGAATAATAATCAGAATCACTTTATTGCTAGCATGTGAAACATACCAGAATTGACTTTGGTTAGGTGCAAACTATGGAATATAAGACAACACAGTTTCAACCCACTATTAACCTGACACTGTACAAACCACAATACAAACACAACAATTTTATGAACAAAAACATTTACAAACTTCAATAGTTACCTCACATAGATAGAAAAACTATACAAAATAATATAGATATGAAACAGTGAAGTATGAAATTTTTATGAATAGACAAATGGCACAGTTACCAGTTATATGTTGCAAAATTAGGAGTAACCTTAAGTAAGTTTGTTTACGATGTGAATAATTTGAGGAAAGAAGCTGTGGAGATGGCGTGTAGTTAGTGTTGCAATAGACCTGTTCCTCCACTGTGATGGCGATTTAATGAATAGACGTCTGGCTACTGGGATGGGAGGTGTCCCTGCAATCTTTCCTGCTCTCTTTTTCACTCTGGTAATGAACAGATCTTTTAATGTGGGGAGACAACTGCCAATGATTTTCTCAGCTGAACAAACCACCTGCTGCAACCAAGTCTTAGAAAGAGAGGAGGCAGAAGGAAATCAAATGGTGACGGAGGAGATCACAATACTCTCAAATTATGGCTGAGTAAAATTTAACAATATACGCCTTGATATGACAAGCTTCTTAAGCTGGTGAAGGAAGAACATTCTCTACCTGGCTTTCTTGATGATGGTGATGTGCACGTCCCATTTTAATGTATTAGTGAAAGTAGTTCCCTGGAATTTAAATGACTAAACTACAGACACTGTGAAGTGAGCTGGAAGATAATGCAAAGAAAGGGCTTGTCTACCAGACAGTGAAGAAGCTCACCAAGACATTCTAGCCATCAAAGACAACGCCGGTAAGAAACTCATCAAAACGGACAGGGTGTGAAAAGATGGAAAGAATATTTTGAAAAATTGTATGACAATGGAGAAGAATACACACAGACTGATGTTCAAGGAAAAACTGCCAGTGCTGAAGGAGAAGATTAAACATGTCATGTTAAATCAGCCAAGCGAAAGGCAACATATCCAGATGACATAGCTGCTGGACTGCTTATGTTTAGTGGGGAGATGATGCTAAAGAATCTGCATGAGACCTGCATGGAGGTGTGGAAGGTGTGGGATCCAGCTGGAGGAATAGACACAATCAGTCCCCAATTCCTCTCCCCAAGAAGGATGATTTGCTCCAGTGCAGAAACTATAGGACTATAACTCAGTTGTCGTATGCTAGCAAGATCAAGATGCAACTGATCCTGTAGCGAATGTGATTCAATCTTGAAGGAAAGACTGCCCAACAACAAAATTTAGGCCAAGAAGGGGACTGCATGATCAGATTGAAAACCTTTAGATCGTCCTGGAGAAAGCGAGAAAAAGGAACCAGTCACTGTACTTCTGTTTGATCAACTTTACAAAGGCGCTTGTCATGGTCCTGTATTACCATCTTTGGCTAGCCATGTTTGAAATGGCTTTCCCACCACACCTCATCCAACTGCTCTGAAATCTGTACGAACTGTTCTGCATCGCAAAAGCCGTTTGGCGAGGCCATAATCTCTCCCTGTGTATGTTCAACATCCTAGCAAAACAAATGATACAGAAAGCACTGATTCTCTGGAAGATCCAGTGTTGGTGGAAAGACAATCTGCAATCTCAGGCACGCTGACGGCATCATTTTATTGATAAAATTATCAGGACTGCAATGCTGATCAATCCAATAAAAATGAAAGTAATGACAATGTCCACATATGTTGTGTCATGGAGGAAGGTTGGAGCAGGTGGACTCTTTCGATTATTTGGGGAGTCGAGTAAAAAATGATGAATACTATGTGGGTGACATGAAGTCGATGCTGGCCATAGGCACGGAAGTGATGGTTAAATTGAAAAGCATATGGAAAAAACCTTCTCTTGATGACAGTCTTGGTCTGGCAAGTAGTGACATATCGATGCAAAGCCTGGATACTGAAGAAAGAAAATGAGAGATGCATCAAAGCTTTCAAGAACAGGAAAAAGTTGCTAAGAATATTATCAGCAAAGCTGATGACCATTGAGCAAGTCTACAAGCTGGCTGGAATGGAAAGTGAACTGCCAAGTCAGATTAAAACACACAAGCTAAGGTACTTGGAGCATGTGATTAGACATTGAAGGCAACGTGATGGGACGTCTTGTGGAAGGGTTCAGACGGCATGGAAGACCAAGAATATGCTGGCATGACAACATCATGGTGTGGACTGGCATGTCTGAGTCGAGACAGAAGACATTGGACAGCACAGATCCATCTGTGCAGCCGTCACAAACCAATAACGATGTAGTGACACAGCATGACAAACACCATTTGTCTTGTCTCTCTTTTCCATAGAGCTCCAATTAAAATTTCCTTTAGTCAATGGGAGGAAGTGGTCTTTAAGTCCTACTGTACGTTTGCTTCTGAGCTGTTCTAAGAATAACTTCCAGAAAGGGAGATCCACAAAAATTCTAGGGCACCCACTCCACTGTGAACCCCTCATAAAATTAACATTCCTGAAACTAAAGAATGGTGGTGTCCAAAATAGCCACTGAGCTACCTTCTTATTTTATGTAAAAAGGAAGCCATAGATCTCTCAAAGGTCAAATCTTGCTGGTTTCCTCTAAGTCTACACTGATATCTCTCTTGCTCAAATATTTTTTTTTCTTCAAATACAGAACTTCATACTCCCCTGGCAGCTTTTGTTTACCAACACTGCTTTGTGTTATCTGCATGCTCCTGCTGCCCAAGCAAACCATTGCCAGCAAAGCAACTTGGCAGATGCAGTTTTATGGAAACAAGAGGCCTAATTAAGCAAGGAGTGCAATTATAGGCATGAATGAGCCTTTCATTAACGCATGTGGTTGAAATTGAATCCTGCAGATGCTGCAACCCTAGAAGACCTGCATTTGATGGTCTGCTTTAAACCTGTGGAGCGAGTAAAGAAATGCAGAAGCGTCAAGTCTTTAAGACAAAGGAGTTCAAGCACAGGGAACAAATTGTGTTTTAGTTACAAGTGGTGGATAATATAAAATTAATGAAATTAAATTTAAATTTATGTATTTTAAGTTACTTACAAATAACCATTTTATCTCTGTGACATTCTGAAAATTCAAAGTTTGAGCACATGACTTCTAAAATTATGTTTTCCTCTAAGTCAGGTGCAGAAGGTTGCAGAGGAGGACTCTCTAGATTACATTAATGTGGTCCTGATCTGAATCTGGGTGTTTGGAGGCCTGCCCTTAAGGTATGTTGTTATACAAGGTTCTCAATCTCAATATATTTTGGAATGTTCCAGACAGACGAAAATGAGTCACACACAGTTATCCTGTAAAGCAGAGGTTTTCAAGATCAGCCTTGTGGGGTTTCTCATGGTTGCACATCACTTTCCATTCAATCTGACAATCAATCTTATTTTCAGTCGATCTCACTGTTCCAGACCAGGCTATTGGAACAGTCAACAAAGGCAAAGCATACAACATAATCTACTAAAACTTTCAAAAAGCCTTTGATACAGCCCCACAGCGAAGAAGGTGTTGGCATCAGAGGTAACCTGCAAAACTGGAACTGATGTTAGCTAGCTGGCAAGAGACAAAAGGACATTAGAACAATCTAGAGGAGAAAAGGCCAGTCAACCCAACAAAGCTCACTGTTCATATCCATTACATTCTTCTCAAATAACATCAAGTCTAGTTTTGAAGGTCTCTAAAGTCCTACTGTCTACCACATTACTTGGTCGCTTATTCCATGTGTCTGTGGTTCTTTGTGTGAAGACAAACTTCCTAAGGTTTGTGTGAAATTTACACTGAACAAGTTTCCAACTGTGTCCCGAGGGCTTGTGCCTCCTCCAGACCGCGAGGGGGCGTCCCCCCTGGTTATGTTGGGGGTCTCGGGTAAAGGGCTTGGAAGCCCAGCCCTGTAGGGACCCCTGGCCACCGCCAGGCGGCGCCCCGGTGCCTGTAGAAGTCTGGAACCCAGCACTTCCGCCACACCAGGAAGTGCTGGGGGGAAGAAGACAGGGGACACCCGGAGGGCTTCCGGGTGCGCAGCCGGCGTTTCCGCCACACTGGGGCGTGTCTTCAGAGGAGTGCCGGGGAGCAGCTGGAGCCCATCCGGGCTCCTATTTAAGGGGCCGCCTCCCTCCAGTCATTGGTGGATGTCAGGTGGAAGTGGACAGAACTGGAGAGAGGACTGGAGGCGGCCAGGAGAAAGGCATTGAAACTGTGAGGCCTGGACTTTGGGGAATCGGTGCAAGAGGCACTGGGGTTTGCGGTGCACGTGACTAACTTTGTAAATAGTGTAAATAAACAAATGTGTGGTGAACTGAAGATGTCCGTCTATGTGTGTCCGGGCCGGATTCCACAAACCTTAATTACCTGAACTAATTACCTTCATAATTTTAAACACTTTAATCATGTCACCTCTTCATCTCCTTTTTCTTAATCTGTAAAGGCTCAGCTCTTTTAATCTTTCTTCATAACTCCCTTGTAGCCCTGGAATCAGCCTAGTCACTCTTCACTGGACTTATTCTAGCGCTGCTATGTCCTTTTTTGTAGCCTGATGACCAGAACTGCACACAGTAATCCAGATGAGGCCTCAGCAGTGTTTTATAAAGCTTGAGAAGAACCTCCTTGGACTTGTACAAATAAATACAAGAGACAAACAGTACAGATAAGAAGGGAATTCTTCACATGGGGTGAGGTCACCGATGGAGTCTTTCAGGGCTTAGTCTAGGACTGATACTTTTTCTAATTTATATCAATGACATGGATTTGCTATAGTTAGTAAACCTATGAAATATGACGATGAACTAAAACCGAGGGGACAGCGCATAATGAGGAGGTAGTGAAAATAATTCAAAAAGACTTCAGAAGTGAGCAAACACTTGAAAATGCTCATGTGGACAAAAGGGATGTCAATTATAAATACAAAATGGGAGACACTGTCCCATTGGAAGCAAACTGAAAAGAATTTTGGGGTTTACATTGGCACGATGTTCTTATCATCTGAGCAATGGGCAAATTTGATTAAAAAAGCCAAATAAAATGTTAGGTTATATTGTAAAAACTGTTGAATATAAATGGAGGGATGTTATGTTTAGACTATATAATGCACTGGTGAGGCTGCATCTTTAGTACTGTGTGCAGTTCTGGTCATCAGCCTACAAAATAGACAAAGCAGATTTTGAAGCTGTGCAGAGGAGAGCAACGAGGAGCATCCCAGGATTTAAGGACATGTAATACTTTGATAGGTCCTCCCTGCGTGGAGTTTGCATGTTCTCCCCGTGCGTGCGTGGGTTTCCTCCGGGTGCTCCGGTTTCATCCCATAGTCAAAAGACATACAGGTCAGGTGCATTGGCGATCCTAAATTGTCCCTAGTGTGTGCTTGGTGTGTGAGTGTGCCCTGCGGTGGGCTGGCGCCCTGCCAGGGGTTTTATCCTGCCTTGTGCCCTGTATTGGCTGGGATTGGCTCCAGCAGACCCCCGTGACCCAGTGTTAGGATATAGTGGGTTGGATAATGGATAGACAAATACTTTGACAAGCTTGGGAAATTAAACCTGTTAGTTTCTAGCAAAGGATCCTATATGAGGAACTAATCCAGGCATTCAAAATTCTTGACTAAATGCTGAATCACATACACGAGGAAACCAGTGGAAAATAAGGAAAAGTTCATTTAGAACTGAAGCAAGGAGCACTTCTTTATGGAAAGAGTTATGGGAATCTGGAACAATCTACTGAACCATGTAGTTGAAGTAGAAACCTTGACAGCCTTTGGGAAGTATCTGGATGAGATACTGGGACAACTGAGCTATTAGTTAAACAAACAAGCTTGACAGACAGTCCTATACTCTTATCTGGCTTGCAAATACTTCTAAGAAATCATACATAATTTTATTCTTTGACATAGCTTCAAATGTTTGTTTCCTTTACAGTTTTCTTTTTAATTAACAGAATTCTCTACAGAATTCAACCCCTCAACTGTATCCAAAAGCTGATGATTAACATTGAGCAATACAGACACAGCTGCAAAGAACACTGAATACTTAAGTGGAGCAGTACATTCGCTGATATTTTCACTTGTCTGCTTATTAACCTCCTTGCAATTAACGCAAGCAAGAATTGGGCTTGAAATTCAATATAAATATGGTTAAGCATGAATTATTATTTTTTTTTTAATTTCAGTGCTTTAAGCTAATTTTCTTGGAAGTGAACAATGAATACGTACTGAAGTAACTGCCTCCCTTTATTATTCAATGCGGTCAGCATATGGAAGAAAATGGTGAATTAAAATGAAAATGGGAAAGGGAACTAAATATATAAAGTTTTGACAATAATACAAATATTTTAGAATTTCATAGGATTTAAAAATAAAAAAGTACAACTCGTTAAACAATAAGATCAATTAATATTGAGAATGATGCATGGATTGTAAAATTTGCCTAAATAAAATCCCACAGTTACGGGGGTCCGCCAAGACTGAACTTGTAAAGCCACATCCACTCAAATATTCAGTGTGTACCTAATTAGAAGGATTGGTCTATTAAGAAGAAGACAGCACAGCAAGGCAGAGGTTAGAGCATTGGCAACAGCACTGCAGGAGTTCAAATGCTGCACCTAGTCCCTGTCCGTATGCCGTCTGCACGTTCTCTCTGTATCTCTGAATGGTTTTCACTTGAGAACATCAGGCTTCCTCCTGTATCCTGAAGATATGTCTGAAAGGTTAACCGGTGATTCTAAACTGTCCTCGTGCGACTGTGTGAGTTAGAGAACGTTGGGGCAGACTTGTGGCATGTATGAAGGTTGGCTCTTACTTTGTGCCCCATACCGCCACAGACAGGCATCATCTTTGATAATGGCACTATGGTTTAGATAGAAACAAACCCAACTGTTCAGGCCTAAATGTTACAGCTTAATATAATTAAATCTCTGCAGCATGTTAACATCTCTCAGTTCATTTTCTGGACATCACATACTGCCTTTGTTTTTGATTTACAATTATCGCTCATGTTAGACAGTTATTTTTCTTCAGCTAACTACTTTAAAAATTTTCCCACAGTTGAATTACTTTACATGTCTAGATAGGAAATGCTTACTTAGCCATAGTAAGGCAAGAGCCAGAGATATTCCCAGTGGTATTGGTCTTGGCGGGCAGCCTTGATCTTGGTCTTGCTAAAACACCTTCAAATGAGTCTGGAACTAGATGTCCAAGTGCCAGGCCTCAATTTGGGTCTGAACCTAGACAACTGTGTCCATGGTCTCTGTTATTGGCAATTTTTATTTAAAAAAAAAAAAATCAACATTCAGTTTGACATGGCAGAAATATATTTAAGAACAATCGTCAACCAGTGGCCAAAGAAGTCCTCAAATATGGAGAGTAAGCAACTTTGGAAATGTTGAGTTTCCTAGGGGCCAAATCTTGATAGCAAATCATTCTTCCATCCACTGTCAAAGCCACTCTTTCCACTGTAAGGTCTAGAGGATCTTCTACTGAAGAGATTATATCATACTTAACTGAAATCCAGGCATCCATTTTCTGAGCCAGCTTTATCTGTTTCAGGGATGTTGGAAGTCAGAGTCCATCCTGTCACATTAGGAACCAATCCTCGGATGGCAGTTAAGCTATACAGCCACACTTGATGAAATCTGGCCAATCAAACTGGTGCACATGTGTTTGGGAAAGTGGGGGAAACTATCTTCAGATCCGAAAGATACAGGGAGAGCATGTAGCATCCACACAGTAACAGAGCTGGGATTAAAAGTCTTCTTATTCTCTGAGGTTTAAGCACTAACCACCGTGCCACCAGATTATACTGCACCTATTATGTCTGCAGAATGTACTGTTGGCATAATGATTTAAACCTAGTTCAATGATGCTATAAGACAGCTGTACAAAGTTTTCTTCTACCATGCCTATATCAAAAGGTGCCTTTAATAGTTTATCAATCATTTTTTTTATTTTCTGAGTACAACATTAACAAACTTGCCAATCCTGGACACAAATTGTGGAAAATAAATTTTATGTAACAGCAACAGATGTGTAACCTGGTTACCATACACACATCCAGATGTGGAGAACCATTTTCCCACCCTGGTCAGCTCTTATCAGTGCACTGAGCTACACATACTTCGAGTTGAGATTTTATCTCTTGTGCATACAAGGAGCAAAAAACAAAAACAAACCAACCTGTTATCTGTCCACCAGCCCCTCAATCCCTGTCTCTTCCAAGCCTGTCTATCCATTCCATGATAATGCTTCCTGCCTTCTGGCAACGAACAGACAAACCATATTCGTCTAAGTGTCTTTACACAGCTAGTTTCAATGGTAAAATTGCTTCCAGATTTCAACACTATGAGCATTAGCGGGTTAAGTGACAGTCTCAAGGGGTTAATCATGGGGGATGAACAGGTAATCTCTTCCTTTACAGTTTAAAACCTCATCCAGAGCCCAAGTTAACATGGTTGTGGGGACGTGAGAGTAAAGGTACACAAAAAGAAAACCTAATGCTGATCCTTAAACTTAACATTTGTCATGCATGTGCGTCCTTTCTGGCTCGTCCTTGGTAAGCAATACCACCCCGGGAGAGTGGGGGCGCTGTTGCTAACAGTATTGTCCCTTTCTGTTCCTACAACATGGAGAAGATGCTCAATGAGGGCAACTGATTTCACCCATTCCGGTCGGAGGACTATATATTCAAGGCTCCTGGAAGGTGGCATCACATTGTGGACTGACACTTGACAGAGATGGAGCTCTGTGCTCTCTTGATGTGAGATTCCTGAAAAGGGATTGCCATGCTCTGTTTTGCTGTATATGCACTATCACATGTTACTATGGCTGAAGTTAATTTTTTTAAGTAAATGGGGCAACCTGGCTGGGTCTGTGAGCTTTCTTAATCTAAAATTGGCATCCTTAGCATATGGCTCATGAATGATAAAGCACTAAAACTATCTGATTCAATGAAGACTGCCACTTTAATATGTCACATAAAAATACGAACAAACATGAGAAGCTTACATTTTAAAGTTAAGAAACTCCATTATAGCTCTGGTCACGGTGGCAGTCTGGCTGGAATTGTTAGATATGAACAGACCATTAAAAGAGTAGCCAATGAATGGCCAACGTCCATTCATCCAATTCATTGTTTCTTACTGTCATGGGTGATTGTGGCATCTACTGTACATTTGTATTCCCACATGTAAGTATATGCAAACTGTGCTATTTATTCATGGCTGTCTTCTTGTTTTCTTGTTTACTGTTTCTTAACGTAATTTGGAACTTTCACTTTCATGCATGTATCTATATTTTAGTGTTTAATGTTTGATATTAGTTTGTATTCTGTGTTATTAATGTCATTCTTGCTTTTAATTACTATTGTACTCCTTAGAATATTGTGAAGCACTTTGAGCACTGAAAGGTGCTATATGAATACAATGAATGATTATTTTAATATTTTCAGAGCTTGACTATACATTTTATTTGCAGACAATAACTTTTCATTAACTGAGGTGGGCAAGTGAGTAGTGCAGCTATCTCATGGATCAGGTATCTTGGGTTTGAGTTTAGCATCAGGTCCTGTCAATGCAGGTTTTTCTTGGAGTACCGCAGTTTTTATCCCATATAAGTGTATCAAGAGATGCTACCAAATGGAAATATGCCTTTATAATGCCTCGCTGAAACTGTGACTGCTCTTTCTACATAGATAGGTAGATAGATAGATATGAAAGGCACTATATAATAGACAGATAGATAGATAGATAGATAGATAGATAGATAGATATGAAAGGCACTATATAATAGACATATAGATAGATATGAAAGGCACTATAATAGATAGATAGATAGATTGATAGATATGAAAGGCACAATATAATAGACATATAGATATATATATATGAAAGGCACTATATAATAGATAGATAGATAGATATGAAAGGCACTATATAATAGACATATAGATAGATATGAAAGGCACTATAATAGATAGATAGATAGATAGATTGATAGATATGAAAGGCACAATATAATAGACATATAGATATATATATATGAAAGGCACTATATAATAGATAGATAGATAGATATGAAAGGCACTATATAATAGATAGATAGATAGATAGATAGATAGATAGATAGATAGATAGATAGATAGATATCTATTCTCTGTAAAAAGCTACATTTCCACCTTGGTATAAATACAGTAATGTCTATATCTATCAATCTATATTATCAAGCATATGCAGGTTAGATTTATTATCAATTCCAAATTGACCTCTGAGTGAGTGTGTGTGTGTGTGGCTGTGTGTATGTGTGTGTGTGACTGGGCTCTGTTGTGGACTGGCCCCCTATCCAGTAATGTTTTCTGCCTTGCTCCCAGTGCTGTTGAAACAGACTTCAGATACCTAAGACTTTACATTGAATTAAGTGGGCTTGGAACTGCTATGTAATGCTTTCATTAACATAGGTTTTATCATCTTGATCTCAGGTTCTTTCCTAATTCTACCCAGTCTGTACTGTCTTATTCAGCTCCAGAGCCACTTTCACTGTACTTCAGTACCTTTACTAAAACTCTAATCTTTTAACAAGCAGGGTTCTCTTTAAATTATGGCAGCCTGCTGAAGATTACTGGACAATGTGTGGTTTTGGTGTCTGGAAGCAAGCAATGTAATTTTAGGTTCCCATACTTAGACTACAAAGAACAATGAATAAGGTGGAGTACTTGGTCTTTGAACATAAAGGAGACTAAACACTGAAACAACATCAACTAATTTGTTCTGTGTAAAAATAAATGTTGGGTACAAAGATAACTAGCAGGATGAAGATCTTCAAACAGAAAAGGTAACCAAAGGCCTGAGCAAAGCAGTCATACAGAAGGACTCCAAAGTCGTAAAGCCTCAGACATGAATCATAGAAGAGTGGCTTCACAAAGAAAAAAAATGAACAGCAAAACCAATATATTTTGGATATGAAAGGGTTGTATATGAGGAGACACTTGATTACCAAAGCAGGATACAGTGACATAAAAGTGGGATATATAAAGATGAAGAGATACACAAAGTTGAGTCGTAGTATGGCAGGAAAATACAGCAATGAAACACACTCCAGACAGACAAACAGATATGTATGAAAGGAACTGGATAGTTACAGACCAATAGAGATACAGATAGGAAAAGCGCTATAAAATAGATAATAGCTGTATAATGTATTTTTCTTTTAAAAAGTATGTTGAGTATGTTAATTGACTATATTGAATTTTTGTACTTTGTTACCATTATTGGACTGAAAAGAGATAGATAGATAGATAGACAGATAGATAGATAGATAGATAGATAGATAGATAGATAGATAGATAGATAGATAGATAGATAGATAGATAGATAGTAGAGATAGTTAGTGTGATGGACAGCACACATGGGCAGGTCTCCCAGTCGGGATAGGGCAACCAGGAACATCCAGGACCTAAGGACTTATCCTACTGTGACAGACTCAGGGAAACAAACCTATTTACTCCTGAGTAGAGGATAATGAATGGGGTCCTACTCCAGGTCTTCAAAATTCTCAGTTAAATGCTTAATCCCATACACAATAACACCAGTGGAAATTAAGAGGAGGTTCGTTTAAGACTGAAGCAAGGAAGGACTTTTTTTTAATTAGAGAGTTGTGGAAATCTAGAACAAACTTCTGAGACACGGAGTTGAAGCAGAAACCTTGATAGCATTTAAGAAGCATCTGGCTGAGACATTGGGACAGCTTAGCTATTAGCTAAACAAGAGAGTTTGATGGACTGAATGGTTTCCTCTCGTTTGTTAAACTTCTTATGGTCACATTAATTAGCATCCTGCAATGGACTGGCGCCCTGTCCAGGGTTTGTTCCTGCCTTGTTCCCTATGCTAGCTGGGAAAGGTTCCAACATGTCTGTTCAGGGCTAAGCAGGTTAGACAATGACTGACTGACATATTCATCAGCGGGCTCAGAGTCACTCTGAGTTCATTACTAAAATGACTACAAACAGATTAGACAATAAAGAGTACATTTTTTGGTGTTCTTTTACGTTTAAAAATAAATTTACTGTATGTGTTGCACCTGTTGCTGCAGTCTCAAACAATTATGATTAAACTATACACACTTGCAACTCACGCAAGGCAGAAAATGCTTCAATTAAGCAATTTTAAAGGGCCAATTTAAAAAAATAAAATGTCCATGCCAACCTATACTCATCTTTAAAGTTTTTAGTGGTTTTCTTAAAATAGAAATGCAGATGTGGAACTGGCACTCTAAAATTTCCTTTTAAGAAGATCTCCTACAAAAGCAGTCCCTCCTTCATACAAATCATAGGGTACTATATGTAATATAATGTATACATTGCATATGTAGAACCAAGCCTTGTTTTATATATACACTTTTCACTAAAACATCTGGCGTCTCACATTTTTAAATATTGCTCCACTTCTGCTGCAGAGGACTGTATGGGTGGGTAAAGCTCTCTCATGGCTTCTACATTCTCATAAATATAGAATTTTCAGTCTCATTTTATACTATGGTTTGAATTTGATTAAATGATATGGTGTATGTGTACGAGGATGGTGGTAAGGATGTCTTTTTATTGCACATAAATTCAAATTAAAATAAGTGGAAGCTCTGCAGTGCATAATGGAATTTATTCAAAAATAATACTGACACAAGAGCTCATTTAAGATCAAATGCTTTCATGTTTTCAGTCCTGATAGTCTATCCATAGGCTATACATTTGATTCCAGTTTTTTTTTACATGATTGATGTCAATAGGATTGATTTTTTGGCTGACACTATGATTTCCATATGAATACATAAATTAACATGTACTTATGTCTATGGTGCCATTTCCTGACTTAATAATCTTCCAATATATGATGGCAGATACTGTCATGTGAAAAAAGTACACCCTCTTACAGCCCTATGGTTTTACGTATCAGGGCATAAAAACATCTGAGGCCTCATGTATAAAAATGTCCCACGCCCGTTTCCCCTCTCATGTCGAGACGTATAAAAACTGAACTTGGCATAATGTCATGCACATTTTCACAGCAGCCTCACACTGTGTGTAGGCACATTTCTGCTCAGTTTTGTAAACAAGTGGCACCCAGCGTCAAAGCAGTGCTACTGTTTCTGTGTGGTTTCCCTTTCTTTTTTAGAATCGCATCCATGACACGGGCTTTATCAAATATACCAAAATTAGTTGCATATCATTTAGAAATTGTAAAGCACTTAATTGTAATCAATCTGTAACAATATAAAGGTGCATGGAATGACAAAACTATTCCAACTACCATGGATGCTGTAGCACTGTTAGAAGACATCGCAAATGGAAGAATTAGAGATCATACTGATTTGTTCCATGATGATGACTGGCTTCTAAGTCGATATCGATTTCCCAGAGCTATCCTTTTGGTGCTGTGTGCTGAACTGGGACCGGCTTTACAAAGGCAGACTTTGAGGAATTGTGCTCTACCTGCTCCTTTATAAGTTGTGTCCACTCTCTGGTTTTTAGCCACAGGAGCTTTTCATGTGTGAACCGGCTGACCGATTCGGTAATTCTCAGTCATCACTGAGTCACGCCATGCCCGCTGTATGGGATGGTATTATCCACATGTCATCCAGACATATAAGATTTCCTTACACTTTGATTGAACATGCAAACATCAAATTACAATTTGAAGCAATGTCTGGCTTTCCAAACGTAATCGGAGTGATCCAATGCACACACATTGCTACAAAGGCGCCTTACGAGAATGAATTTACTTATGTAAATAGAAAGCATTTCCACTTAATGTGAAAATTATCTGTGATGCAAAAATGCGTCTCATTAATGTCGTGGTGAGATACAGTATACAAGTGTCTCAACAATAATTGTAGCAGCTCACCGCTGAAATGGTGTGAGCCCTGGAATTCGGTTACCTCCTCTGGTGCTGTTGACACTCAGACGGTGGGCTGTGACACACCTTTTCACGTTGACTTTGATATCTGATCACTTCTTTTTTATTTTGGGCACTGTGTGACTTTATGAACTTGAACTTTTGAGTGCCACTCTATCAATTTCTGTTTGTTGCTTATACCACTGCTTAAGCCACCAAATAGTAAATTTTATCTGGCCTCCACTTCACTGAGTAGGACCTCCATTTCGCATTCGCTGAAATTCTTCTTTTTTACACGTGTTTTTGCTGTTGTCTTTTACCAAAACACTGAACGGAAGGGGCTATTTATGTAGAGTTGCATAATCAATTATGAAAGATTCTGGGAGGAGTCGTAGTGGGACCATATGCTCAAGCATGTGTGTTAAAATTCACTTTGATTGGGATTTATAAAGGTAAAACACGTAGAACTTTGCTTACACACAATTTTATGCATCTGAATTTTTTTGTCTGTATGCCATGTTTTAGTGTGAATTCTATGCAAGGCATTATACATGAATCCCCTGGTTGTTGCCAGATTCTAAAATTATTTATATATTAAATCGATCCTCAGGTATAGAACAACACACAACCGATTCTACCATGTCATTATTTACTTAAAAAAATTTAAGCCAAAATGAAGAAGCCATGTGTGAAAAACTAAGAACAGCCCATGATTCAATAGCTTGTACAACAGCAGCAATCATTTTCTGTATGACTTTATTGGTTTCACATGATTGTAGAGGAATTTATTTTGGCTGACTCTTCTTTACAATGTTGCTTCAGTTCACTGAGTTGTGCAGGTGTTCGTTAATGCACAGATCTCTAAGGTCCCACAACAGCGTTTCAATTGGGTTGAGGTCTGGACTTTGACTGGGCCATTTAAACACATTAATTCTTTTCTTTTTCGGCCAATCTGTTGTAGATTTGTTGGTGTGCTTGGGATCATCGTCCTGTTGTAAGACCCAATTTCGGCAAAGCTTTAACTGTTGAACAGAATGGCCTTACATTTAACTCTACAATACATTGGTATACAGAGGAGCTCATGGTCAACTCAATGACTGCAAGGTGCCCAGGTACTGTGGTTGAAAAACAAGCCCATATCATCAGCCCTCCACTACAACTGACAGTTGGCATGAGGTGTTTGTGCTGATATGCTGTATTTGGTTTTGGCCATACATCTCCACTTTGGTCTCGTCTGTCTAAAGGACATCGTTCCAGAAGTCTTGTGGTTTGTTCAGATGCAGCTTTGCAAACTGTGCTGCCATGTTCTTCTCAGAGAGAGGAGGCTTTCTCCTGGCAACCTTTCTAAACAAGCCATATTTGTTTATTCTTTTTTCTAATTGTACTGTCACAAACTTTATAATTTAACATGATAACTGAGGCCTGTAGAGTCTGAGATGGAGTTCTTGGATTGTTTTGCAATCTGAGTATTCCACAGTCTCACCTTGGGGTGCATTTGCTAGGACGTCCGCTCCTGGGAAGTTTGGCAACTGTCTTGAATGTTTTCCACTTGTGAATAATCTTTCTCACTGTACAATGATGGACTTCAAATTGTTTGGCGATGGCCTTATAACCCTTCCCAGAATGATGGGCAGCAACAACTGCTTCTTGAGATCATCGCTGATGTCCTTCCTCCTTGGTATTGTGTTAAAATACACCTGAATGCTCCAGACAAGGAAACTGCCAAAACGTCTGCTTTTACAGAGGTGGTCACACTTGCTGCTACTCACTCTCTTAATTCCTATGAAAGAAGTAAGGGTGTTCTTAACTTTATACACACTGTTTCTGCATTTTGGTTTAATATGTAATATGTCATGTTATGTCAGGTTGGACGGTTGAGAGACAATGTTAGAGAGGCGAGACTGCGTTGGTTTGGACATGTGCAGAGGAGAGATGCTGAGTATATTGGGAGAATGATATTAAGGATAGAGCTGCCAAGGAAGAGGAAGAGAGGAAGGCCTAAGAGGAGGTTTATGGATGTGGTGAGGAAGGACATGCAGGTGATGGGGGTGACAGAGCAAGATGGAGAGGACAGGAAGATATGGAACAAGATGATCCACTGTAGCAACCACTAACAGGAACAGCTCAAAGAAGAAGATGTAATATGTCATGTGTTGTTGTTCATCTGAGATTGTATTTACCTAATTTTAAGACCTGCTAAGGACCAGATGATTTTTCATTATGTCCTGTGTGGCGGGCGGCCGGGTCCCATGCCCGGCCAGGATGCCCCTTTTACATATGTTTTGGGGGAATAACCATTGGCGTCTCAGTACCTCCCCTGGGATGCTTGGTGGCAGCCTACCTGGCTGACGATGGTGCCTCAGTTTCCTGCAGGGTTCCATGGGAGATGGAGTTCTCCACAACCCTGTGGGGATCTGGGGCGGCCACCAGAGGGTGCTGCATGGATCCCGGAGCCAACCTGGACACCTCTACAGCCCCGCCCGGAAGTGTAATTAGCAACAGGTGATCAAGCACCTGGAGCATTTCCGGGTGGGCTATAAAAGGGGCCAGACTCGGGAGGAAGAGGACGAGGTTGCCTGGGAGGAGTGGTGGTGCCAGAGGAAGGATTGTGTTGTGTGGAGTTAAGTGCCTGTGGGGTTCACGGGGAAGACGTGCCCCACAGGTGAAGAAAAATAAAAGTTTTGTGTTATTTCATACGTGCCTCCGTGTCAGTCTGTGTTGGGTTGGCGCCAATATAGCGCCTTTGTTACACCTGATACATAAAACCTTACAATTGAAAGAGGTTGTGCTTTCTTTTTCACACAACTGTACAAGGAGTTTATCCCACTTTTGGCAACAAATACTACCCAACCCTGGACAGGGTAAAAGTCCGCTGCTGAGATCTTATGCGCACACCTATTGATTTGCAGCTAGAAAATGAACCCTTATAGCCTATTTCTGCACATTGGGAGTTAACCAGAGTACCCAGAGACAATCCAACAGCTTACAATGGATGTGTGACGGTTGACTAACACTTCACCATGTCTAAAAAACACCTTGAATAAAACTGATACACAGATGCCTATATGGCAGCCTTTATGCTTATCACATGTATCCAATCGACATGCCATGTCTGTTCAGCGAGTTGTTCACATTCAAAGTTTTCCTATCATTTCTTCCGTTATTAAGAAGAGGACAGGTGCTTCCAGAAAGAGGAGAAAACAGTAATCACAGCAGTAGCATGCCTAATTTAATTGAGGAATGCAAAATAAGCTAACAGTGTCAATTACACATAAGTCAGGGTTAAAGAATTTTTGTAATCCTGTGGCTGCTCTACAAGAATCACTTGATTTGATCCAGAAGCTGCTGTAGCCATAGAAAACTGTTAGGAAAAAAAACAAAAAAACTCTAAGATAATAGCCATCTGGATATGGCATGCAACAATATGGTGAAAACAGACTGAAAGCAAGAAAATATTTAAAAAAAAATTCATTTCAAAATAAGTAATTAACTCCTAGTTGTCACGACCAGCAGATTATGTAGAAAAACAAAAATTAAAGTTGTGAAATCTTAATAGTAAAAGTGAAACAAACAAAGACAAGAGCACAAAGTATTGAAAAGACCCAGCAGGCCCTACAGCTAAAGAGAAGAAGGAGCTAAATACAATAAGTCTATGTCAAATTTACAAGAGCTTGGCCATTCGCTTGATTTGACTCAATCACTACGAGTACTTGCCTACATTAAACAGCTTCTAAATGAGTATTAAAGCACCACAAGGTACAAAATAACGAAAAAGTTACAACCTTAACAAACAAATAAAAGGAAGAATAAAACCATATGCTCAAATATTTTAAAAATATTTGAAAAACTACAGGCAAAATAGAAAAATGTGTTTCAAAACTGAATTGAACTTACAGTTTATAAATCACCATCCTTTCAACTCTGCCTTTATACTATGATCAAACTCTTTGACATTACACATGGATCCTGGGAGCATGCCCATATGTGGCAGCCATCTGGTAAGGGGTACAGGACCATCACGACTAATAATGTTGTCACACAGGGGTGAGCCTGGTCTGCAACAATGTTTAAGTAGGTTGTATCAAATTTTCGTTTTACATGAATGCCCAGACCCAGCAGGACATTGCCCAAAGCATTACACTCTCTCCTCCGGCTTGTCTTCTTTCCACAGTGAATCCTGGTGCCATTTCTTCCCCAGGTAAACAATGCAGATGTACCCAGTCATCCAAATGATGCAACAGAAAATGAGAATCATCAAACCAGGTGACCTTTTTTTCATTCATCTAAGGTCCAGTTCCGAATCTTGCATTCCCATAATAGGCACTTCCAGTAGTGGACAGGGGTTAGCATGGGTACTCTAACTAACCTGTGACTATGCATTACTATATGCAGAAGGGTTTGATGCACACTGCGTGTCATGACACATTACTCCCATAACCATTATTAAGATTAGGGAAGTTTTGTTATATATTATCCCCTCTCTTGGTTTCTACCAGACAGGAGAGCCGTCAATGACCGCTAAAAAGTAAACTTGACTTAAAATCAAACAATATAAGATTTCCACTTGGACAAAGCAAAAAGAATAATAAACTTAATTAACCAAGATGACAAAAACAAAGTACAAAACTCACTTAATTGGTTGCAGAACCTTCCACGAGTTAATTAAGCTACTACAATGTTATCAGGTTGAGAAATGAAGGTTCCCAAAGTCCTGCTTTCTACCACATTGCTAGGCTTCTATAGATTTACAACTTTATCCATCCATTTTCCAACCCGTTGAATCCGAACACAGGGTCACGGGGGTCTGCTGGAGCCAATCCCAGCCAACACAGGGCACAAGGCAGGAATCCAATCCCAGGCAGGGTGCCAACCCACCGC
The DNA here is from genome assembly GCA_026402145.1 of Polypterus bichir lapradei. Lineage (NCBI taxonomy): Eukaryota > Metazoa > Chordata > Cladistia > Polypteriformes > Polypteridae > Polypterus > Polypterus bichir. The sequence continues at coordinate 30,212,041 of JANRMT010062857.1, read as the reverse complement.
AGAGATTTACAACTTTCTATTTGAAAAAAAAAAATGTTAAACATCTGTGCCCCCTGTGCTGTCACAGAACAATTTATTTCAAAGCAACAGATGGCAAAATGTTTGCGCTAATCCCATTAAATATTTTGCTTACTTCTGCCAGGTCACCTCCTAAGCTCTCCTTGCTTCTCTTCTTTTTCCTCATAATTCATTCTAATTAGTCCTGGAATAAATCTGATTGCTCTTCTCTAGAGTATCATTAACACCACTAAACCTATTGTTTTCTGCAAAAAAAAGATGACATTGGCAAAGAACTAAAAACCCTGAACGCAAAGCAAAGTCAAGACCGCAGTGGCTAAATGTCAGAAAGCTAAACTCCTTCAGTGATTCAGTGAGCATCCTGACCTAACTCTAGTTGGAAATCCACAGAAGGACATGCAGAGTGCTGTTCGTCAATGTTCTCTTCAAAAAATGAATGGTTTTGTAGGGAAGCACGAGCAAAACCAACAAAGTTCTGTTACACTGGGACAGATATCCTAAATGGAATTATATCTGCTATTGAGGCAGGAATCACTTTCATGAAGTAACACACGGATGTGAACGCTTGCGATATCTGGCCAAGTGTCAATTTTTATTCATTTTCCGCAAATCTAAGCATTTTCTTTTCACATGGTAGTTATTCATGAAAAGGTTTAACTTAGCCAACTTGTCATATTGCAAAAGTATAAAGACATGAATTGTATATACTTCTAGCAGTTTGGAGACCATGAATTGCATACAGTATTGCTAATTCTAAAGAACATTATTATCTTCTTCTTTAATACGCTACTGTGGCTGTCCGTTTGTCTGTCCAGAATTTTAAATCACCTGTAGCTCACAAACCGATTGACCTGAAATGTGGTACACATATACTACGTGACGTCTACTATCCGCTTTCGGGGTGAAGATTGGCCTCCAAGGTTATTCCTCTTTTTATTTTTATTTTATTTTATTGTAGAATCAACTCCCGGCAGTTATCAGCAGGGCGGCACATGCGTATGGGCGCCATTCTCATTCCCTCCCACCTTCGCCGTCACCTCCCCTAACTCTTCATATCTTAAATCATTCTTGAGGCAGATTGAAGACTTAAGTGCCAGCTTAAGTGAAAAATGAAGGAAATCGTACTCAGTTATTTCAACACAAACACTGACTTAATCAGTTTTAATGCGAAAAGAACAGAAGAAGCAGGCCGTTAGGGTGGAGAAAAGAACAGCAGCTCAGGAAGCAGCAAGCGCATCAACCTCTGAACAAACAAATGCTAAACGTACAAAGAAAGGGGATGAAAACTATAAGTCAAGTATATTCACTGCACATGCCACTACTGGTATAGTATAACTGGAAAAAAGGTTAACTATTTAATTTGCTTTTTCAAACTGTTATGTACATGGTACAAAGAGATGATTCTCCTTCTCTTTAGTAGGAGATTTAGCAGAAATGTTCTTTCCAGCCATCCAATTTGCAATTTAACTTCTTTTCTTAAACATATAGGTGGAGTAACAGCCTAACTCTGCAGGATCTGGTGGAAGACAGAACTGAAAATTGGATTAGATGTCAGTCAGTCAATTACAGGGCACACCTACACACGTAAAAGTTGTAATTAAAGTAACCAATTACCCAAACAAGCATATACAAAATGTGGGAGGAAATTGAACTACCCAGAAAAAACAACAGAGAAGGTGCCAAATCCATTAGGACAGTGCCCAGACAAACAACTGGGCCCATACTCCTGAAACTGTGCAGTAACACTAAAAACTCTGCCATCTTGTATTTCCTTCCAGGTTAGGCCAGGTTGGGACGCATGCAAGGGTACAGTGCGTTGCCACACCCACCACACACGAATAAACACCTCGGGATCCTGGTTGGCAACCCCCCAGGCAGACATGCAGTCCAGTCCCACCCCCGGGAATGACCATCTATCTGCCATAGCCATGTGCTGCGCGGGCGCACCCTTGACCTGGTCCAGCTGCTCGGGTACTCAACAATAAGGATCCTGTGAACCGGATCATCTGTGGAGAATCATCTATTTCCTTACCGCAGATAATATTTAATGCTCATTTATATTCATTTTTTGCTATTGATTTGTTCTATTTAGAATTCTGAAACATTCATCATGTTGCATTTAATGGTGTCTAGGGGGTGTCATATATAAATGGTGTTTACGCACAAAAATGTTGCATAAGAAAGTTTTCATGTTCAAATCGCGATTTATAAAACCTAAACTTGGCGTAAAGCCACGCACATTTTCATGGTAGCTCCAACCCTGCCGTACGCAAGTTCTCCACTCGGTTTTGCAAACTGGTGGCACCCAGCGTCAAAGCAGTGCTACTGTTCCAGTGTGGTTTATCTTTCTTTTTTAGATTCACATCCCTGACGCGGCTTTATAAATACACTGAAATTAACCGCATATTGTTTATTAGTTTAATGCATCTGATTGTAATTAATTATCAAGCACATGCTGCCTCAGCCATTCTGTCTATTGAACTGCTCTCATACGGCAAATGCTTCAGAGTCTTTCCTGTATGGACCTCGCGGTTGAGAAACAGTTTAATCCCAAGAACTATAAACGCACTCAATCAGTCAATCAATCAAGTGCTCCTTGTAGAACTGTTTGTACATTTAAGTACAATCACCTCACTGTAAACTTGCGATACAGTTATAATATTGCACAACCTGAGCCATTTTATAAAGCGTGTATTTACATATGATGACGATATCATTTTTAAGACGAAATGCAGCAAAATATGTTTATTATATCATACAGATAGAACTTTAACTTAATTTAAATAATCTACAGTAATCCCTCCTCCATCGCGGGGGTTGCGTTCCAGACCCCCCCGCGATAGGTGAAAATCCACGAAGTAGAAACCATATGTTTGTATGGTTATTTTTATATATTTTAAGCCCTTATAAACTCTCCCACACTGTTAACATTATTAGAGCCCTCTAGACATGAAATAACACCCTTTAGTCAAAAGTTTAAACTGTGCTCCATGACAAGACAGAGATGACAGTTCTTTCTCACAATTAAAAGAATGCAAATATATCTTTTCTTCAAATGAGTCTGCATCAGGAGCAGAGAATTTAAGAGAGAGAGCGAGCGCTCGCAAAGAAAAGCAAACAATCAAAAAATTAATACGTGTGCTTTTAAGTAAAGCGGCACTTTTCAGAGGAGCGTCAGTATCTTCTAAGCAAACAGCCTATGTTGAAACAGCCCCTCTGCTCAAATCTCCTCCGTCAGGCGCAGAGAACGTCAGAGAGAGAGCGCGAGATTAAAGCAAACAATCAAAAAATCAATACGTGTGCTTTTGTGCTTTTAAATATGCCGAGATAAAGCGGCATTTTTTAGAGGAGCGTCAGTATCTTTTAAGCAAACAGCTTCTTTGCAAACAGCACCTCTGCTCATACTCCCTCCGTCAGGCGCAGATAATGTCAGAGAGGGTGAGACCGCGCGGGATGCATATCTTATAGCATTCAGGAGTTTTAGTTAATATGTAATACATGCTCTGATTGGGTAGCTTCTAAGTCATCTGCCAATAGCGTCCCTTGTATGAAATCAACTGGGCAAACAAACTGAGGAAGCATGTACCATAAATTAAAAGACCCATTGTCCGCAGAAATCCGCGAACCAGCGAAAAATCCGTGATATATATTTAGATATGCTTACATTTAAAATCCGCGATAGAGTGAAGCCGCGAAAGTCGAAGTGCGATATAGCGAGGGATTACTGTATATTGTTAATAATTAAACATGCGAGGACACAGTACCGCAGCGCTAGCGAGGAGCTGGCGCTCCGTTCACAGATTGTTCCTGCCTCGTGCTGTATTCTTGCTGGGGCTGGCACGACACTGGAAGAATAGATGGATAGAATAATTAAACATGTACTACGAAGATATTTCAATGTTCCTTAAAAGTTCTGAAGAATCGGCGTTCTAAGCTTACAGATGGCTTAACATCTATTACAGAGCTGATTGTGTGGCGACTGGGAATTTGGAGAAAGAAAAGTAAGGACAGAAATTGGGGGTTAGTACGTTTGAAAGAGACAGTACTGATGCAATAAATTATTTCATCGAAGGTCGCTCACAGTACAGCAAGCATTTTGCGTGAGGCATGAACAATCACTTCGCTGCCGTGTTCCCATGTTTAATAACATGCTTTAACTCCTATCATCATGAAAATGTATCAAGTATACATCTCAGTATTTGAATTATTCAGAGAACTGTAATATCACGAATGTAATGGATTCTGTGTCCTGTCGGAGGAAGAGAAAACCAGTTTAAGAAGCACGTAGTGATTCACACACATAGAGCACATTGAAGATCAAATAGAAAACAAAGCATTTAACGTGCTACTTTAGTTACGATGGGATTTGAGAAACTAGTAAATTAAACGATTTAAAGATGAAGTTTATGATGTTCTACTTTAATAACAAAATAAACTATGTGATTAAAGTGGAAATTCCGAAATTAAAGTTGACATTTCGTGCTTTTTTCCCCACTGTGTGCCTATTTTTTTCTCTGTACCCTAATAAGCTTTCATATGACACTCAGACGGTGGGCTACGACTCGTCTTTTCAAGCCGACTTTGATATCTGACAACTTCTTTTTATTTTGGGCACTGTGTGACTTTGTGAACCTGAGTTTTCGAGTTTCTCCGACACTCTATGTCACTCGATCAACTTCCTTTTGTTGTTTATACCACTGTTTAAACCAACAAATGGTACATTTTTGCTTTCCTCCACTTGGTATTCGCTGAAATTCTTCTATTTCCCCCCATTCTTTTGCCATTGCCTTTTCACAGAACGCTGAGCTTAAGGGCTATTTATGCTGATTTGCATATTCAAAGAGGTGTAATTCTGGGAGGAGTTGAGGTGGGGCAGCAGGCGCATGCACATGCGTTACTTTTCACACTGACCGGTATTTATGTAGCGGAAGAACATGGAAGTTGGCGAACGCACAAATTTATGCATCTGGATTTTTTTGTGCATAAGCACATTTCCGCTTTTGTCCATACGCCATGTTAGAGTGTGAGTTCTACGCACGGCATTATGCATGAGGCCTGAGGTGATCTGCTATTTCACCTAACAACAACAACAATTTATTCTTATACTAGGGGGTTTGCCCCTGCTCACCAACCATCCCAGCCTGTGCTATGCGCCAGCCACTTTGCATCTCTGCCGCTCACGTTGTGAAGAGGGGGACTGAACACACCCCATGGAGACACGGTCGCTCCTCCAACACTCCCTCTTAAACGGTGATACAATGAGAAAGAAATAGGGGTGTTTTTATTACCTCCTCTTTGCTCGATCAACTGCTGCTGTTGCTGCCATCGTCGTCGTGCCGCATGATCTGCATCTCACGCAGCGCTTCGAACATTTAAAAGACTGTACAGCAGCTGTCCTATTCTTTGTCTTTTATTTCCAGCCCCAGGCGTGGTTAAATCTCTTGGCACAAAGTCTCGTCTCACGGGACGTGAGTCCTTGATATTTTTTAGCTTATAATTTAAAAACGGAATAAGAATCTGAACATCTAACAACATCACATTAATGTTTGATAAATTCTGAAAAGAATGATAGCAAACATATATATGTAGGTTTTAAAATAAGCCAGATTTAAAGCGTGACAAAAACGTCACATAGAAATGTCACATTAAATCGTTGCACAAAATTGTTGCACTTTTAGGCTTAGGATTTTATAGAGTAGAAAGCCCAAAATCACACAAGAAATACGGGCTTTAACAGAACCTGTTTTTTGACAGCCCCCTAGGCCTGACTCCCTAAGAAGACAAGTAAAAACTCCCAGAAAAAAACAAAAAAACTTGTAGGGGAAAAAAAAATTGGAGAAACCATAGGAAAGGCAATCAGAGAGAGACCCCCTTCCAGGTAGGTAGGGCATGCAGTGGGTGTCCAAAAAATGACATAAATACAACACCCAAAACAGAACACAAGTAATCCACTTCACAGAGCTAGATGGACAATCTAATACTACTTTAGGGCTCAAGGTTCTATTTATTTGTCCTTCCAATCCACATATAGCACTGCATGAAACTGTGTCACCCAGCCTGATTATGAGCAAGAACAGATCACAAAAATAGACAAGAAAAACAAAAAGAATAACAAGCTCAAACAACAGCGAATTACCAACGTATTGTATGGATGAGTTATATATTGTGCTGTATTAACAAACTAGGACTGTATTGTTTAAGAGTCTAATGAATGAAGGGTTGAAACTTTTATGAAATCTGTTAGTTCTGCACGGTATACTTCAGAATCACTTGCCAGAGGGCACAACGGTAAATAGTGGAGGTGAGTGTGGTCTTTCATAATGTTGGTGACCTTGTTTTGGCAGCATTTGTGATAGAGTTCCTGTATGGGAGGGACAGATGTCCCAATGACTTTCTCCATTGCTCTTACCACTCTTTACAGTGGCAGTATAGTCCCCATACCAGAGAGAGATGTAGGTAGTCAATGTACTCTTTATGCTGTCTCGTAAAAGGGGTGTTGGTGAGTGGAGGATGGCAAGCTCTTCTAATGCGCCACACGAAGTGCAGTCATCTCTGTCCTCTCTTCACTAAGGAGGAGATGTTTTGGGTCCAGGAGAGATACAGTTATTATCTTGACCTCAATGAATGTTGCAGTTTTGACTGACTCCACATTCAAAGCCGTGAATAGGGAGGAGAAGGTGAGTGACATGACTCTTTCTGAAGTCGATGGTGATTTCCTTGGCTTTATTAATAATTATCGTGGATAAAAACCAAAGATCCAGGCCTTTAATGATCTCTTGGGCACAGCCATCAGCAGTGTGTCTGTCTGTGGAGACAGTGTCCACCTCACAGAGAGGTTTACTTACGTAGGCAGTGACATTCATGTCTCTGGTGACTCTTCCAATGAAGTCAGTAGATGGATTGGGAGAGCTTGGGGGCGTCATGAGGTCATCTTAAAGGGGTGTGTGGTGCTCCCAATATCTCTGCAAAAGGACAAAGGTCCAAGCCTTTAGAGTCCTGGTGCTTCCTGTCTTGCTATATGTTTGCGAGACGAAGACTGGACTCCTTTGGTACGGTGTCTCTTTGGAGAATCCTTGGGTACTGCTGGTTTGGCTTTGAGGGAGCATCAGATACGGCACTACTGCCATGTGGCACAATTCCCTAAGGGTGATCTGACTCGCAGGATCGTCATTGTTGAGGACCAAAGCAACTGGAACAGGCCAAGGGGACGCCCACGTAACACTTGGTGACGGCAGATGGAGGGTTATTTCTGGAGGGTGGGACTGGACCGCGTGTCTGCCTGGAGGATTGCCAACCAGGATCCCAAGCTGTTTCATCATGTGCTGGGTGTGTCAATGTGCTGTACCAGTGTATGCTCCCCAACCTGACCCGGCCAGACATGATTAATATTCAGGGTCCATTTATTGTTATTGCACCAGTCCACAAGAGGTCTGATCTTCTCTCTGGAAGCCATCTCATCACCACCACAGATGGGGCATATCACTGTTGTATTGCCCATGGACTTAGTGATTTGGTTTGTGCTGTACCTGGCGCAACTGTCTAACTTATGATGATAGTAAATTACAAAACCACCTGCAAATTTAACTGTTGTAAATTGATCTCAGGACAGCATGGACGATGAATGATTGGCACAGTAACCTCAGAGCTCTATGGTTTGAATTCCAGGCCAGTCATTGTCTCTGTGAAGTTTGTACATTCTCCCAATGTGCATGCAAAGTTTTCTCCAGGGAATCTGGTTTTCCTGCTCACAGTGCTCCCACTATGTTTCCCTAACATGCGAGTTTAAATTGGCCTGTATGTGTAAATGAGGGTGTGTATTTGTGTGTGCCTTACAATGGACTGATGACACATCAGGGATGGTTCTTGCATTGTGCCCTGTGCTTACAATATATGCGTTGGCACTGGATGACCCTATAACTGGATAAGTAGGGTTTTGAAATAGATTGATGGGGGAAAGTTTTAGTCATTTATACAAATTATACGGAAAAACAGCCCTAAAACCAGTTCCTCAAAAATTTTGTTGACAATTTTTTAACCTATCATTTCTGCAGTTAAGAAGTCATTTTTACTGAGAATGCTATTACTAAAATGGTAATGGATTATTAGCCATTAAGATAAGAACACAACCAGCTACCTCTAAATAGATACAGACATCCTATAATAAATCTGATATAAAAGACAAAGTGTAATTTTGCTTTTAGATTTCTAATGTTTAAAGAAAACATTAAAACAGAAGTCTGGAAAATAATATATTTGCACAGTGCACCATGGGCTAACAACCATGAAGATAATCTTTCTTTTTTTTCCTTATGCATTTGCTTGCTCTTTCTCTCTCACGATAATAATCTATGATACATTATACTTCTTTTGGCTCTGGCTTAAGGGAAAGCACATGCTACCAACCTCACATGTGTTAAAGCTCGGGTGGAAAAGTACTGAACTCACTTGGCAAACTGAAAGATGTCGAAGACAAATTTTTCCATTTTGATTCCATTTGGTTTGTCGGGTTTGATTAGCTGTCCTTGAGCATCCACATACGGGATTTTCTTCTGTGCCACATGATGTTGCAGCTGAGGCTCATATATTCTGGAAAAAAAAAGAAATAAATAAAAATCCAAACAGTTTTAAACACATGAAAATTAAATTAGCAGCTCTGAAACCATTCTGCAGTAAAGCAGTGATGAATTCATTTTACAGATACAAATCTAGCTAACTGTCAGGCAAATTGCATACCTAACCACTGTGGGAGGATAATTTTTTGTGGAGGATGCATACGAAACTAGAATAAATTTAACTTGAAAATTGCAGGTTTCGTTGTTTCAAGACGTGAAGGTAAATCCAGGAAAACCCCATAAGAATGTATACTATTTCAGAATGGAAACTTGCATAGGGGCTGAATGCAGCCTTCTGTATTTCCTAGAGGATTTCATAGAGTAGCAACTGACAGCTGCCTGGACTAATGCAAAAAACACATAATGAAGGTTGTTAACTTAATAAGCAGAACCACTCCCATTATAGGCTTTGAGGCATTCCTAATATAAATCTGAAGAAGAAAGCATTCATGTGACACCTCATTATAGTCATGATTCCCTCTACTTTATTGAAGCATGGATGCCTTTGGCAATTAAATCATTTTCTTTAATCGGAGAATTCATATAAAAGCAGGATTACACTGCACTTTCGCTGTTTAAATATTTGTTATTTAAATATTTTTTTTTCTTTTACAATTCCTTACCTATTATTTTTTTACTTCACCTTGGTAAGGGCAGAACAACCTTGACCACAGCCCAAATCGCAGGCAGGTCTACTTCACACTGCTTAAGACTAGCAGCTAACTGTGGACCAAGGCAAACAACTTAAGTTCCCAGCACACATTACAATTAACATTGCAACATCCAGATATAATCCATCCATCTATTATCCAGCCCGCTATATCCTAACTACAGGGTCACGGGGGTCTGCTGGAGCCAATCCCAGTCAACACAGGGCGCAAGGTAGGAAACAAACCCTGGGCAGGGCGCCAGCCCACCGCAGGGCACCAGATATAATTGTTCTGTGAAAACCCACAAAACAACTAGTCATGACTGAACTCACCGTGGCCTGGGAGGATCACATGGAGGAGGCATATGAGAAGACCTTTTTTGAAGCACCGGGAACTTCTGGAACAGTGCCGGAGACAAGGATGGTGACCTCACAGCCTGCCTGTGGAAGTGGTTTGCAGGGGCTTGGCTGGCCACTTGCTCTGTAAAGCATTCACTCTGCTCTGCATCACATGGGTCACAAAGAGGCGAGCCACTAAATACATCATGGAAGCCACATAAAGAGCCTACAGATGGCTCTGGATAAAGAGGGATGAACCGTGGACCACAGCTATTGAGGCACAAGGCGAGGACTGATCACCTCCGGTTGGGTCGTCTGGGCAAGGGTGTTTGATGTTGTGCGACCTGAAACACCCAATGACCCCAAGAAACTTTACTGTGCACCCCAGCACATTCTTTGGATGTTATCTACACAACGTGCTGATTTGAACCATTCTCGTGTTCTTTGTAAAGTTAGGTGTACTCTGTGAAATGGAAACTTTCATCGATCAATTAAGTAAACTTTCTGTTCTTTTTGGGTAAAGTGATTTATATACAAATGCAAACTGAAGTAGCGCTTTATAGCTTCAGAGATCCAAATTTGATTCGCATCAGTGTGGAGTTTTTCCCCATTTCTATGTGGATTTTCTCCAGGTGCTCTACTTTTCTCTTACATCTTAAATAAATGCATTTTGGGCTTACTAGTGACCTCATTTTGCTGTAATCTGAGTGAGTGCAGGAGGTTTACAGTATGCGCTTAAATATGCCCTCTGATGGAGTAGTGTCCATTTGTACATGGATGGTAAGTATGAAGGCATACAAATACTTTATTAAACAACAAACTAAAGTCAAAAGACGTTCACTCTGGACAACAAATGAGATGTGATTTATGATTTGCTTGCCTTCATATATGTGTTTATGTTTATAAATGTTACAAGATTTTCTAACTCACTACGATTGAAACGTAGCTTTTCCATCCATGGTTTGTATCTCAGTATGGTGCTGGGGCTTGTATAGATCAAAGATCCTCAAAGCTATGTTGCCTGAAGATAAGAACACCTGTTACAGTTACCCATGGCAGATTGGTACAAAGAGAGCAGCCAGACAACCCATTACTGACTCTCATAAGAGTTCTACTTAAAACTAAGAGAACGTAACATAAAAACACAGTCCCTGTCTCCCCAGTCACTGTTGTGGAGGTGTGAATGTATTATGTCAGATCATTTGTAACTGCAGTGCGAGAAACATTGGCTGCCTCACGTGTGATTTTCACGAAAGAACAACAACGTGATTGCGATTTTGTGGTCTGAGGGTATGCCTGGTGCCGATGTTTATCGAAGACATTGTGCACAGTATGGAGAAAGTGTTTCTCGCAAAGAGGTGTGTATGAATGGATAGAAAAGTTTAAGGAAGGTTGCACAAGTGTGAGCCATGGAGGAGGAGCTGGACGCCCGTCCACATTCACGACTGATGACAACATTGAGCATGCATGTGAAATGATTCTCTTGAGTAGACGAGTGACAGTAGATGATGGGGCAAATCATTTGCAAATCAGCCATGGCTCTGCCTATGCAATAATCCACGACAGACTTGGGTTTCGAAAGAAGCCCTACGAGGACAAAGATTCACGTCTGATGAAGAGGTGAAGATAGCAAGTGGGTTCGTGGCTCGCAACTCAGCCTAAAACATTTTTTAATGAAGGAATACGAAAGCTTGTCGACAGATGGACAAAATGTATTGAAAAGCAGTCTTTTCTGAACGTTGATTAAAAAAATTCTACAGCCGGCATGTGGAAAATTTTTTACTCACCCTCACACACACACATATATATATATATATATATATATATATATATATATATATATA
>JANRMT010062857.1:30170432-30195584 GCA_026402145.1 Polypterus bichir lapradei | reverse complement strand
TGAGTATACTTTGTACATAAAATGTATGTTGTCGTACCTTGTATAACTGAATAACCTTTATGGCACAATAACAATTCAATACATTTATGGTCACTACAGTATTTGGATTTAATAATCATCATGTGGGAAAAAGCCGAATAATGCAGTCAAGGAGCTTTTCAGTGAAAAATGACGAATGTCTGATTAACTGCAATTTTAGTTCCCTCTCCTTTCTTTTTCTCAGATCGCTTTTTGGAAGGACGTCAATTTCGTAGTTTTTATGAACAGTTTGAAAATGCCTTTCAGATTTTCCTTCTTTGGTATAGCAATGATAGATTGACAGATCAGACAAACGCACTTCGATTGTGACAATGTGAGAAAACAATCCTCTTCCAATTCCACATCCAGCCCATACCCTCCCCAAACAATTTTTTTTTTAATCCCTTCTTTAGTCGATATAAATTGGAAAGCTAACTAGATCACAGCCGGAATTTTGCAGTAGCTCGCGCGTTTGATCGTGAGTGCAGGATGACCAGTGTGTTAGAAGAGAAGAAGAGAAGAGATCTCAGACTGGCCTGTATGTCAATCAAGTGGCAAATTCCATAGGAAGGATATATGATAGACTAACGTTTAAAAAAATTTTTTTTGAATGCAACGCGATCTACCGGTCGATTTCAATCGACGCATTGGGCACCCCTGCGGTAAACCAAACCCAGGGGAGGGCGAGAGAAGCAAATGGGGGCAGAGCTCCCTAGTTTTTTAAAGTTTGAATGCTGCACATATGTGCAAAAGGCAGAATATGTACTGGTTGCTACAGTTTTGTGATAAATCCTGTGGCTGGTGGCGTTCGTGTTCATTTAAGGATTTTTCTTGCCAATGCGCACATGCCCAGTTTAGGCACACATCTATGTCATACATGTTTTTGTCATTTTAGTGTGTATTTAGATACTTTCATAAATAATACAAAAACACTAGCACGGACAGAAATCACTTTTATTTAAAAACACATGTAAAAGAAAATGTAGTAGTGTTGACGTGGTAAAATGTCTAGGCCACACTGCTGATGAAGGATATAAACATATTTGTAGTACAGGTATGTACTCATGGTAAGCACATGGAATCATTTGGGGTTCAGACTTGATGGTACCTAAAATGGTAAATTTTTTATTCCTCTTTCACCTTTAAATATTAATGGTGTCAAAAGAAAAAATATGGCAGAAAACTAAAATATGTAATAGGTTATTTTGATTTGATTAAAGCAAACGTTTTGTATCTTATCCTATTGGTTAGGCAGCTGTGAATGATTTACTTGGCCATTGATTATATCAGAGTAATATTTTGTAGCTTACATTGATGAGATCATTTACAACTCCACTGTTTCAGTATTTACTTTACACATTCTTCTAACAAGTAAATATTTATTTCTGTGAATCCTGCATTTTTCTTCCCAAACTTCAATAAAGGTCATATTTCTTTGCTAACATGCTGAATAATTACTAAGGAAGAATTCTTCTTGGCATCAGCGTTTTCCAAATTTATCAGTTTTGTTAAACTTTTCATGTTCTAGTTCTCCACTCACCAATTATACATTTTTTTTCTGTCAGTTGATGCTCAACTTGTTTTGCTTTTCAGCACATTACACTTGAGAAGAGTCAAGGGAGTGCAAAACATGAATTGTGAGGTCTTAATTCCCACTTTGTGTTTGTGCTGCAGATTTCTTGGCCTCCTAGTGTATGTTTATTGATGTTTTCAGATAAAATCTAGTAGATCTGCTAGACTGAGTTTGCTTACCAGTAGCTGTAAATAAACTTTGAGCTGAAATTGTAAAAAGACTAATTGGCACATTGTACACCAATTAACATTTACTTATTTGGCTGATGCCTTTATCCAAGGTGACTTACAACATTTTTATGATACAATTGGTTCCATTTCATTTTGTCTTCCAATTGCAGCACAGGCTGGTCATGTGACTTGCTGATGGTCACACAGCGTCAGTAGTGGGATGTGAACCCACAACTTCAGGGTTTGAGGTCTAAAGCCTTAACCACCACACCACACCGTCTGCCACAAGCACTGCCATTTAAAAAGTTTTAAACATTTACTTTAACAGATGTTTGGAAGTTAAACTTTTGTATTTAGTGTGTAAAAGGTAGCTTGGCCACAGACAGGCACGACACCAATGTCCAAAACACACGGGTTTATTTACAGAACTATTTACAGTTGGTTCCACCCACTCACACACTGCTCCTCAGACTTTTTCTCTCTTCAGCCGCCTCCACTCCTCTCTCGCAAGCTCCGTCTTCCTCCTCCCGACTCCGGCTCACTTGCTGGAGTGAGGCGGTCTCTTTTATACCGCACCCAGAAGTGCTCCAGGTGCTCCTTGATCAAGTTCCGACAGCACTTCCGAGTGTAGCGAAAGTGCTGCAAGAGAATCCAGTTCCTCTACTGGTAGCACTTCCGGATATGGCGGAAGTGCTGTAGACCACGGCTCCGGAACTACCCAGGAGCCCCCTGGTGGTGGCCAAGGGCCCGCGCAGGGTGGAGCTTCTAAGCTCCAGTCCCATGGCCCTGATGTAAACCAGGGGGGCTTGCCTCTTGTGTCTTGAGGGAGGTACTGCTGGTGATATGTCCAATCCCCCGGTCCTCTCTTTAAAAGGGCATCTATCACAAGTGTTTTAGATACAAATGCTTATATGTTGATGTTACAAACCATCAAGGCAGTGTCGCAACACAGTGATGCTCTGCTTGTTGGGATACGGAGGCCTCTCAAAGGCAGTTAATTATACAAAGGAGCGACTGCAGTTGCCACTTTATAATCGGTTGACACATTAACACAATTCATATTTTAACGTTATCATTTATTTAAATATCACAAATTAAAACAAGTACTCTTTCTTTCACTTTCATGGTTTTACGTATCTGGTTATAGCTGGCAATTATCTAGTCTTCACCAAGTCCTAAAATGTTATATGAGCATCCTTTAATTAAATCAAGAAATGCATAACATATTTTACTTTGGCATTATTTATTCATCAAAAATACAATTGAAAGAGACTATACTTAATTTTTCAGTTGTCTGCATTTATTAATATAATGTTTTATGTAATTTTAAACCATATGGTCCTGGTTTACCGCACTTGTAACTTCCTAATTTTAAAGAAAATATACAACAGATTCTGTATAAATTAGGCTGTGGGGAGATCTGTGCAAGAAAATCCTACAAATATGTCATTGAATGCATTTTTTTTTGCAAAATATGCATAATTCATGAAATAAATATGTATTCACTGTAAAAAAAAAACATGATGCCCTATTTGTAAATCTCTCCCATTGTTATTTAAGATTTTAGGTGCTTTTCTGTTATTACTTATTATTCATCACAGAGTCAGTCAGTCAGAGTTTATTGATATTTACAGTCATGTATTATTGTTATTGTGCTTTTATTTTTTTCTTAGATGTGCAGTCACTGGAGTATAGCAACTCAGCATTTCACTACATATTGTACTGTATGTATAATTTGTATGTGACAAAAAAAATTCAATTGGATTTGAATTTTGAATAATTAGAACTCTTCACAGTTTCCATTACAGCATTTAAGCTTTTTTTGCATCTCCCAAAAAAATAATTTTTAATGTTCAATAAACAATTCACTATTCCTTCTTCCTGGCAATTATTATGAATGCGAGCCTCCAATAATAAAAAAAAAGTTTAATTTCCTTTAGAGTTTAATAATAATAATTATTTACATTCACGTAGCGCTTTTCTTGTTACTCAAAGAGCTTTACATTGACAGAGGGGGACCTCTTCGACCACCGCCAATATCTAGCACCCTCGTGGGATGATGCAACGGCAGCCATTGCTGCATCAGTACTCTCACCACACATTAGCTATTAGGTGGTGAGGGGGTGAGAGAAATAGTTAGGGGATGATTAGGGGGCCAGAATGGAGAAGGTTGTGATGGGCAATTTAGCCTGCACATCAGGATATACCCGATGGTTTATGAAGGATTCCCAGGAATCTGTAATGACCAGAGACAGATAGGACCTCGGCTTTACATCTCATCTGAAAGACGGCACAATATTTACAGCACAGTGTCCCCATCACTGCACTGGGGCATTGGGATCCACACACAGACCACAGAGTAAGCACCCCCTGCTGGCCTCACCAACACCTCTTCCAGCAGCAATCCAAGCTTTTCCTAGATGGTCTCTCATCCAAGAACAGGTCAGACCTGAGCATGCTTAACTTCAGGTGGATGACCTGCTCTGAAGTGCATGTGGTATGGGTGCTGACAAGTTATGGATTGGGGACGCAAAGAATGTGTACTTATTTACAGAACCTGATCCTTAGACATTCTGCATTGATAGTGAAATTTAAATGAGTGTCATTGGTCAGAACTGATTTAGCCATAATATATATTCAATGTTAACAAATGTAATTATTTATTATAGTGATATCAGATGATGTTAAACAGTTTTTCACTTTAATGGTTATTAAAAATTTTTTTAAAAACTCAGATACATTGCTCTCCTATAATGTTAATTAGAATAAAATTGAGTATGAATTACTAATCTGAACTTCAAAATGGCATTAGTTCAACACTCGACAGCTTCATCTGTTGTGATGTATTTGCAGGTAACAGGGACTCAGCAGGGTCCCAGGGCACATTTCTTTATGAATTCTTTAGGAATTCCACAAATTATTTCAGAACAGAAAGAAAATGACCCAAGTGGTGGCAGTCATGTGAAACAGTAGGTACATCCCATAAAATGTTTTTCTCTTTTAAAGTATATTGAATGAACATTTCACGATGTGATACTCATTTAGATAGTATCTATAGCATAAATAATGGTGACATAACGTGAAAAAACATCATACCACACTTAAATTTTGTAGTCTATTGCATAATTTAAATAAACAGAAATGAAACAAGAGCACTGAATTGATCACTGCCTCAAATATGTCATTATTAGAATCAGGCACACCACACTGGGTGTAAATTATTAAACGTCAACTTCTGAACCTATCCTCTTATTTAAACCTCAGACATTTAGTTTGGTTTACTCATTGTTGTTAAAGTGTCTGTTATCAACATGCCAAAGTCAAAAGTGCTCTCTGAGACCTTCAGAAAGAAGGATGATTAGTCTGGGAAGGGATTTAAAAGGGTCTCCAAACATTACACTGCCCAGAAGACCATTTACAAGTGGAGAAGATTTCAACCAGGCCAGGTCAACCTCAGTAAGTTCAGCCTGAGAGCAGAATACAAGATCCTGAAATAAGTTTCTAAGACCTCCACCATTTTATCATGGGACCAGCAAGTAGCTGTTGCCACTGCTGATGTCAAAGTGCATGAGTCTACCACTAGAACTAGGCTGCGTGTGGGAGTTGTGCCAGGAGGAAGCCTTTGTTGTGCAGAAAGAACATCAGGGCAAGACTGAAGTTTGCCCATGAGCACTTAGGTAAAGACCTGGACATCTGGAACAGGGTGCTACGGACAGATGAGGCAAAGATAAGAGTTATTTGGCCACAGAACCAGAAGGCATGTTTGGTGACAGCATTTGAGCAGAAGAACCTGACAGCAACCATAAAGCACAGTGGTAGAAATTTTATGGTTTGAGGCTGCTTTGCTGTATCAGGGCCACTCCAGTTCATCATCATAGAATGCATTATGGATTCTTCATTGTACCAGAAGGTGCTTGAGGATAACATCACACCATCTGTCAGAAGACTGAAGCTCAAATGAAAGTGGACCTTGCAACAAAACAATGACCCTAAAAATACCAGCAAATCCACCAAGGAATGGCAGAAAAGAAAGAAATGGAGGGGTCTGAAATTGGCAAGTCAAAATCTGGATCTGAATCTCATCAAGACACTCTGGCGTGGGGTGGATTTGAAATGAGCTCTGCACGCAAGAAACCCCTTAAACATCACACAGCTGAAAGAATTTTGCATGGAGGAGTGGAAGAAAACTTACTCCTAGTCGATGTCCGAGACTGCCAGACAGTTAGAGGAAACAGCAACTTGAGGGGGGCAATACCATCTATTACAGCCAATGGGAGACTTGCTTTTTCCACAGACAGAAATGGCATATCTGTTCATTTTAAATGGAATAATTTATTGCAAATTCAAATTTTCATTTTTTTCAATTACATCACCTTTGTTTATAAACAATGTTTAAATAAACATCAAATCTCATACAGTGGAACCTTGGTTCATGACCATAATTCGTTCCAAAACTCTGGTCGTAACCCGATTTGGTCGTGAACCGAAGTAATTTCCCCCATAGGATTGTATGTAAATACAATTAATCCGTTCCAGACTGTACGAACTGTATGTAAATATATTTTTTTTAAAGATTTTTAAGCACAAATATAGTTAGTTATACCATAGAATGCACAGCGTAATAGTAAACTAAATGTAAAAATATTGAATAACACTGAGAAAACCTTGAACAACAGAGAAAACTAATACTGTAAGAGTTCGCGCTATAGCGATACGAACCGCTTGCTAAAAACATTTTTTTTAATGAATTTTAAACACAGGGAAAAA
This sequence comes from Polypterus bichir lapradei, assembly GCA_026402145.1. Lineage (NCBI taxonomy): Eukaryota > Metazoa > Chordata > Cladistia > Polypteriformes > Polypteridae > Polypterus > Polypterus bichir. The sequence continues at coordinate 30,189,056 of JANRMT010062857.1, read as the reverse complement.
AATGAACATTTGAAAAATCCATAATTTAATAAAATAACAAGCCCGGTGCATTCTTTAACTGTCTCCTTGGCCTTATGCATACAGTCGTCTCACTCTCGTGTGTGTGTGTGTCTCTCGTGCGCGCGCATGTGTGTGTGTGTGTCTCTCTCTCATGTGTGTGCGTGTCCGCACACGTGCATGTGTGTGTGTGTGTGTGTGTTTCTCTCTCTCACTGGCTGCACAGGGAATGCACAGGGAGAGACTGAACACGTGCGGAAATCATCGCGAAAGGGAAACTGGCTTGTTCGGAGGGGACTGGGCGGTCTCATGGTCTGGAATCCCTACAGATTTTATTTTTTTTTCTCCAGCCGTCTGGAGTTTTTATTTTGTTTTTTCTGTCCCCCCTGGCCATTGGACCTTACTCTTATTTGATGTTAATTAATGCTGATTTATTTTGTTTTCATATTGTGTTTTTTTATTTTTCCATTCTTTATTATGTAAAGCACTTTGAGCTACTGTTTGTATGAATATGTGCTATATAAATAAATGTTGTTGTTGTTGTTGTTCGTATACTGAGTGTGTGGTCGTGAAGAGATGCAAAAGTTCAGCGAACTTTTTGGTCGTAAACCGATTTGTACGTGTTCCGAGACGTTCATGAACCGAGGTTCCACTGTATGTTAAAAATGAAAAAGTATTTTATGAGGTGTACTTACTTTTTCACATGACTCTATAGCTCATAAAGTGACCCTGGCACAATGTCAAAGCTGTGTCACCATCAGTGGCTGGTTAGGTGTGGAACTGAGAACTGAATTTGTGACAAATGCTCAAATGGCAACAAGAAGAGAAAATCAGGATTGAGAAAGAGAGAGAGAGTCGCAGAGGTGACATTGGTAGAGCTTTGTGGTAGATTGGTGTTGGGTCAGTGCCACACCAAAAGGTAGACAAGGGGCTTGCCATATGTAATTAGGCCTATAAAAGACTGCAAATGTTTATTGTTTTATTTCTGTCTACTTGGTACTTTGATTACACTCTCTGTTAAACCCTCTTTGTTATTATTTGACTAATAAACATTTCATTTTCATGTTTTGTCCAACAATAAACTTAGAAAAAGTTTGAAATAATGTAATCCAGGAAGACAAAATATAATAAGATCAGTGCTTTCCCCACTCAAACTAGTCCTGTAAAAGAGACTACATGAAAATAAAGAGGAACAATAAGCTGGGTATGACCTAGAGGGGAATGTGCCATCACACAGCAGTACCCACACACTTGCAGCAAGAAGAAAGCAAGAGAAGTCATAAATTCAGGTGAGCAATGAGCACTCCCAGCAAACCAGAGGGTTAGTCACACCACAGAGTTCCAGTATTGACCTGTGGCACTGGCAGTTCAAATTACATTGAAAAAAGAAGATTTTCATAAACTAAAGGATAGTATATAATGGGATTTTTAGCAAGCAAATAAGACAGACAGACAGACAGACAGACAGACAGACAGACAGACAGATAGACAGATAGACAGATAGACAGATAGACAGATAGATAGATAGATAGATAGATAGATAGATAGATAGATAGATAGATAGATAGTGTGATGGACAGCACACATGGGCAGGTCTCCCAGTCGGGATCAATCAATCAATCAACATTTATTTATATAGCACATTTTCATACAAAAAAATGTATAGGTCAACCAGGAACATCCAGGACCTAAGGACTTATCCTACTGTGACAGACTCAGGGAATCAAACCTATTTACTCCTGAGTAGAGGAGAATGAATTAGGTCCTGCTCCAGGTCTTCAGAATTCTCAGTTAAATGCTTAACTGATAGAATCTGATTTGTCCCTAGGGAGAATTTTGACTTTTTAAAGAAGCTCTTTAAATACATAAATAGGTAGATAAAAAAAATAAATTGTAAGTGGCATACTGAATGGGCTGGCATCTCGAATGGAATGGAAGATGGATCCTTACCTGGCTAGGAGACCATAACAGAAGGACTACAGGAAGGAGGTGCAACCTGTCCAGGTTTATGGTAGATTCCTATCCCAGTCAGGACAACCAAATAATGGATGGAGAATTCGTTCCCCAGTATAAAAGAGAGCAGTGTTTCTCTGGTTTAGACCCAGTAGGCCCTGGGAATTGAAGTTTTGAAGGGCAACCCTGTCAGGGTCCTTGGGTGCTACCAGGTGCCACTATTAGGAGTTACTCTCCATGTATTAGAGGACTTCCATCTGATCCAGAAATGCCTCTGCTGTGCAACACGGTAACTCCGGAAATACTTCCAGGTCTGGTATAAAAGAAGCTGTCTCACTCTTAAAAGGTAAGCAGGAGTTGGAAGGTAATGAAGTGACGCTTGTGGAGGAGGATGGAAGAAGATAAACGAATTGGTGGAAGCTGTATTAATAATTTGAGGCCTGTAAAAGGTATTGCTGTTAATAAATCTTTATTTAAAAGAACTGTGTGTGGGAAAGTTGTGTCTGAAGTCAGGGCAACCATGTGCCCCCTTGTAGTCACAATATATATATATATATATGCTAGGCTCACCCGCCTTTTAAGGCGACCGACTTTTAAGTTGACCACTTCTTATGGCAATTCAATATGTAGATCAATTTGATATTTTATACAAACTGATTAATTTGGTTATATTGCATTTGAGCGGTATTACTTTAATACTCGTAGTTTCTGTTATTTTTGTGATTAAATTTAAACTTTTTTCTATATTGAGGTCGCCCTTTTGAACCCCCCTGATATTTACTATGTGGTGAGGCATTTGTACTCCATCAACATTAATTATTTCCAGAGACATAATTTTGTCTATTTTTCCAGCGCATCGCGCACAAAAGCAAGGAAACGATGGGAGCACAAGAACTCTGCTCACATCATGTTGCTTCGTACCGCAAGCTGCAAGTAGTAAGTCTGTGATAAGCGGAATACCGCTACGCTTTCCACTCACGGGACGGAAGGACAATCCCGACCGCTTTTATATAGTAAGAAAGAAGAAGATATAACACAGTCTGGAGTAGAAAATCATCTTTTACCTGGAAAAACGAAACTACAAATCCCATCGTGCATTGCAAAATGGACGGGGCGTGTGTGAAACTCCGCGCCTGTGTAGCACTCACGGGACGGAAGGACACCTGACCGCTTTTATATAGAAGGATATTATATATATATAAATATACATACACACACACACACACAATACTGTCCAAAAATCTCACCACAATGACTAAAAAGCAAGAAAATTAAAAGAAACAAAACTTCTGACTCAGCGGTCACAGTCCCAGTGAGGTATAAGGCAAGAATATTCCAGTTGGTATGACAGAGCCTTGTCACATTTCTTGACAAACTACTACTTCTACTGAATAATTCATCGGCTGAAAGTCCTCAGTGTTAGGGTGTCAGAGAAAGGATGTGCAGCACTGTTCATAATGACATTCACTATAACCTCCAGGGGGTCCAGAGTGTGTCCTATAACTAAGCTTGTCTTTTTAATCAGCTTTTTGATTCAGTGGGCTTCAATTAAAGTGATGTTAGTAGCCGAGCACACCACAGAGAAGAAAATTGCAATAGCGATCACAGAATTGTAGAAGATGTTAAGGATGTCACTTCCCACATTAAAAGAATTTAGTCTTCTAAGGAAGAAGTGTCTGTTCCTCCCTTTCTTCTATAGTTCCTCTGTGTTCCAAGACCAGTCCAGCCTGTCATTAATGTGGACCCACAAGTACTTGTAGGAGTGGACCACCCCTACACCCACTCCTTGAATACTGACTGGACAGTCTCTTTGGTGCAGCAAAAGTCAATAAGCAGTTCCTTGATTTTTCTGATGTTAAGATGCAGACAATTCTCTTTACACCAAGAAATAAAATTCTCCACCTGACTCCTCTTTTCTGTCTCATCCCCCTTATCAGTACACCCTTATAAGTGCAGAATCATCTGAGAATTTCTGCAAGTGACATGACCTGTTGTTACATTTATAGTCTGAGGTGCTAATTTTGCAGCAATACTGCCTAAGATGAATAGTCTCAGCTGGAAGGGAAAAATAAAAAAGGAGAAGGAAAATATGAAGATTGAAAGGAATAATAAAATGAGAGGATGAATGACACAAGTCCTACACAGCCAGCCACAGGGTGGAGAGAGTAGGAGACTCTGAAAACACATGAAGAAAGGTACTTGGACAGCTGAAGGAACAGAGGCAGTCCTATAGCAAAAACAGTTAATAACACTTTAGGTATAGGAAAATTATATTTATTACTAATATACTGTTTATGCAACAAGCTCTTTAATAAAGGCTTTTTTTGGTCTTAGTTACACTTAAAAAGCTTCAGTAAAGTGGCTATTCACCTCTGCAATGTGACCTACCAAAATAACTTGAATTTAGAAGGATCAGAGGTGGTTTAGCGTGAGACACATTTCATCAGTGCAAGACCTGAGAACCCATCACATTCATAAGGAATTTTACCAGCATATGAAAAACTCTTAATATGGCACACTGCAGAGAGGTGAACAACCATTTTACTGATGCTTTGTAAGTGTTACTAAGATCAACAGACATTTTTGTTAAGGTCTTGTTACATAACAGTCTATGGGAAATAGATACATTTTTTGTAGTATCTAAAAAAAGTGTTACCTAAAAGTCTTAAAAGGAGTAAGGTACACTGTACGCAGTGCAAATACTAAATTGGGCATATTGGTGATTGGGGCTTTTATTAGCAGATGAAAGAAAGAGAGAGGATGTGAGATAGTTTTCCAAAATGTGTATATCTGTGACTATGCGAAACCTGCATAACACAAAAAGAAAGACAGGGCGGAAAGAAAGAAAACAAAGAGACACCATCGGCCTAAAGGACTAACATGAAACACAGGAGAACATTGAAAGAGAGGAATAAAATCAACAACATGAATGATCTGAGCAGTAAGCAATCAAAAAATATCACTGGGTGTTGTGATAACATGACTTGGCCAACCCCAGAAAGAGAACAAAATTACTTTTCCTTATTTAAAAGAGATTAGACCTTTAACTGTATATAGTCCTTTCATTGTCAGATTTACGTGATGCACTAACAGTGTAGATGAGGATGTGAGGTTGAGACAGGGAGAGCTGCAATGCCTCTGACCAAAGGAATCTCACTAAGGCATGTTGTTCAACACCGGTGCAATCCCGCAGCAAAGTGTCCATGTTCATTTGATGCTGGCTTCAGCTAGACTAACGGCAGAGCGCTGCACTGTGTGTGTTCGAGCTACCCACAAGTCACCATGAACATGTTGTACTGCATCAGTTTCTACTCGTTGTGGTTACCGCGTAATTTTCAAATTGCCTTTGCTTTTTGATTTACCCTTGTAGCTTCACTTGATCTCTGTTCCTAGATAAAAGAACTCTGTTTTGTCTGATCAATAATATTTTCTAAAAATGGCTAACATTTTACAGATAAACTTACCAGCACAATTGTACCTACACTCACTCATGCAGTGCCATTTTAGAGTCACAAATTGACCTCAAATGCATACAGGTATGTCTTCATGTTTATCTATAGCCTTTTGTATTTTTTTCAGTCCATTTTTACTTTCTCGTATACAAAATATAGGGAAAGTATTGTAATCGTCCAAAAATTCGGCCTTGCAATTTTGATGAATATCATCGATTTAGACCTCCCTGAGTCCGACTTACTTTCTTGTAGGGAAAGGACTGTAATCGTCCAAAAATTTTATCTCAAGATTTTGATGAATCTCAACGTTTTATAGCCCCCTGAGTCTGAAAATACAATTTTTGGAATTATGCCTGTATGTCTGTGTGTGTGTGTGTGTGTGTGTGTGTGTGTGTGTGTGTATGTGAACACGATAAACTGAGTACGCTTTCACTTAGGTCAACCAAATTTTGCATACAGGTATTAGGTACAAAATGTAGATTTCTATCAACTTTAAAACCAGAACTGGTACTTGTATTCATGCAGCTGCAGAGTCCAATTCATTCAACTTTACTTTTATAATAATTGTTCAATATATTATTAACTTGATTTGATGTTGATGGCTCTTTTATTTAGAGAGAGAGAGGTTAGGAGCATGCACTGATACAGCACATTGCCGCACCCACCACACGACAAACCAACTCAGCATCCCAGATTAGTGCAGCCACGCAACGGGTGACACCTCAGCACCACAGTAGTTCAGATGGAATGGAACCAGTGTGAGGTTTTTTATGGTGGCTGGAGTGACAGTTCTGCCACCAACCCCCAGGTTTTCCCTGCAGGTTGGAGGGCCTACATGCACGGCAATGTCTTTTATGTACATAATATAAAAATATAATCATTGCCTTGCAGTTTTTTCCTCAAATATCCATCCCCATATCTGAGTATACGAGAAAGTGTAAGGGAGACCACTCCTGATTTTTTAATGTTATAAACACATTTAAAACATGATGCAATAATCCTTTCACAAACCTGCTATTGAGGTTTCATCATGAAGAACTCCTATGTTCAGTCACTGGTACGTGTTTGTCATTACAGATTTCCTGTAGGAAGAACCTTTACCTCAGTGGGTTTAAATGGCACAGTTTGCTGCAATTACAGAAGTCTCAATACATTCATCCATCCATTCATTTTCTTAGCCTATTTGTCATAGTATATAGTAATTATCCATGTCAGCACTTGGCGCACTGCAAAAAATGCATATTCAAAAACTAGACAAAAAAAAATAAACTTTAAATGGGAGCTGTTTTGCTTTTTCTTATCAAAAGAAAAATCTGCCAAGAGGGGTAAGCAAAATTTATTTGACAAGATTTCTTAAAGTATGCTAAATAATTTTAAAAACAAGTTTTTTTATATGTCAATAATTCTTACAATAAGGAAAACAAGAGTAAATGTCATGATATAAATACTCATGTTTTGCAGGGTGCAAGGCAACAATGAACCCTGAACATGATTAAAATTGACTACAGAGCCTATTTACGCTGAGGCGTTGTATAATACATCAAATTGACCTCATGTTTTCAGACTGTGTACTGAAACCCACATAAAGGGGGACGGGGATACTTACAAAAATTTGTAACACCTCAGCTGGGAACCAACCCTGGGTCCAATCACCATGACACGACACCATTGAATATACTTAAGAGTTTCTTCCTGCAACGTTTTGTGCAGCCTCTTAGAAAGAGTTGTGTGCCTCCCCCACGGTGCCAACAGCAATATGGAAAAACAACTAAAACCAGTCACTTACCTATATGGGCCAAAAAAAGCAATGGCAGGAAATGACTATGTCTGAAACATAAAAAGGATGTCTACCAGTGCACCAGAGTGAGGTTTCATCACATGTATGCCAGGAAACTAGAGATCAAGATGTGCAGCTAACCAAGGTGAATTCCCACCCTATGCCTTTTTTTTTTAGTTTGCATGTTTGTTCATGGCAACCGATAAAAATGGGGTTGCTTGGTTTTGTCTTCCACCGCCAGAATTGCTTTAGACCATCCACATCTAATGAGTTCCCACACAGAAACATAAAACATGAACAATCTGATTTAAACTTGAATTAACTTTTTTGTTATATGTTTAGTTATGAGCGGCACGCAGTTAGGAGACCCAGGTTCGCTTTCCGGGTGGGTCCTCCCCGCATGGAGTTTGCATGTTCTCCCCGTGTCTGCGTGGGTTTCCTCCGGGTACTCCAGTTTCCTCCCACAGTCCAAAGACATGCAGGTTAGGTGCACTGGCGATTCTAAATTGTCCCTAGTGTGTGCTTGGTGTGTGTGCACGCCCTGCGGTGGGTTGGCGCCCTGCGCGGGGTTTGTTTCCTGCCTTGCACCCTGTGTTGGATGGGATTGGCTCCAGCAGACGCCCGTGACCCTGTAGTTAGGATATAGCGGGTTGGATAATGGATGGATGGATGTTTAGTTATAAAGCCAGTGCTTTCTAAAAGAAACAGCAAGAAACAGGGTGCTAACACTGAATGGGACTAAGAGGGCTTTAAACAGATTGATAGAACAAAAGGGTGTTATTAAAAGTTACAGTGGGTTTCTTATAAGTCTTGGATTTATTACAATTGCTGACATACTACTTTTTTGCCTTGTGCTCTCCCCCACCACAACCTATCGTCTAAGGGGGAGGAGCAAAAGCTTAAGATTCGTCAACAATTTCAATCTCTGGTTTTCGCCATATCTCAACGCTCTTTAGGGTCCCCTGATACCGAAAACATCGATATCTCAATGATGGCTATGTGTCTGTCTGTGTGTCACAGTTTCTTGAGGACGGTCTAGAGCTAAAAGGGCTGGACGGAAAAATACCAAACTCCAAACTTAAGCCTGTTATGAGATGACAATGTGCGGATTACTTTTTGAGCCAAATCGTGAAAGAGAAAGAGGCACTCTAGAGTAACCCTTCTTTTTCTTTCAGCTGCTCCCGTTAGGGGTTGCCACAGCAGACAATCTTTTTCCATATCTTCCTGTCCTCTCCATCTTGCTCTATTACCCCAATCACCTGCATGTCCTCTCTCACCATATCCATAAACCTTCTCTTAGGCCTTCCTCTTTTCCTCTTGCCTAGCAGCTCTATCCTTAGCACCCTTCTCCCAATATACTCAGCATCTCTCCTCTGCACATGTCCAAACCAAAGCAATCTCGCCTCTCTGACTTTGTCTCCCGACCGTCCAACTTGAGCTGACCCTCTAATGTCGTCATTTCTAATCCTGTCCATCCTCGTCACACCCAATGCAAATCTTAACATCTTTAACTGTGCTACCTCCAGCTTTGTCTCCTGCTTTTGTAATTCTGCAACGAATTATACATTTTTCTTATCAATTGCTATCGTAATGACCTACTTTATGATCAGAAAGATCAGCATCAGAGCAGTAAATAATTACTGAAATGTTATAGAACAGTTTGTGTTAACTTGCTTACTATGGCGCAAAACCTACTGACGCTCATGTCCAAATTTGTTTTCTTACATTTGCAGCATAGACATGTTAAGTAACTTGCTCCGAGTCAGAGGTGAGAACTAAACAAGAAAATGTTTGCTTTTGCTGCTAAAATCCATTGCTCCAGTTTCAAACCAAAGTGAAGTGTATCTCAAAGCTGTTCAAGTTGTATTATTTTTGTTTAGTGTTTTCAAAGCACTGGTCAAAAGTTGCCCTTTACATTTTGTCTTGTGTTGATTATCTCTTAAAATCTTGAAAATAAAGGTGAAAAAGTATTTTGAGTGCTTGAACCTCATCCTACATATTACTGATTTGGTCACAATTAAACCAACACCTGTTTCAGGTGATTTGTCAGATTGAAGAAAATATGTCAGGGAGTAATGACTTCAAGGAGATGTGTGCAAGCGGTCATCATGGGAAGCAAAAGAGTGTCCAGCATGTTGAGGACATGAAGAAGAAGCCAGCTCCTGATGAGACGCCAGTCATTTATGTAACATACTCAATCACTCACTTATACAGGGCTAGTTTAGACTCGGCACACAAGAGTATCTAGAAAAAGAAAAAAACATTCAGGTGCAGGGAGAACATGCAGACTCCACAAAGATAGTGGAGCATTGATCACATGGCTCACACAGCTGCTAACCACCATGTGGGCACTTTGCCCAAGAAGTGAATGTGATCAAGTCAAATTTTAAAAAGGGACATAATGTAAATATGTGGTTGGGTAGAATCACGACCAGGGATGGTTCCAGCCTTTTGTTCTCCTTAAAACTGACTGGAATCCATTGGTTAAGAAGAAAAAGGCAAAGCGGGATGTTAATCTCTCACATGAGAGGGAAAAGTAGTATCCACTTGAAAATACACAAATATACTGCTGTTGTTCCTACCATGTTCTAATTACAAGTTCATTCTGGTCATGGCTAGCATGTATTAGAACCAGCACTTGAAAATATTTCCTATTTTAATGTACTGCACACACACATGCACAAATTGGAGACTTGAACCCATGCTGGGAGCCCATCTTATAAAGTGCAAGAAGCTGAAGTTCTCAAAAGAAAGAAAAAAATGCAAACACAGAAGAGAACACCACACATGCTTCAAAAGGTATTCATCATTGCCTCTTTCGCCTCTGCAATAGCAATGACATATGGCCATGTAATTAACAGAATAAATAACCCATTCCTCTGCTCAAATCTACCAAATTGACAAGCACACTTAAAACACCGTTTACATACATAATTTCAAGGTTACTTTGGCAGGTACAGAGAACTAGGCAGAATAATAGGGCCATAAATCACATTACTCATACATTTCTTTTATGAAAGGAAAAAGAAGTCTTTGGCGCCACCATGTGTTAGCATAATAGAAGGCCTTGCAGTTCTTTGTTTTTTAACACTGCAGAAGACATCAAATCAAATCAGAGTTGATTGCCATTGTGCTTTTTCACAACAAAATTGCATCAGTACCTACTGAAGTCAATGCCAAATATATAATAAACACACAAAAATTAAGTAAATAAATTACTTAATACTTATAATAATAATACTTCACTGTATAAGTTATGGTCAAATATTGCAAACATATCCCATATTTATTGCTATTGCACTTAAAATATTTAAAAACTTTGTAACTCAAAAAAAAAGTAAATTCATTATTTTACTCTTTTTAAAATTATGACCTTACTAGATTTAGAATTAAATTGAAGGATGGCCCTTGGATAAAAACTGTTTCTGAGCCTGCTTGTGTGGGCATGAATAATTGTATAATACCTATTGGATGGCAGAACATCAAGCAGACGGTTACTAGGGTGAACTGGCTTTTTATTAATGTTAAATGCCCTCTTCAAGCAGAGTGATCTAAAAATGCCTTCACTTTCTGGAAGCTGTGTTCCTATGGTCATCTGTGCCGTTTTAATAACCCGTTAAAGAGCTCCCTGTTCAGATTTGGTACAACTGTCGCACAATGCTGTGAAACAACAGGTTGGTTGGCCTTCGCTAGCACACATGTAGAAGTTGACCTGCAGCTTCTGGGGCAGGTTTACTGTCCTCTGCCACCTCAAAACAGTAAAATTGGTTCTGTGCTTTCCTATAATGGAGGTGCTAGTAGACCAAAAGTGATCTCCTGTAATGCTAACCACTAAAATTTAAAGCTGGACACTATTTCCACCGGTTCATTCCTCATCATAGTTGAGGCATGCTCTGTCGTTCAAATTTTCCTAAAATCTATAATGATTTCTTTTGTCTTTTCTGTGTTAAGCAGCCATGCCACGTGCACTTCAGAAGATTATATGGATCCAGCCAGTACTTGAATGGGGAAAGCTTGAGTTGCTGCTCTAAGAGGTGTTGGTGAGGCCAGCAGTGGGTGGTCAGAATGTGGATCCCCAAGTACAATGCCGGGAACACTTCGCTGTAAACATGGTGCCACCCTTTGGATGAGATGTAAAACCAAGGTCCTGACTCTCTGTGGTCATGCAAGATCCCTGGGCATCCTTTGTAAAGAGCAGGGTGTATCCCGATGTCCAGGCTAAATTGCCCTCCATGGCCTAATCATTCTTGCCCTCTAATTATCCCCTGTCTCTAAATGGCAGTCTCTCACCACTTCACCACCTAAGAGTTAATGTGTGGTGAACATACTATTGCAAAAATGGCTGCCATCGTATCATCCAGGTGGATGCTACACATTAGTAGTGGTTGGAGTGTCTCCCCACTCACTAAAGCATTTTAGAAGTGAGAAAAGCGCTACATCAATGTAAAGAATTATTATTATTATTAAGATAACAAATTATTTTCCTCACATCACCCCACTAACTTCTGCATCGCCGTCCTATAGGCTGTTTCATTGTTATCAGTGATCAGACCAACTGCTGTTGTGTCAACCAAAGAATTGATGGTGGTATTTGAAGTTTAAGTGGGTACAAAGTCATGGATAAAGAAGGCATAAAGGATAGGAGTGAGCATGACATGCCGTAAACATTTCTTATTCCTGGTTAAATTCAGTTCAGGGGCACAGGTTGCTGGAAAATATCCAAGCAGAATTTAAGGCAAGCAGGAATCCATTTTGGTTCAGCAAGTTTAGAAGCTCCAGTTAACCTAATAAGCACAACTTTGGGATGTGGGAGAAAAATTGTAGTAACTGGAGGAAATCTCACGAACAATGGGGAGAATGTACAGATTCCACACACACCCACATTGACCAGTCAAGGGATTCAATCTCTGGATCGGTGAGGTAGAGACTATGTTATTGTGCAACCCCACACTAGGAGACCAAATACATAATATAAACCTACAAGTGTGCTTATTAAAATGCATCTGCTATCTAAACGTCTCTCTCTTTCTCTCTCTCTCTCTCTCTCTACCCAAACTCTGCAGCCTGTGGTTCTCTCCATAGAATCATTTCCTCAGCACACATCCAATACAGAAGACAGTTGATATTCACAACACAGATGATGAGATATAGAGACAATTAAAATCAGAATAACCAAATAAACTTAATGTACCATTTCTCTGCATTGCCCCAGCAAGCACCATCCACACATATACAGTTACAATTGACAGCAAGAACACCCTCTAGTGGTTACATTATGTTTTGTCGCACACGTGCGCTTCGGAGGCAATCAACAAGCCCAGAGGTGAGTGATTTATCGACGGATGGAGGATTGAATGACGGTATTAATGCCTCTCTCTCTGATCTTTCAGAAGTAAAGAAGAAAAATAACTTACACAGACTCCCAGCAATAACACTTCCAGAAAATGGCTCCTCAACATCACTTCCGGTTTCCTTTGATGACATCACTTCCGGCCCCATACCAATGATGTCACTTCCGGCTCATGACGATGACGTCACTTCCGGTCCCAGCTTGATAATGCCACTTCCGGCAATTCTTCAATGACACCACTTCCTGTTATACCTCATATCCTGTAGCCATTTTCTAATCCTGTATAAAAGCCACCAGTGAACCACCATCTGCTGTTGAATGTTTGATGTTTTTTCATCTTATTTGACCGAATTACTATATTGCAACCCACGCAATATACAGGGCAATTCCCCAAACCTTTGATGTGGTTTTGTCAAATTTATTACATTTTGTTTATCTTCAAATCCTTTAATGCTTTTTACTGAATCAGTGAAAGGTCATCAAGTCATAGGACACTCTTAGCTGGTCTGCTCAGGTTTTATTTGTGAAGCTGAAGACTAATGAAATGAACTTGTATGGTATAATTATAATGCTGTATTTTATCCACTTAATGTATGATCATACTAACTACTTTAGAATTTGGTACGTCTAAGGTGAAATTTGAAACACAGCACCTGGAGAGCATGGCAAAGTTTCACTTTCAAGGGATATGGCATACACTCGGTACACCTGGTACTCAGTGCTAGAAGCCTACAATTAAAAGAAGCAGTTTAAACTGTTAAAAAAATAACCCTGATATATTTTTAAATATCAGATAAAGGAGGAAAAAAATCCAAAACTGGCATGGGTAAATAATACTAACAAGCAGCCAAGAAATTTACAAATCCTAAATTATTTTACCCTTTAATCTTGATTTAAAGTATTTCAGGACAGAACAATATGCGTTTTACAAATATTACAGCGACATGCTGCTAATTGCATTCAAAAATACCACTGAATTACTATCAGTGTCTCCAACAGAAATCTGATACATCATTGGGGGGACCCCATTTATATATGTTGTCATTGGCCTAACCGGCAGTTATTGCTTGTGCAGCCACAATCTTAAAATGGATAATGCTGGTTTAGGAAATATGTTATGTGTTGGGTATAAACGTTGTGTGCGGAGACTTGCCGTACTCCCTTAGTGTTCAAAAGACAGTCGTGATATTTAGCTGAACAAATCATTTGGTCTGAGGGTCTGGTCTACACAATCTCTATATACTGTATATAAAATCCAGCTTCTGTCTGTCTGCTTTTCATGAAAGAACTACTTCACGGATTTAGATCTGGTGTTTTTCTATAATTTGCTTGAAAATTCCGGTTGATTTTGCGACTTTTCTCATCGCGCTATGTATCATAGTTTGCCTACGGAACCGATTTATTTGTGCTAATCCGAGAGACACACAGCGGGCCGAGGGGAGGGGGACGGGGCCCTACTCACTCACGCATCATCCTCGGGGCATTCCTTACCTCCACTTAGCTTGCGAACGAGAGAACTGCTTAACAGATTAAGATCATTTTTTTTTTCTATAATTTGCTTGAACGTTCCGGTTGATTTTGCGACTTCTCTCATTGCACTATGTATCACAGTTCGCATGCGGTAATCGATTTATTTGCACAAATCCGAGAGACATGCAGCGTGCCGAGGTTAGGGGGGGGCGGAGTCCTTCTCACTCACACGTCAACCTCAGGGCGTTCCTTACCTCCACTTAGCTTGCGAATGAGAGAACTACTTAACGGATTTAGATCAAGTTTTTTTCTATAATTTGCTTGAACATTTCAGTTGATTTTACAACTTCTCTCAATGCTCTAAGAATTATAGTTCGCTTGGAGGAGGTTAATCCGAGACAGAGGCTGCAAGCTGATGGGAGGGAGAAGTGTGACGTCAGGAGTGGGGAGCCGGGCGGGGCTCTCCTCACTGTCCTGCTTCACTACTATGCAGGAGGAACCAAGGGGGATAGCTGGTAATGAATAAATAGCATAATCGGTTTATTGGTGTGGGAGAGTTGTGAGGAAATGTGGTTGTTAATTTGGCATCTATGTAATCATACAGTGTACAGTGGACAAGACAATATATAGAAAACAGACAGATATTTAAATAGTGTACGGTATTAAATTGATTTTATGTGGACTGCCAAAACATCTAAAGTAGGCCATGAGCATAATCTCTAAATGAATTAACTACCTGCCTTCTGAATGAAACGTTTTCATGAAATGAATTTTAAAAAGTGTTAACTGCTGCATAAGAAATGGCTCGAGATTTTCATAGCTTATTTAATTTTGTAACAGCAGTGGAAATTTTGCAGCTACTGCCTGCCACTGAATTTTAAATGTGCAGTAAACACTGACTATGATGTATTCCTTGTAACATAAAGGTTGCTTTACTTATTAGGCAAATAAAAAAAAAAAACTTTGTTTACCTACCACTCAGAAAAAATATAATATATACACAACATTTAAAAAAATAACAAGTAAATGGGAATCTGTGAATTGCTTATTTTTATAAAACCTCTCACCTTTGCTCCACAGTCTGCTTTTTTCTTAATGCAAAATCCAATAAATGAGGGGTCTGCTACTTTCACCAAGATATTGTCCACACAGTACACATGAATGTGACCGATCCCTCTGGTCTCCATATCATCCACAATCTTTTGAGATCCCAGGGCTCTATAAAGGCCACCATTTCCATCTAAAAAAAAAATACATATTTATATCAAGTGGCATGGTAGCACTCCAGATTCAAATCCCCCACCTGAATGTTGTTCATGTGAGGCATACTTGTGTCTACATGGGTGACATGAAATGCTGTTTAGCTTAATCGGCAATGCCCAGTTTGCCCAGTGTGAGTGATTCTATGTGTGTCAGTGGGCCAAGTAACGTCACCCTGTCCAGGGCTCTTACCTTCCTTGTAGGTTAAGCACCAGTCTCCTGAACCTCAAAATAGATTTAAGAATGATGATGATATTATACTAGCAATATATTTACAGAATGCAATAAAAGCATACAATTGTGAATTGAAAACAGAACCACTTTAATAATATGGGAAAAAGCTATAATCTAAATAGATAAATCGAAAGACTTGAACAGCCAGCACAGACTCCACTATAAAAAAGTTAGGAGCGGGTAGACGGCCAGACAGTGACTTTGTCTTTAACTTTCTCTTTTATTATTTTAATCTCCTCCTTTGTCAAATGATTACAGTTCATCAATTAATTAATTAATAGACAGATATTGTTGGTTTCTATTTATTTTTAATCAGATTCTGTGTGTTTTATCAAATCTGCATTTGTATGTGCACCAGATCTGTATTTTATAATTTGTAAAATCTACCCTTGTATTTTAACTGAGAACTGTTCACAACACTCTGTGCCTGCAGTCAATAAAGAGTGCTATACAAAAAATAAGTTGTATTGTATTGTCTTTGAGTAACTTTTATAATAACATTAAATAAGATGCAATTTCATTATCAATACACTACTTTAATGGCATCTTAAAATACATAACTAATCTTCGCAAAGACATGAAATCTTTGCTGTTTTCATATCAGCCCCACTATTTTTCATGTAGTTCAGGATAAGAGTTAGAATTAAAAAAAAAAAGTTGATTAATACTCTGTTGTCTAAAGGGGTGCCATAATTTAATGTGGGAAATCCAAAGTAACTCACAAAGACAAAAAAAATAGGAAAGGAACCTCTAAAAATAAGGTAGGTGTTTAATAAGATGCAAAAATCTCATCTTCCAGTTAATGTAAAGAAGCAACTAAGAGGGCAAATAAAATGTACCGCATATTATAAAACCTGTTGAATATAAATCATGAGATTTTATGCTCACATGCTATAATTCACTAGACAGCCTGACACACTCAATATACTCAAGACAAAATCCAGGAAGTACTTATTCATACAATAAGCAAACTTCTGATTCCTGTAGTTGTAGAAACGTTGACAACTTTAAAGAATTGGTTGCAATTAGTGCAGAATGCAGTAACCAGAATCTTAATTAGAAAAAGAAAATTTCTGCACATTTCACCAGTTTTAGTGTTGTTACCCATGTCATTCATTTTAAAATATTACTAATCTATATATATATAAAAGTCGATATGTGTGTGTGTGTGTGTATGTATGCATGTTCCAGCATCACTTCCAAATGGCTGGAGCGATTTTCATGAAACTTGGTACATGTTTCTCATTGGTCGACTAAAAATACTGTAGGGTGAAATCAGCCCTAACCCACCCCCTTCTGGTTAGGGTGGCGGGAGGGGGTGATCTTGCAGTCTTGTATGCATGTTATCATCCAGTTGACACTCGGAACGACCACCAGAGGGCGAACTGGAGGTGACTGCCAGCATTCCATATGTTTGAGCACCACTGCGCCCCTGTTGCTTTTGAAATTAAATTGAGTTGGCTGATTCCGAGCGTCAACTGGATGATAACATACATACAAGACCGCAAGACATGCAGATAAAAAAAAACAAAAAAACACTTTATTTTCCTCCCGGGCAACGGCGGGTATTTCAGCTATATCAGCTAGTGGTTTATAAAGCCTTAAATAATCTCGCTCCATCCAATATCATCCAATCCCTGTCCCCATATATTCCAAATTGTAACCTTAGATCTTGCAATCGTGATCTGCTTATAATTCGAATAGCGAGCTTAAAAGACATGCTGTTATGCACCTAAAATTTGGAATACTTTACCAACAGAAATTCAGCAGGCTAATACTGTGGAACATTAAAAAAAATACTGCTAAAAACTTGGGTCTTGAGGCAGCAATGCATCTTCAAATCACCACACTGCCAGTTCCATGTTGTACTGAAGGTATGAAGGTTTAACTTTTCAATGCCCTTTAAGCTTTACAGCAGACACAGAAGAACCTATGTCATCCAAAGGTTTCTACTTTTGATTCACCTGTCCATAGAATATTATTCCAAAAGGCTTAGGAATCACCCAGGTGTTTCTTTGCAAAAGCAAGAAGAACACTAATGTTACTCTTGGATAGGAGAGGTTCCTACCTTACTACTCTACCATGAATTGCACTTTTACTCAGTTTCTTTCTTATCACAAAGTCATGAACACTGACCTTAGCAGAGGCTAGAAAGGCCTGCAGTTCTTTGGATGTTCCTCTGGGGTCCTCTTTCTCTTTATAATTAAATTATTGCAGTGGGGTAATTTTGGCAGTCCATCCTTTTTGGAAAGATTCACCTCTGCTCCAAAACTCCTCAATTTGAAGATATTGGCTCTTACTGTGGTGCAGAGGAGTCCCAAACCTTAGAAATGGCTTTGTAGCCCTTTCCTAATTAATACATTTCAACAGCTTTTTTCCTCATCTCTTCTGGAATTAACTTTTATCAAGGTATAGTGTTCTTCTACAAACATCTTGGTGTCTACTTCACTGTAACAGTAAGGGTCAATATATGGTGGGGTTTAGATTCAATAGGGCTGCCCAAAGTCACATCTGGCTGTATTCAGACAGCTAAGTTTGATTATCAAATAACTTTGGTCAGCTTTCTAAGTAACTAAGGGAGCAATTACCTTTACACACAAGCAGTATGTGTGTTATATAATGATATTGCTCAAATACATAAAGTAGAAAAATACAAATGTAATTATCTAATTTAATATTTTGTCGAAATATCTGAAGTCA
Organism: Polypterus bichir lapradei; assembly: GCA_026402145.1. Classification (NCBI taxonomy): domain Eukaryota; kingdom Metazoa; phylum Chordata; class Cladistia; order Polypteriformes; family Polypteridae; genus Polypterus; species Polypterus bichir. The sequence continues at coordinate 30,170,863 of JANRMT010062857.1, read as the reverse complement.
TTCATTATAAAAGTAAGCAAAAATAAAGGATATAAAAAAGGGGCAAATTGTTTTTCACAGCAATGTGTAAGATAGATAGATAGATAGATAGACAGACAGAATTATGACTGTAATGGAATGAAGAATAGCAGATGAACAGGCCAATCCATGTTATGGCATGAGGCCAAAGGTGGTGTGTGTACCTTGCGGCTTACTCTTCCCATGGAATTAGAATACTAGTTACAGTTCTGACTGCATTCCCGTGAAGAACACGTCAGAGTTATGGAAGAGCTGCAGTTGCAGAAACTCTTCTGAATAACTTATTTGCATAAAAGGAACTAAGTTAGAGTCAATTACTCAGTGTTAGAATAGCTTTGTGATGATAGATAGATAGATAGATAGATAGATAGATAGATAGATAGATAGATAGATAGATAGATAGATAGATAGAT
>JANRMT010062857.1:30135703-30170422 GCA_026402145.1 Polypterus bichir lapradei | reverse complement strand
GATAGATAGATAGATAGATAGATAGATAGATAGATAGATAGATAGATTTTTCACACTTTGCATTGGATATTGTGTTGGCTTTAAATATAGCACATCTACATCATAAAAAAGTTTATCTTGCTTATTTCTGATAACAAAAGCTGCTGAGTAACACTTTCTTTTTATTACTGTTAACAAACTGAAAGTTAACCTTGAATAAAAGACCTCTGGTCTCAAAACATGCAGACCGATTTTCCCCGGTCTTATTCTGTACCTCTGCTGGACTTTTATGGAGTCTGACTGGATTTTTCAGACTTTGCATTTTGTTCCGCTTACCATGTCGTCACCATGACCCTGACTAGGAAACGCGATTGGAAAGTGAAGTGATTATGCCTCCCTATTCAACCTGTAAATGTCGCTAATCAGTTACATGCCAATACATCTTCTATTTGTTTAACTGACACAGTGTGATGTTGTATTTGAATGCAGTGTTTTATGTGTCATTTGAGTGTAAAAGTAATGCTTTACCACATTTTTATTTTTTTATTCTTATTTGCTGCTCTTACATACAGTTTGTGACTTGTGTGTGGTGGTAATTAGTAACAAGGCATCTGGTGAACTCAGCAGTGGTTGAAGTTTTTTGCATATGTAACCTGTCCCAATGGTAGTTCCCAACTACCAAAAGTTCTGCTGGAACAGGCACCAGCGCCCTGTAACTCTAATATGGATAAGCTGATTAGAAAATGGAAGAATGGGGAGGGGGAGAGAAAGAGAGAAAGTGAGCAAGCTATCTCTAATCTATCCTTTTAATCGTTATAATTATAAGTGCCAACGTAACAATAGGCTTCATGACATGGGAAAATTGGAAATTAAGGTCAAAGCTGTCTTATTTTCAGTTAAGACTACAAAATGACAACAAAAGTTCAGAAGCAATGTCTCCAAGACCGGACAGTTAACTTTGTGAGCTGGAATGTTAAAGGCCTGAATCACGAAGAGAAAGAAAGTATTCTCTCACCTAACATTTGTAACGCTAAAATAGTATTTTTACAGGAGACCCACTTATTAAGCAAGGATCAGTTTTGGCTACACAAAGACTGGACTGGCCAAATGTTCCTTTCCAGCTTTACAAAGAAAACTAGAAGTGTGGGAATTCTCATACAGCGAACGGTCTCATTTGTAGTATCAGATGTTGTATCTGATCCTGAAGGCAGATATGTGATTGTCATAGGTAATTTATTTAACTGTAAAGTGATTTTGATAAATATTTATGCACCCAATGTCGATGATAGGGAATTCATGCAAAATGTATTTGCATCCATTCCCAATGTGAGCACTCATAAAATTATAATGGCTGGGGACTTTAATTGTGTTTTAAATCCAGACCTAGATAGGTCCCCTGCCACAGGGGCGATGACATTCAACACCGTAAAGACTATTAAACAGTTTGTAACAGATCACAACTTATCAGACCCCTGGAGATTTCTATCCAATTTATATCCAAGCAAATCAATTCTTTTAGAGACAAATACATCCTCAGAGGTTTCCGCAGGAATCCTTTGGGAAACCCTGATGGCCTTCTTAAGAGGACAGATCATCTGAAATCTTTCCCACAGAAATAAATTGGAAACCAAGAAGATATCAGAGGTAATCAGCAAAATTACTAGAATAGATCACGAACATGCCACCCCAGGTGCCCAAGTGAGGCACTTCATAGGAAAAGGCAGACTCTGCATTCAGAATTCAGCCTCTTAACAACTAAAGAAACTGAACAACTCATATGTAAATCAAGACATCATTATGATGGACATGGAGAGTAAGCTAATAAGATCTTAGCTCAATAAATCCACAAGCAAGAAGTTCGCAATGCAATCTCAGCGATCACCAACACAAACGGCGCCAAATCATTGACCATAAAAATACAATGCGCACATTTAGAGACTACAATAAATCCTTATATTCTACTCAGTTATAAGAAGACAAGACACAATCTAATGCATTTCTGGATGTATTACAGATACCACAGATAGATACTCTTGCAGAGGAATTGGATAACCCTCTGGCACTGTCAGAATTGCTAGATGCTATAAACTCACTTCAGAGTAGGAAAGCAGCAGGCCCTGATGGCTACCCTGCCGAATTTTATAAAAATCCCCAACTCAGCTAGCTCCCCTTCTATTAGCAACATTTACAGAAGCTAGAGAAAATAAAATTCTACCTCAAACTTTTCGCCAAGCATTAATTACTGTCTTTCCTAAACAAAATAAGGACTTATTACAATGTGCATCATATAGACTAATTTCACTTCTGACTTCTGCCACATAAGATACTCTCCAAAGTCCTAACTAGAAATATGGAGAAAGTCATGCCATCGGTAATATCACAAGACCAAACTGGATTTATTAAAGGCAGACACTTAAGAGTCCAATCTTCGACGCCTGTTTAATGTAATATATTCACCCACAAACTCAAACATCCTAGAGATATTATTATCGTTGGATGCAGAAAAAACATTTGATATGGTCTAATGGAACTACCTTTTCACTACATTGGAGAAATTTGGGTTTGGCCCGAACATTTGTGCATGGATCAAACTACTGTATACCAACCAATCCAGAAGCTTCAGTTTGTATTAACACCATTAATTTAGAATACTTTAAACTAGAAACTGGTACCAGACAAGGATGCCCCTTGTCATCACTGCTTTTTGCAATTGCATTTGAGCCACTGGCAATTCACTGTCAAAATGCTTATAAGATAAAGGGGATTATCAGAGAAGGATCTGAACAAAACGTTTCTTGATATGCAGATGATATGGTACTGTATACATCAGATCCACTAAATACTGTGCCTGCAGTCTTAACAGCACTTACAGAATTTCAAAAGATTTCTGTTCTCAGAATTAATTTGAATAAAATTGTGCTTTTTCCAGTGAAATCTCTAGCACACAATATTAGATTGGACACCATCCCTTTTATCATCGCAGATCAGCTTAAATATCTAGGGGTAAACATCACAAGCAAACATTAAGCTCTTTATCAACAAAAATTATGCCATCTGTATGGAAAAAATTAAGCAAGACTTGCATAGATGGTCAACCCTTCATTTCACTTTAGCTGGAAGAATTAACGTTGTTAAGATGAATATCCTTCCTAAGCTTCTCTTTTTATTTCAAAACATTCCAATATACATCAATAGATCTTTTTTTAAGAAATTTGATTCAACCATAACCTCATATATTTGGAATTCAAAACATCCATGTATCCAAAGAGCGACCCTACATAGACCTAAGGCAGAAGGTGGCATAGCTCTACCTAACTTTCAGTTTAATTACTGGGCAGCAAACATACAAACTATAAAAACCTGGACACAAATAGATGAACATACACAGGCTTGGTCTGCAATAGAAATAAAATCCTGCAGTACTTCTTTATATTCCCTGCTTTGTGCCCCAATAAATGCAAGTTATCACCAATATACTGACAACCCAATTGTGCTTAACTCACTCAGAATATGGAACTAATGTAGAAAGCATTTTAAGACATAGAAGTTTTTATCTGTGGTACCTCTGCACAATAAGCACCTTTTTCCACCCTCTCAAACGTATGCAGTTTATAATATCTGGAAAACATTTGGGATTAAATCACTTAGAGATCTGTACATAGACAATGTCTTTGCTTCCTACGAACAATTACACTCCAAATTTAACTTTCTAGCAACACATTTATTTCACTATCTTCAAATTTGAAACTTTGTTAAACAAAATCTGCTCAATTTTCCTCACCTTCCACCTACCTCTATGCCAGAAAAAAATATTGATCAGTCTTGAGGACTCAGACAGCATTTCCATAATATATAAAACCATTTTACAGTCCCTCCCTTTCAAAGACCCAAGAGTACAGTGGGAAAATGATCTCTCACTCAACATCTCAGAAAAAGAGTGGAAGGTAGCAATTCAGAGAATTCACTCAAGCTCCATATGCGCAAAGCATAGAATTATTCAACTCAAAATCATATATCGATTGCATCTCTCTCGTTTAAAATTGTCCAAAATGTTTCCAGAGCAAGATCCAACCTGCGAACGCTGCAATCAAGTTTAGGCCTAACTGGGCAATACAGGACCAAAATCTTTAAATGCCTGTCAGGCAGCCTTGGTGTCATAATCCCTCCTAATCCACTAACAGCTGTGTTTGGTGGACTCCCAGAGGGGCTTAAAGTGGAGAAGGACAAGCAAACTGTAGTTGCCTTTACTACACTATTGGCGCGTAGACTTATCTTGGTCAACTGGAAGAATCCTAACTCTCCTATTCTAAGTCAGTGGGTAACTGATGTTATATAAATCAAAATCAAATCTGTACTTAGAGGATCTGTACAAAACTTTTTCAAAACCTGGCAGGATCTAATCAATAACATTTTATAATAAGCAGTTAAAATGAGGAAGCAGGTTCTCTCCCCTCTTTTACTCCATTTATCTTTATTCATTTATTAATTTATCTATTTACTTATTTTTACTAGCTTTAAGTTTTACTCTACAGGCCTACCTCTGTTTCTCAGGGATGGGGGGTTGATTTGTTTTGAACCTTCTTTTGTAAAACTATTTGTATGGAATGTTATTTGATTGTAATAAAATCAATAAAATCAAAAGAAAAAAGAAAGAACATGGAACAATGGATTTTTACACTCACTTTTTTAAAACATTTTTGTTCACTTTTACGTGATTTTTTTTTAAGTAAACATAATGCCCAAGTTTCTCAGACTAGCAAGGTGCTTCCATTTATTTGGAATTAATAGAGTAATAGTCAACTTGGATAATTTATTCTTCAGCACAAGTACTGAAATTAAATATAAATGTAATATACTCAGATTCAGCTTTTTGTCAAAAAGGCATTAATTTCTTCCAGAAATAGACACCTGATAGAAGAAAAATGTAATTTTAAAAAAATCCATCGTTCTTACCAGGTGCCATGGAAACTTTTCCTTTTGTTTCCAAAATTAGTTTTCCTTCAAATGTCATGGCTGGTAACATGCCTTGCTGAAAGAATATAACATTGTTTTTGTTCAAACCAAAGTAACCGTGCTGTTCAAAAAATTCTTTAGTAGACTCCATTGTCCGACCACTAGTCATGATGTACCTGAAAAATAAAAAAGAAAGACTGTCCATTAGCTGAGCAAATCACTGAATGGCCAAAATTAGTCTATGAATGGGTTATTTTTTTAAACACATCAATTTAAAAAAACTTAAAAGAAAAAAAAAACTCACCAGCTAAAGAAACAAAATGAAAATGTAATGCAGACACTGTGGTCAAAGGTGTAAGGCACTGGGCTTTAAAAATGACATAAAGATGTCAGTACAAGCCCCAACTTGGATTCACTAACTCTTGGTATTATTTGACAGGTACTGTATCACATATCTATGAGCGGCTTCTCGGAACTGAGAGGACATGGCACATGTCTGCCGACTGGTCAACCAACCACAAGCGTTATGTGGTAAGTAACCACCCAAATATCAGATTGTGATCAGACCTATGCATGTAATACTCCGATGTACACCCTGTCAAGAAAGCGAACTAGCCGTCCTGACACAAGACCTCAGGTGCTGACGTCTATTTTTGATCCCCCAAAGGGTAAGCAAAAGTATGTACACCTGATGAGCTCCAAATAGGGCGAAACACGTGCCGTGTACTCTTGGTATTATTGGGCAGGTACTACATCACACACACACACAAACACACATACATACATACTGTGATGGAAACCCAGGGTTTTTTTTGGGGGTCAACCACCCCAAACTCCAACACAAACACACAAGTACAGTCCCAGGTGCAAATAAAGGTTGGTTTATTAACAACCAAATTCCCTTCAAATATGTCACAACAAGCACAAAAACACTGGTTCCTCTCTCTCTCTACATGATTTCTCACCACCGCACTGCTCTCCTCCAGTCAAGTGTTGCCTCTCTACTTCCCAGCTCCGACTCGCCTGGATAACAGAGTGCGGTCCCTTTTATTACAGACCCAGGAGTACTTCTAGTGCCAGGGCGATTGCCCGATGGAAGCACTTCCGGGTAACGCGGAAGTCCATTATAATAGGGAGCTTGCCTCCCTGCAGTGCCCTCTCGTAGCACCCAGCAACCCCAGCAGGACTGCCCTGCTGGACTTCATTTCCTGGCATGCCCTGCTGGCTTCCCACTTGGCGTGGATATCTGGGACTGCTGCCATCTAATGTGCTGAGGGAATAAAAACTCCCCAGCAATATCTCTCCTTTTACAGGTGCTGTCCTTCCATCTCTTCCTTCTGGTTCTGCTTCCTGTTTTCTTCCTGGCCGGAATGCCCGTGTTGCACATGTGACATCTACAATACATACTTATACATATACATACATATATATATATAGTCAGGCATGCAAGAGTAGGGGCATCTTCAGGGCTTTTGTAATATCAGCGGGTTGGTGTTGTTGCTTACACCTTTTCTTCATTTGCCTTCAGATCAGAGGATCCCTGACAGGAGTAGCTGTGACATTACAGCACATCCGCCTCTTGTCCAAAATACTCACCTCATATACCCTTGGATTCATATAAGAGCCATCTATACCAGAAGGAGGCAGTGTTGAAAACCTACAACTTGTTTTTTCTTTATTTTTTATTGGTATTCAGCCCTGCCAATTAAACCTTTGTTGTCCCGACCCTTTATGATTGTCTTTTGCCATCACTTTCTGCACACTTTATTGGGTTGTAGATTTATTGGAAATAGATGCATTTTCCATTTTTACCCATCAGTATACACTAAATTGCCCATAATGACACAGTAAAAACTGCTTTTAAAACGGTTTTAAATGTATTAAAAATCAAAAACTAAGATCTCTCACTGAGGTGTTTATCATTCCGACAGGTTCTACTATCTTAGCATCTCTCCTCCTGTTTTCTGTTTAACACACATTTATTTATTCCATATTCTATTTGAAATGATTATATAGTATTCTGGGCTCATAAGTGGATGAGAATAAATTCAATTATATTGAACTTAACCTATCTGTGCTTTAAATTAGAGATAAAAATGGCCCTTTCTCTATAATCACAACATGTTTTGGGCAGGTGCTCACTATAGTAAGGCACTATACATAATAAATCATTGTTAAAGAAAAATAAATGACATTTGACTGAAAGGTGTTTATTATAACACTGACTAAACTGATTACATTTCAATGTAATAGTGAAACAAAACATGAAAGTACTGCAGATTTACCCAGTTAGAAAAAATTATTAATGATAGTTTAATGTTTTATACACACTTGAACAAAGGAACTTAAATAACAATAAAACATTCTTGGACTTTTTTATAGATTTTAGAGTATTTAATTAAGGGTTTTGTCACTAATAAGCATACAACTCAAAAGTAAAAATAACATTTTACAGAGCTTTATAAATAAACAATACTTAACCAATTCCATAAGTATTTTGCTCCACTTAATGATACAATATTGCTGAAATTTCCAGACATGCAGTATTATAGGATGTATTTTGCAGATTTACACATTAAGGTCCAGCAATTTATGAATGCTGAAAAAGTTTTCCCTCAAACAAAAGCTAAAAACTAAAACACATAAAACATGTTCCTTAGTAAGTAAATCTTTAAATCACAAAGTTCTGTTCAACAAAAAATAACTAAACAGGACCTGTTGATTTATATTGGGATAAACAGCATGTTTTCAGAAAAAAAATTCCTTACTGTCTTATGAAATGCACTACATAAAGCAAACTCCGGTGCCATCTATTATATTTAAAAAGTATTTGAGTAATCTGTATGAATAAATTAATGTACTAAAGCTTTGCAGCATTACTGAAGGTGATACACAACTGCTGGTGAAATAGGTTACCAGGTTTTGAAGGAGAGCTATTTAATTTTATTCATATTACAACTCCCAGTCCTTGCGGCAATGTCTTTCATAAACAGTCAGTGGAAATTGTGACATTTTTTTCCTATATTTTATATCCAATGTTTGCTAGTTTTCAGTGCAGATTATTCAGCTACCCAATTTCTAACACAACAACAACAACATTTATTTATATAGCACATTTTCATACAAAAAGTAGCTTACAAAGTGTCTATCTAACTGAGAGATTCAGGGTGTCAGCAAAAATAAATCAAACTTGGACAGGACACCAGACCATAAGAGGGCACAACTAGGCAGACGCTGATACGCATACTTGCACATGCCAGGCCAATTTAGGAGGTGACCAAGGGGAAACCGGTGTACCCAGAGGAAAACCACACAAAGATAAGAGGCAATGCAAAACCGCTTTCAAAGACAATGGGACATAAATCTACGTGATGGTTTCACTGTTGCTACTCTACACTCCTCTTCTTCTCAGTTCCCCTTCCTGTCATCACTGCAAAAGACATCTGCAGCTTATTCAAAAAGCAAAATATTTAAAAAGATGTAGGCCCAGCCTTTATTTCCCTTTCCACACTCAGGCATTGTGCAGACCAGTTGTCTACAGTATTTGCAGACATTTTCAACCAGTCTGTGCTTGCCCATTTCAAGACCTTCATCATCATTTCAGTAGAAAAAAAAACAAATAAATAAATAAAATCAAAGGTCACAGACCTAAATGACAATAGACCAGTAGCTTTAACCTCTGTGGTAATGAAGACCTTTGAACACCTTATTCTGAATTACCTCAAAAATGCCACAAAAGACTTTCTGGGCCCATCTCAATTTGCATACAGAGCCAACCGGTCTATGGATGATGCAGTGAATTTAGGTCTGAGCTTGATTTACCAACGCCATAATAAGCCAGAGCATATGTGAGGATCTTTTTGTAGACTTTAGCTCTGCTTTCAATACAATCATCCCAGAGTTCCTAGATAAAAAAAAACTGCCTACTTCAATCTACTATTGGACCACAAACTTCCTTACAGATAGGAAACAGTACATGTGTACCCTTAGTACAGGTGCTCCGCAGGGATGTGTTCTTTCCCCACTACTCTTCTCACTTGATACAAATGACTGTGCCTCTGGCAATTTCTTTGTCAAACTTCTTAAATTTGCAAATTACATAACACTAATAGGCCTCATTTCAAAAATGATGAGTCCATATACAGATAAGAGGTGTAAAAATCTGACCTTAAGTTTCAAAAAACTGAGGAGATGATCATAGGTTTCAGGAAACAGTCACCTGCTCACCTATCACTTGTTATAAATGGCTGAGCTGTTGGGATGACAGAATCACTTCTGCCAAGTCAAGTTTCTGGGCACTGTTCTGTCACAAAACCTTAAGTGAGACAATTAAATCCATGCATTATTAAGAAAGCCCATCAGAGAATGTTCTTTTTGCATCAGGTGAGAAAATGCAATCTCGCTCAAGCAATATAGGTGCACAGCCATCATTGAGTCCATTCTGACCTCATCTATAAGTGTCTGATTTGGTGATGCCTCTGTTCAGGCTAAGGCCAATCTGCAACGTATCACCAAAGCCTGTGAAAGGATCACAGGCTTAACTTACCACACATTGAAGTCCTATACGAGTCCAGGGTAAGGAAGAAGGCCACAAAGATTATCGCCGATCCGACTCACCCAGGGCATCACCTGTTCCTCCAGCAAATGTCTTTGTGAAGTGAAAGCTGAACCAACATGTCACCTCAACAAGTGACTATGTATCTATGTATACCAGCACACCACACTGACTGAACATTTTAATCCTACTATCTATTTTGTATCAGCCTTGTTTGCTGCATCATGTTTTATTATTTTATATTTTATCTTCTTTTTATTCTGTGTTGTCCATGTATGTTGCACCAACTCAATCAAGACAAATTCCTAGTACACATTAGTGTACCTGGCCAATAAAATGAATTGTGCTTATGATTGTGACAATCTAGACATGGACAGAACTGGGTTTATCACTAGGACTCTGGAGCTGTGAGGCATCAGTACCAACCACTGTGCCACAACTCTGCTCTAGGGATTACCCGGTCTTCCATTTTCAAACTTGCCTATCGGTTGAGAGAAATCTGTGTTTATTTATATGCAATATTTGTTACACTAATACAGATTCATTAACCTGCACAGTAAACAGAGATGTGGCAAGATGTTATTTGAATCCGTACATTTGTATAATTATTATTATTATTAATATTATAATATTTGAATCTGTATATTACTTGTTGGCAATTACCAAGGATAACTATTTCCACTGGCTCAACTATATATATTGATATTTGGCAGCACAAATTAAATAATAACATTATGGGGTTAATGGATGAGTGACCCACATCCTCGTAGATCCTTTCTGTAATTTAATTCCTTACCATGGAATGCAGCATTTTTTCTTAAACCGTTCTTTCGCCAAGGACTCCAATTTTAAAATACGTTCTGCTTGGATTTGAAAGAGGGTTTTATGAGATGGCAGTCCAACATCATACATTCCTTTAGGATAGGAAACGCCAAGCCTGGTGCCCTGCCCACCAGCCAAAAGGAGAACTGCCACCTTGCTCTGGGAAATCTGTAGTAGTCCTAAAAACACAAAAAAAAAAAGAAATCAATGAAGGCATGAACTTCTTTTCAAAGTAAACAAAACAATTGAAATGCACTGGCAATTCAATAAGCCATTGGAAACAACCATAAAGTTAAAAGGTTTTAAGTTCAACTGCCCACTTAAGTTAGCAAGGTTAATTTAACTACATCAGTGTATGACTGACGCCACAGGGAATATTAGGAATTTAAAAATGATCTTGGAAGGAATCCAAAACAAACCTGCTTGGATATACATATATATAACCAAGAGTACTAGAACATAATGTTTAAAGAAAAGATCTTAAACCAGCATTCAAACAAAGACTGTCCAAAATGCATTAAAAGCCAAGTACTCCCCTGTGTCCTGCAGATTTGGCCCGACTTCAGCTGGAACAACTGGAACACTAAGTCATAAAAACAATTCCAAACCTAGCTTAACGAATGTGTGATTTCTGACATCATGTTTCTCCTTGACTATGGGGGAAAGAAAAATTTTTAAAATCAAAATTACCCATAATCATTCAACGGCCTTAGCTGCACCCAGTCATAATCTGCCATCTGATGCAAATCTTGACGGATAGTACTCATGTGTCTTGCTAATAAAAATCTCTGCATGATAGAAGGATTTTCTTCTAATTTAATATATAAATAAAATGTATTATTAGTAGTATTATTTTTGGTGTCGAATTTTACTGTTTGCAGCATTTGAAGGCATGTGTGATATTTCTGGCTACTAAGATTTATGTAGGGATTCAAGACCTCTCTGCAAATCCCCAGATTCGGGTGCATTTATTCAGGGAGTGGATACGAAGGTGGTTCATTGCTACAAGTATATGGAGGGCCATATCAATGACCAGTTGGACTGGTCTTGTAACACAGAGGCACTATATAAGAAAAGGCAGAGGTGACTCTTTTTTTCTCTTAGGAGACTGCATTCCTTTAATGTGAGATTGTGACAGAAAATGCAGTTACCAAATGGACCTTAAATTAATAGCAATTTCCTAAAGACGATACCTGGCTTTATGACATCGGGTGCAAATGTGAGATATGGCTAACATTAGTGGATTTGTTTTTATTAAATTTTAGAATTTCAACTTGAACACTGCTTTCTTTCCAGTTCCATGTGTTATTTGTATATTTAGTGTGTTAGAATACAACTTTCAGTTATCTCTGCACAAAATGTTAATAAAAATGCGCATTTACCATTTGTAGTGTGCACATTCACATTTCTGGGTTTGCTTGCATTGCTTTTCACGGCCCATTTGCACACGTGCACTCCAGGGGCCAAAGCAGGGCTTAAGAGTTCAGGATGGCTTTTCACATGTCTGTATGGAGTTGGCACCTATGTGGTCACCCATACATGGGATAAACCATTAGTTAGTAAGCGGGAAAAGAAATTTACAAAAGAAATCTAAATCCTTGGGGCTTTCTTTGGATGTAGTTAAAAACAGTTATTTAAGTATCCGGATAAAATAAACCTGTATTTGTTGTTGTACTAAAGTGTTGATTGGGAGTTTTCTTTTGTCTTCTCATTAAAGTTATATAATTTTTTGATTAATTTTAAAATGGTTTGGTCTGAAAGGGCAGAGACAAAGGTATTTAGAGAACTCCTTGGGGAAAGAAAGGTGTTAGTGAGAGGTTATCCTCAATATGGGAAACATTATTCAGATATGGTATTTTGGTATGTATTACGTAAATATTGCCTTTTGTTTTGTTCTGTTGTTTTTTGCACTGATGTGCTGGAATGATAAAGCCATATTTCATAGAAAAAACACTCAAGATTATTTACATCTATGACCAGCCTTTCTCTACATGTTCTACAACTCTGCAATGGCCAGTGCGATTCTCTACACTGTGGTGCGCTCAGCTGATAACATCACTTCTAAAGAGACCCACCAAATTAACAAGCTGATTAAGAAGCTAAGCTCAGTGATGAGATGCTCTTTCAGTCCTATACAGGTAAGTAGAAGAGGAACGAATGAAGGCAAAATTGATGGCTGTTACGAACAATGCTGCACATCTACTCTCTGTCACATTAGCAATGAGGCCTATCAGCAAATGAATTATTCAAGAGAAGTGTCAAGAAACACTACTGGGGCTCGTTTATGTTTACAGTAATCTTTGTAATGTCTCACTAGGACTGTGACTGCTCTTTTTTATCTGAGGCAATTCCGAAAATGTTCTTTCCTTTTAGTAATTCTTGTGTGTATGTTTACAATATTTATTTACTGATTTATTGAGCTTCTGTAAAAACCTAAATTTCCCACAGGGAACAAATAAAGTTCTAAGCTAATATTTTTACACTAAAATCAACCAAAACCCCTTGACTAGAAACAAATGATCCCACTTGATTTCTAAAATCAGTTGTCATTTTAAAGAGGGTGAATACTTAATGTGACGAATTAACTTAGACTACTTTCTTTTTTTCACTTTGACAATAAAAAAGACTTTTTTCTGTTAATCAGTATCAAAAAAACGAAATTAAATCCACTGTGATTCAATGTAGTATAACAATAAAATATGAAAACTTCCAAGGGGGTTCCTGTTGAAGACTGGATCAGTCTTTTTGATTATCTATATATTTCCACACTGGCCTAACACGAGTGGGTTTGACTTGAAGGGAGGCACACCGGCCTAGCATCCAGTGATGGTTCCTGTCTTGTACCTGATGCTGCTTGGATAGCCTCTGGTCCTTCATGAACCAGAATTTGGAAAAACAAGTTGAGGAAAGTAACAAATGGATAGAAAAGCCTAAATACATTTATATCTGGGCCACAGTAAGAAGACCAGAGTTTGCATTTCAGGTCCTTACTGTGTGGACTTTGCATTTCCTCCCCCTTTCTGTAAGAGTTTCCTTTGAGTGCTCCAGTTTCCTCCCACCGTCCAAAGACATGTAGGTTAGGTGAATCGGTGACTCTAAATTGATCTGTGTGTGTGTGTGCGCGTGTGTGTGTGTGTGTGCACCGACGCCCTGTCCTGGGATTGTTCCAGCCTTATGCCCTATAACCATTAGGATAGGCTCCAGTGCAACACACAACCCTGGTCTGGATTAAGCATGTTAAAAAAGTAATGACATTTAGATCTGCAGGTCCTTACTTTAATCTCAACTCTAATTTTAGTACTGAGATAATATATTTGTTTTTCTGTAGCTTTACAAACTGGCCAATTATAACTAAATGACTAATTGGAAATGTGATGTTTTGTCTTCCCATCCTGGACTGTTTTCTGCCTTGAACACGATATGTCAGGGCTAGGCCCTTGAACCTGAGAACTTTTATTGAAAGTAGCCCATAAAATACACAAGAATCGATCCACTGAACTCTCACCAGAATTTCCTGGTACATGCAGAAACTGCAATTGGTGAAAGATGCCCTGTGAAGGTCAAACACTTCCTGAAATACTTCCTGATTGAGCCCAGAGGCTTTGCTCCGCCCCATCTGTGGAAAGTTCCACTTTAAAATCTGTATATAGTAACAAACATTTATATCCTGTAATGAGAAGCAGGCAAGAAGACAGGAATGCAACAAGGAAAAACATGATAAAAAAATAACTAGAGTACGTGACCATAAATTCTGAACTTTGGCACTTTTTACCAAGCACTTTGGGTCATAATTTGTCTTGTGATTTGCTTCTGTAACAGTCCACTCAGAAAACACTTATAGATACTTCAAAATTAAGCTGAGACAAAACAGCCATGCTGAAAATGACTTTCAAAATGTATTATGAGCACATAAATAATAGTGACTCCATTACATATTAAAATAAACCAATGACACATAGTGAGGTCAGTCTCACCCACACAGGGTTTCTGGAAACAGCAAAAGCCATTAACAAGCGTAAAAAAAAATGGTAGATAAACACTCTTAGGTTAGGAATTCACAGTATGACGTACATCCACAAAATCTAAGGAGAATGGTATTAGTAAAAACAAAAGGGAGTGTTACACATGAATCAGCGGACATGAAGTCATCATTCTCCTAAAATCACTTTCAGGCTGCAATAAACAGGACCAGATGCAGAAGTGACAATTCGCTCCATCCCACAAGGGCACAATGAACAAAATCATTGCCTTAGAGGCCCCGCACAAACCTACAAATAACTGAGTTTTATTTTTGTAAGGTTTTCTTTTAGACTTCAAAACAGGAAATTCATTTGCTTCGTTATTTCTATGAACTTTAAACAGATTTCACTGGTAAATTAAGATTCTGTTGCAGGTAGAAGGACCTGGATTTGCTGGCCTCCTTTTTCTTTTACGTTTCTTTTGAGATCTATCACTCTACTATATAAAAAAAACCTGCGACGAGAAGAGACTTTTTTGAAGAGATTTTTTCAAGTCCTGCGAGACGAGACTTTGACATGAGATTGTTTCAAGTCATGCCCTCCTCTCAACCAAATTCAAACAGGCACACGGTCCACTCACATCTCATTCATGTGAATGCTTTTGACAGACACATTTCCTGCTTTCTCAACTCTTATAAATTTTAACATTTTCCTCATTTTAAGTTCCCAATTGAAGAAGACATAATGTCCAAATCTTATTGATGAATTTCATCCTGAAGGGATATCAACAGAAGAAAATAAGTACACGGGCAATCTTAGCACCGAGAAACGATGAAGTCAACTGAATTAACGTGAAAATTGTCGATCAGTTACAAGGCAAATTGGTTAAATGCGTATCAATAAACTATGCTGAAACAGTTGGTGGTGGTCATGCAGAAGATGAAAACATCAACTTACAATATTCCGAAAAATAACTACAACCGTTGACACCGTCCGAATTACTGTTGAAAGAGGGATGTATCCAAGAAAGGTAATGAAATACATTTTCAGGGGATAACATTGCACAACAAAGGAGATCTTGATATGCCATTCGTATTAAAACGTTAACAGTTTCCCGTTAGTATCGATTTTGCAAAAGACAATTAACAAATCACAGAGACAAACATTCAAAAAAGTCGGTTTATTTATTAGAGAGAAAGAAACAAAATTCTCTCACGGGCAGTTATACGTTGCGTTGTCACGATGTAAGTCCAAACACAGAATCAAAATTCAATGTGATATTGATGAAAAGTTAATTTAAAAAATTGTTTTTACTGAAGTTTTACAGTAAAAGTCTAAGTTTAAAAAATATTTGGGTATTAATTTCAAAGCCAAACAGAGCGAAATCATATAATACAACAAAAAACTCAAAAGCAGAATGAAACATAATTTACTTTCAAATGATTATGTTTTACTACTTTTTAATATAGTTAATTACTCGCTGTAATGTTAAATAGTTAGTTCGATTATGCATATGTAACATTTCCCATGAAAATAACAGTCTGTTTAAAATGTACATCTGCATCCCCATACACGAGCGGTAGAAACGCAAAGTGGCTAGCGCATAGCGCCGGCCCGGGGGTTGGCAAGCAAAGTGAGCAGTGGGCAAAGCCCCTTAGTTTTAATAAAAAATAATGTATATATATATATATATATATATATATATATATATATATAAATATAAATCACAACAAAATTGTGTCAACTACAAACTCAGAATGGTACAAAGGTGGCCATAAACAAGATGTATTTATTTTTTCTAATTAAAGCAATATTATAACCAAAAAATGATATATTTTTTAATATGTTACCCCATGTAGTTTGTGGGGGTACAGTATGGAGTCCATGGATATGTTACGAACCTTATGTGCACTGACGACAGTGCCATTTTTGCAGACAGTGACACTGTAAATAGAGATAATCTGCAAACAGTTGCAAAACAGGCACAACCGTATGGGCTCCAAGTCGATGTCGAAAAAATGAAGTAATGACATCCGACGGTTCTCCAATTGTAGTCCACTTCAATGGCATTCTGCTTGAGCAAGTAGTGGTGTTCAAATATCTTGGATCAATCATGCAGTAGAAGAGAATAGCTGCCACCTCCAAGGTTCTCAGCCGAATCAGTCAAGCCACTGCTGCCTTTAGGTTGCTAAATTGGTGCCTTCAGTGAAAAAATAATAGAACAATCAAGACTAAGATGTGACTCTTCTGCGCAGTTGTCATCCAAGTTCTCTTCTTTGGCTCAGAGACCTGGACGCTTTTGCAGACAGACCTCAAAAAGCTAGAAACATTTCTGATGTAATAGCTGTGGAAAATGTTCAGAATCTTGGTCATAGACAGCCTACAAAACCAAAACAATAAGGATCAGATGCCTCCAACAATCCAGTATAGCTGAGGAAATTCGGAAGAGAAGACTATGCTGGTTTGGCCATATGTGCAAAACTGCCCAACTGCCTACAAGGTACAACAAAATAAGGCTAAGAAAACATGGTCTCATCAAGTTATGGACGACCTCAAACAGTTTCAACTAATGGAGGCCAAGGAGATAGTACAAGATCGAACCAACTGGAAGCAAATCGTGCAGGATGTTCAAAACCCACCGGCATCTACAGTAGAATACTGGCTACAAGGGCAGCCTCGTCCAGATGCCCGCTAACAGATCGACAACGAGTTTGGAGTGATGGCTGAGAAAAAGTTTTGGTAACAATTCTGTTTAGGTACTGAAAAAATGCATCTATTACTCATTTACTATTATGTAACAAGACCTTAACAAAGGCTTCTTTGGGTCTTCGTAACACTTACAAAGCGTCAGTAAATTGTTTACTGGTCTCTGCAACGTGACCTACTAAGAAAATGTCATTTTGGAGTGGTTTGAGATGGCTTCACTGAGACACATTTCTCTTGATATTACACATTTAGTTTAAGGCCTGTGAATCCTTCATATTAACAAGTCATTTTATGATCATGTCAATGTGCCACACGGCACAAGAGAATTTGTTTCATACTTGGGCATACCAGAGTTAATTCACAAAGCAGAGGGTCAGTTCACCCAAGCAGTTTCATAGCCTGCCACTAAGTAATCCCAATGTACTCCAGTAGTGGATATAAATGTAAATGTCATGACAAGAGGTACAGTATGTCACAGAACACATTCCATTTTAGCTCATGGGAGCGTATTCTGGAATTGATTTATCTTTATATATATATATAATACAATACCGTGGCTGTTCGTTTGTCTGTCCAGAATTTTAAATCACCTATAGCTTGCCAACCGTTTGACCTATTGACCTGAAATTTGGTACGCATATACTATGTGACGTCTACTATCTGCTTTCGGGGTAATGATTGACCTCCAAGGTTATTCCTCTTTTTATTTTTATTTTATTTTATAGTAGAATCAACTCTTGGCAGCGGCCAGCAGGACGGCCATGCGACACATGTGTACGGGTGCCGTTTTCTCATCCCTACCACCTTAGCTGTCACTTCCTCTACTTCTTCATATCTTAAATCATTCTTCAGGCAGATTGAAGACTTAAGCGTCAGCTTAAGTGAAAAATTAAAGAAAACATACTAAGTAATTGCAGCACAAACACTGACTTAATCAGTTTTAATGCAAAAAGATGGTGACGAAAGAAGAGAAGAAGCGGACCGCTGGGGTGTAGAAAAGAAGAGCTGCTCAGGAAGCAGCAAGCACCTCAACCTCTGAGCAAACGAATGATAAACATACAGAGAAAGAGGAGGAAAACTAGGAATGCTCCAGTCAAGTGTATTCACTACACATTATCATGTGGTGCGCCATTACTAGTTTACTAATATTTAAGTAAAATAGATGTGTTTGGGACATTGTGAGCATACAATTAGATGATTTTGCAGGTCAGTTAGGTGACACAAGTAACGTAACACTTTCTCATTGGTCACCATATACTTGTTCTCTGCAAGAAACCTTTTTTTATCTCTGTCTGCATTAAAACATTAGATTATTTTTTGCTTTAGCCATCTTTGCAAACTATATAGGGAAAAATACATATATTTTTCAGTGGAGGATTTCTTTAAAGCACACAACAGAGAGGAACACTGAAGAAGTAACATAAATAAATGCAAGAAAACAATAAAACAAATTGCCACACTGTGCCACCATGCAAAAGACAAATGCACTGTCTGTTAGCGACAGGAGTCGTGCTAGGAGTGTGGCCTCGTTTCACCATTGTAGCACTCCACTTTCACCTCCTGCACTTTTTTCCTTTGATCCTTTGGCTTCATTTATTTTCACTTACCTAAGCTCACCTTCCAACTCAGAGCTTCCTGACAAGATGACTGAGAGGGGCTTTTACACCAGAGTGGGTGTCACTTTTACGGTAGAAAATTCATTCTATGTGCACTGAGGCCTTCCTCTGACAGCTCTCTCTGGTGGTTCCAGATATTCTTGCAACCCAGACTCTGTTTAATGTGTCAGGCAACCCTCATGTAGCCTGTCCTTCACTAGGCACAGCTGAGACACACCTTTACTAAATGGGGTTCACATTGCTGTGCCCATGGACTATAGCATGCTACACCCTTTGAATGTATAGCATACCACCACAGCAACACTCCACCCACCATAAGCGGTGCACTTGTCTTGTACCACCAACAAGTGCCTGCTATTTTTACCTCCACTGGGGCACCTGTCCTCTTGTATAGTGATAAAAAGCCTAGAACAATCCCACTCCGCATACACTGTAGTGCTGCTTATTTGCCTTCTTTAACCTGAACCAAAGTTCATTTTCAACTTTACAGGTTTTTAAACAAACAGACAGCAAACAGGCAATGTCGCCTACTGCTTTAAGCACTGGACAGAGAATAAAACAGGCTGCCAGTTTAATCACTGTGGCCGACTCAATGCATAACCCTGAGCAAATACTTCCAAATGCCAGTGCTCCAGTTACAGAAATGTAAGTTTACTTAGACTGTGCACCTTTGATTTGTAAGTTTCTTTATTATAAAATACAAATATAAATTTGAAATGCTAAGAGATAACCCAGCTGCTTCAAACAGAAACCAATTTTTAAGTTACCACTGACAGATGTTTCCTTTAGAATACATTATATGCAATGTAAATTATAGCCAAAGAAGATGGCACTCTGCCTTTTAACTTTAGAGGTGTACTTCAACCCCCATAAAAGTCATAACAAATACAATCTGTCGGAATTATCCAGGTTTATGGATGCCATCTCTTATCTGTGTAACAGCAAAAAAAAATAAATTCCTTTTCCCCAAATAAAACCCCCATCAAATACACTAAACAGTCTGGCAAGACCCTTTTAACTAGTTTAAACCTTTTTAACCTTTAGATGAAGATGCTGTAGTACTAGGGTGTTGTACTGTGTCAGCCATTATGAACTACAAAGATTA
Source organism: Polypterus bichir lapradei (assembly GCA_026402145.1). Lineage (NCBI taxonomy): Eukaryota > Metazoa > Chordata > Cladistia > Polypteriformes > Polypteridae > Polypterus > Polypterus bichir. The sequence continues at coordinate 30,150,727 of JANRMT010062857.1, read as the reverse complement.
CAATATGCAAGCTTTTGAGGAAACTCAGGCCCCTTCTTCAGGCATGATGCTGTAATATTTTGCATGCTTTACCTTATATTTGCTTAGCTTTGTTCGCAAATACTTCAAATTTAGTATTAAGCTAGGTAGGCAGTATGTCATAGTGGTTAAGGCTTTGTGGGTTCAAATTCCACTACTGACACCATGTGACCATGAGCAAGTCACTTCACCTGACTGCGCTCCAACTGGAAAAACAAAAGAGATGTAGTCAATTATATCTCAAATGTTGTAAGTCACCTTGAACTCTTCTTCTTTTGGCTGCTCCCGTTAGGGGCTGCCACAGCAGATCATCTTCTTCCATATCTTTCTGTCCTCGTCATCTTGCTCTGTCACACCCATCACCTGCATGTCTTCTCTCACCTCATCCATAAACTTTCTCTTAGGCCTTTCTCTTTTCCTCTTGCCTGGCAGCTCTATCCTTAGCATCCTTCTCCCAATATACCCATCTCTCCACCGCACATGTCAAAACCAACGCAATCTCGCCTCTCTGACTTTGTCTTCCCAACCGTCCAACCTGAGCTGACCCTCTAATGTACTCATTTCTAATCCTGTCCATCCTCGTCACACTCAATGAAAATCTTAGAATCTTTAACACTGCCACCTCCAGCTCTGTCTCCTGCTTTCTGGTCAGTGCCACGTCTCCAGCCCATATGACATAGCTGGTCTTACTACCGTCCTGTAGACCTTCCCTTTCACTCTTGCTGATATCCATCTATCACAAATTACTCCTGACACTCTTATCCACCCACTCCACCCTGCCTGCACTCTCTTTTTTTCATCTCTCTTCCACAATCCCAATTACTCTGTACTGTTGATCCCAAGTATTTAAACTCATCCACCTTCGCCAACTCTGCTCCCTGCATCCTCACCATTCCACTGACCTCCCTCTCATTCACACACATGTATTCAGTCTTGTTTCTACTGACCTTCATTTCTCTCCTCTCTAGAGCATACAGTCATATGAAAAAGTTTGGGAACCCCTCTTAATTCATTGGATTTTTGTTTATCATTGGCTGAGCTTTCAATGTAGCAACTTCCTTTTAATATATGACATGCCTTATGGAAACAGTAGAATTTCAGCAGTTACGTTAAGTTTATTGGATTAATAGAAAATATGCAATATGCATCATAACGAAATTAGACAGGTGCATAAATTTGGGCATCCCAACAGAGATATGACATCAATACTTAGTTGAGCCTCCTTTTGTAAATATAACAGACGCCTTTAGACGCTGTCCTCCTATAGCCTTTGATGAGTGTCTGGATTCTGGATGGAGGTATTTCTGACCATTCTTCCACACAAAATCTCTCCAGTTCAGCTAAATTTGATGGCTGTCGAGCATGGACAGCCTGCTTCAAATCATCCCATAGATTTTCGATGATATTCAAGTCAGGGGACTGTGACGGCCATTCCAGAACATTGAACTTCTCCCTCTGTATGAATGCCTTTCTAGATTTCGAACTGTGTTTTGGGTCCTTGTCTTGTTGGAATATCCAACCCCTGCGTAACTTCAACTTCGTGACTGATGCTTGAACATTATCCTGAAGAATTTGTTCATATTAGGTTGAATTCATCCAACCCTCGACTTTAACAAAGGCCCCAGTCCCTGAACTAGCCTCACAGCCCCACAGCATGATGGAACCTCCACCAAATTTGACAGTCGGTAGCAGGTGTTTTTCTTGGAATGCGGTGTTCTTCTTCCGCCATGCAAAGCACTTTTTGTTATAACCAAATAACTCAATTTTTGTCTCATCAGTCCAAAGCACTTTGTTCCAAAATTAATCTGGCTTGTCTAAATGAGCATTTGTATACAACAAGCAACTCTGTTTGTGGCGTGAGTGCAGAAAGGGTTTTTTTCTCATCACCCTGCCATACAGATGTTCTTTGTGCAAATTGCGCTGAATTGTAGAACGATGTACAGATACACCATCTGCAGCAAGATGTTCTTGTAGGTCTTTGGAGGTGATCTGTGGGCTGTCTGTAACCATTCTCACAATCCCATGCATACGCCGCTCCTGTATTTTTCTTGGCCTGTCAGACCTGCTGGGTTTAACAGCAACTGTGCCTGTGGCCTTCCATTTCCTGATTCCATTCCTTACAGTTGAAACTGACAGTTTAAACCTCTGAGATGGCTTTTTGTAGCCTTCCTCTAAACCATGAGACTGAACAATCTTTGTTTTCAGATCTTTTGAGAGTTGCTTTCATGATCCCATGCTGTCACTCTTCACAGGGGAGTCAAAGGGAAGCACAACTTGTAATTGACCACCTTAAATACCTTTTCTCATGATTGGACACATCTGTCTATGAAGTTCAAGGCTTAACGAGCTAATTCAACCAATTTGGTGTTGCAAGTAATCAGTATTGAGCAGTTACAGGCATTCAAATCAGCAAAATTACAAGGGGACCCACTTTTTTGCACAGCCAGTTTTTCACATTTGATTTCATTTCATACAATTAAATACTGCTTCACTAAAAATCTTCGCTTGGAACACACCCCAGTACTCAGATGTTCCTAGGAAATGAAAGTCATACCACTGTTATCTTTTTCTGTTGAAAGTAGAGTCAATTATTATGCAGGCTGAGAGGGGGTCCCAAACTTTTTCATATGACTGTATCTCCACCTCTCCAGGGTCTCCTCAACCTGCTCCCTACTATCACTACAGAAATTAGGGTTAGGGTAAGTCACCTTGAACAAATAAAAATGAACATCTGCATGTACATGATTGATTGCTGGGTTGACATGGTTGGGATTTACTGGCAAATTCCCGAGATAACCCGCTCAGGTGAAAGGTATGCATGACTCCACTCCTCGCCTTCTAATAGATTAAAAACAACTTAGTAGTAAATATATAAGAGTTTTGCAAGGTTATGCAAATTACAGCAAGAGCGACAATAGATAGGTTCACTGTGGTGCAAATGGGTGCATGTTAAAAAGACAAAATGACTGCGATCAAGTGAAAGCACAAGAAAGATATTAGGCCCCTAAGCAATGTTTACAACACAGTAACTGGCAATGTTTGTGTTTGGAGAAATGTGGAAGTCACTAAGCCTTGCACTGTGGTAGGCTATAATAACACAAGGGACACGTCCATCTTGTGGCACAGCCACTGACATTCCAATCTCTTGCTTGCAAGCAACAGAAAAAAATATAAGAACAAAGAAACACACTTGTACTGTCCCGACTGTGGCGTCAGGCTGTGCGCTGGTGACTGTTGCAAACCATACCACACAAAAGGACGTGTACTAAACCATATCTGGACTGCAGTGGACACTAAACAGCCCTTTCTTATTGTATTTATGTTGACGTTTTGATATTTACATTTTTCTGTTACATGTAATAACATTGTTTTGTGCTGAAAACTATCAATGTTTATGGTACTTTAAAACAACTGAACATTTCAGTTTCTTTTTTTTTGCATTTTAAGCAACACATAAAGTTAAACTGATATTCAGGTTCTTGATGGTAAAAAGATTCATTTACTTTCTCTCTGACTAAAAGAAGGGGGTTATTAGGGTTGAAAACAGTAGGAATTCTTTCCAACACCAAGATAAACACAAGGCATCATTATAGGTTTAATCTCGTCAAACTTGTTATTCAGGTTATGTCATGAAACCCCTGCAATGCAAAACCACTTCAATGGAGGATTCAGTGCCTCATTTACTGTACTTTGTTTTTTTATTCATTGCCTTTAAATTTGACAGTAACATAAATTAACACAAAATAAATATTTTCCAAACAATTCTTAATATATTCTAATCCAATAACATTTTAAGTTATGATCCTAAGAAAAAAAAATGAGGAAAGTAACAATAATGTGTGATTCCCAACACCTAACACCTAGCATAGCACTTTTTATACAGTTATCTTAAGACAAAGTTACATAAAGTCGTAACACTCTGAAAAAGCAATTCTGCCTTAAGTTTACTTATGTACGAGTGGCGAGCTACTGATATAATATATTTGCTTATTTACAAATACAGGTAGTCCCAGAGTTACGGACATACGACTTACGAACGGGGCTGCAACTGCGCCTTCATCTGTCTGGGGGACGTGATGCAGACTCCCCAGTAACTGCCGCTTCGTCATCTCCGGCCTGGGGACACTGCAAGTGGTGGCTGGAGGGGGGCGGTTTTGCTAGTGTAGTGTCCCTCAGGAGGCTCCGGTTGATGAATGGGGAAGTGGGGGCCACACCCATTTCATTCTCAGTGGGTGGCTGGTAATGCTGCAAGCGCTGACCCGGTTGTGGCTGAATGGAGGCCATTGAGGTTGAATGAGGCGGCGGGGGGCAGCATTGTAGTGTGCCTCGGGTGGCTGTCTGTTGAATGGGGGCAGTGGTGGGCGATTCACTACCTGCCTTTGGCCACACCGTGTTCGTTCTCGGTGGGCGGATGCTGCAGACAGCATACTATATGCAAGTGGAGGTGACTGTGTGGTGGGCAGGTGGTGAACCGCCTCTCGCCGTCCCCATTAATTCTCAATACCAAGCCTGCTTCTACTGTTACAAGCATAAAGAGACATGTTGTCTCTCGTTCAGTACATCAGACGTGCTGACGACGGGTGCCTTCCTGCTGTGATAGCGTGTACAATGCTGTGCAGAAGAGGTCATCTTAACCTTTTGTCTTCACCCTTCAACAATGTCTCTGAAACACAAACCTGACGCAAGTGACGGTGATACAGTAAAGAAGAGAAAAACCATCACCATGGAAAATAAAGTAGAAATAATAAAAAGGTCAGACAGAGGTAAAACTCCATCATTCATTGGTAGAGCACTTGGTTACAGTCGGCCAACAGTAGCATTTATTAAAATAATGTACCTGTTCCGACTTACATACAAATTCAACATAAGAACAAACCTACAGTCCCTATCTCGTACGTAACCTGGGGACTGCCTGTACCAAAAAACAAAAATACACTAAAGCAATAAATGCAATAACGGTGCCCACTAAAAGTTTATTTCAGAAAACTATGGAGCCTTGCTTGATATCGTCTTGTCTACAAGTAATTGATTAATGAATCCCATCCATCCATTATCAAACTGCTACAATCCAGCTAAGTATCATAGGGATGCTGAAAGATCTATAAGGTAAAATAATAAATAATATACACTAGCAGTGAAAATTTTTTAGAACATCTCAGCTTTTCCAGTTTTTCTTCAGATTTAATCAGTTCAAATGCAATGAATGACCTACAATGACAAAAAGGTACGCAGTAAACTGCCAGAGGTTTACATTTAAAAGTGTAGCTTAGTAAGATCTGAAAAAAGGCAGATCAGTGGCAATTAAAGTAAATGAAGCCTTGCAAGTTGAAGCTAACAATTTGCTCAGGTGTCCCAACTTCTGTTGATTACTTAAAAACCCTCTGTGTGTCTTAAAGCAGAGTTGGAACAGACTGTGCTGCTACACCCTCTGAAGTACTACTTGGACAATATTCCAGTGAGAATGGCAAGAAAACAGCAATTAACACAAGAAATGAGACAGAGAGTTATTACCCTTAGAAGTGTAGGCCTTTCATTTAGAGAAATTGCAAAAAAAATCAGAGTCCAGTGGTGTCCTACACAATCCAAAGGCAACGGGAAACAGGAAGAAACTCTGGTAGGAAGAGACCTGGCAGACCCAAAGTCACTAGCGAATCAATCACAAGACAAGTTTCTGAGGGTCACCAGCTCACGGCACAACAGCTTCAAGCATAACTTAATAGTGGTTGAAAAAACTTCTGACCGGTAGTGTACTTGAATACAAAGTTATAAAATTCAAGTGTGTGACTTTGCTTCTCCAGAAACAATAAGTCAGTCTTTCTTGTGACTACGGCAAAAGTAACAACAACATATGGCTGACTGGAGAATATGATATGTTTATCCATCTACATTATTGGTAAATCTGTAATCCTAAGATACTTCTCTTTGTAAATATACGAGGGGCGTTCAAATATAAACAGGAATTTTTGAGCTGCACTTTATTTATTGAATACAATGAAATGACTTACACACTATTTTTCTATATAGTCTCCTGCCACTGCAATCCACTTGTTCCAGCACTCAGGAAGCTTCTTTTGACTTCATGTTGACCCATTCTTGCACAGCATCAATAACCTCATTTGACTTGAATTTCATCCCTCCTAAAAATTCCTTAAGTGAACCGAAGACGTGATAGTCCCTCTCTGAATGACTTGTACCAATCATGCACTGTGGACTGAGTGAGAGAGACACTCATACCCAAACTGATTTTTAAATCTGTAATAAATCTGAGATGGAATGACTCCTTCATTTGTCAAAGGTTTATTAATAATGTGCTGCGTGACACTACTGTGTACCTCCGGCTCCGTCATATTGATTACAACTGACAGGAGGGGGGGAGTGAGAGAGCAGCTAGCATTACTAACTGACAACTTCAAACATGCATGTGTTTGTCCAATGAGTCAGGTCTACCTTGCACTCTTTATAAGAACAGAGCATGAAAATTCCAGTTTATAACTGAACAAACCTCATACTATATTAAATGTTTGTTGTATAATTAAATTAGTATAATACCAAGAAAAGATTGCATAAATGAAGGCTGGATGATTGCTATTAACAAAGGTAACAAAGAAGTAGTAGTAATAGAAGATGATGATGATGATGATATCATATACCATTATATTTTGTAAGAATTACAAATAATAACAATTATGAAAAAAGTTGATATCTTGTACCATCATAATTACTAGCAATAAAAATATTAATATCATGTACATACAGAAAAAAGAAGAAAGATGATGATATCTTATATCATGCTACAATAAAAATGAAGAAGATGTAGCAGAAGATAATTATGAGAATGATGATAATGTCATGTGGCCAACGTTATATCTAATTCTCCAGATTCTGACAGTCAGTGAGGCCTACCAATTAGATAATGAACAGCGTGATGTGCAACATGGATAGACTGGCATCCCAACTAGGATGGATGGTGTTCACTTACCTGGACAGGGTTAGGGTGGACAGACAGGGATCCCTTCCAGGACACCTGCTGCTCACTGTCCAGGAACGGATGGGTGCTGCTCACTAAAGGCAGAGGCAGGAATAAAGAATCGTCAGAAGGAGACTCCAGTTTGGAAATCCGCAAGGCTGTATTGGATACTTCTGGAGGCCAGTCATGCAGTCATGCTGAGGACCTTGGGTGTTGGGAAAAGACTGCCTTGTTTTATGGAGATTCAGCTTCACCTGGAAATGTTTTTTTGGTGCAATGTCATGCTACCGGAAGTACTCTGAGGTCCAGCATAAAAGGAGCAGCTCTCCCTCGCCCAGGTAATTCAGAGTTGGGAAAGGAGGAAGACAAGGATGAGGAGGATGAGGGCAAGGACAGAGCTTATGTGGGAGGAAGAGTGGAGAATATTGTGTTCTTGTGAAAAAAGCTTGTGTGTGAGGAGGTATTTTGTAAAAGTAAAAGGTCTTTTAAACCCAGCCTGGACCTGTGTGCAGCTTTGCCTGGGATTTTGGGCGTGAGATGCTCCCTACAGGCCACAACAATAAAGCTCCCTAAGCACTGTTTACAATGTATTAACTGTCAATGGATAGCGTCATGGATGTGCAGCCGACAAATCTGCAGCAACTGTGTGATGCTATCATGTCAATATAGACTAAAATCCCTGAAGAATGTTTCTAGCACTTTGTTGAATCTATGCCAGAATTATTGCAGCTCCGAAGGTAAAAGGGGGACCAACCCGGTACTAGCAAGGTGTACCTAATAAAGTGGCCAGTAAGTGCATGTCAATTTTGAACACCCACCAGTATCTTCCTGTGTGACCCTGAGAAAGTAACTTAATATACTATTGCAGTGGTTCTTAAACTTTTTTTTTTTTTTTTTTTTGCAACACAACTTTGCCTTTTTTGTGTTTTTGAGACCCAGAATCACCACCAAGTATCATCTGAACATCCAAAGAATCACTGCCGAACATCATCCCAGAGTACTCACTTGGAGGATCGCTGACACAGATCACAGTGGAGCAGTGGTGTTTGATTAAACTACCCATGCTGACCCATCACAACTCTCTGCAAATCACATGCAACCCTTTCCCATTGATTACAACTGTGAATGATGACTTTGTGTAACCAAAAATCAGACAACACTCATACTCCAGGAACATCTGTACTAGTGTAATCTCTATATACAGTTTAGAGGTAAAATTCTGTTACAATGAATATCTTTACTACGAAATTTTCATTACAACGAAGTATTTTTATGGTCCCGAGAGTTTCCCCATATGACAGGAGTCTATAGAAATCTCGTTATTATGAAATACATTCAGCAGATACTGCATTACAACAAAGTGACCTTGAAATGCCTGAATGAATCATCCACAGAGCAGTTAGTTCTGTGGTCACAGCTCAGTTGTGCACAACGATCCCCAAACAGAAACATTGTACATTTTTTTTCTTTCTTTGAACTTTGCTCATACTGTTTTTTTGCTGTTTTTGTTTTCGGTGGTTCTCAGTGATACCTTTTGCTTATTTGAAAAACATCCATTAGAATTTAACTCATTGTCACCCTCCTATAGAAACAGCAGACATGAAAAAACAATAACAGTTCATATTAGAAAAAAAAAACTTTACATTTTTGCAGCTCTCAATTGCAGCAAAAAGAAAAATGACGTTGCCAGTGAATATGGAATTTCGCCATCGGCACTGTCAACTTTCTTGAAAGACCGAGCAAAAAAAGAAGAAAAAACTCAGGTTGCAACGTATGTGAACTGCTGCATTTGAAGACATCGAAAAAAACGTTTTTATGTGGTTCAGTGAACATTCCTATTAATGCGGCACTCATTCAAGAAAATGTGAGGTTTGTAAACTCTCTTGGGACCTCCCACAACTGGACAACACACCGAAGAGCGTCCCTAAGTGTGATCACCAAAACTGTGGAATACTGTTTATCTGTTGCTGGGGCAACAGCAGGCTCACAGCTCTGCTGCTGAGGCTCTTCACCGAAGCAAACAGAAAAGTTCTCAATGGGTGATGCAAGGAACATTGTAAATGCAGATAACAGGATTACTTGGTCACTAACCTGGCCACAACCCTGACTGCCTGCTGCGTCTGTGTATAGCAGAGTGGAAAATCACGCTACAATAAATAACCCTGCTGTTCCTGTTTCAAGTTCAATAAAGCTGGTTTTGCTAAAGTGCTGAGACTCAGCCTCGTGTTTTGGGGTGTAAGACAGGGACTTATAGCGTGACCACGATCTTTTAGGATTTGCTTCTGTGGCACTTCACTGCAGCGCTGTGAGCCTGCTGTTGCCCTGCCTCGGCAACGGACAAACAATCTTCCACAGACACGGCAATCGCGCTTTGGGACGTACTTCAGCATGTCATTCCCGTTGGGTGTGGGGGATCTCAAAAGAGTTCAGAAACCTCACAATATGAAGAAGAAGAAAAGGATAATTTGGCTTCTGATTGATAACTGTGCTGCCCACAACATGCATCCACATAAAGATAATGTTTGCGTTGAATTCCCCCCACCCAATTGCACATCACTGCTTCAGCCATTGGATTTGGGCATCATTCACACCCTGAAAGTGTATTATCGCAAGGAAATGTTGAGAAACATTCTCGTCAGCATAACTTGTAGACAGGAGGAGATTAAAATTAATGAGAAAGAACCTATTGAAATGATTACAAACACCTGGACGCAAGTTAAAGAAAGCACTATAGTAACAAATACAGAATCTCATTACTACGAAATATTTTTTAGGTCCCTAGCAGTTCATTGTAATGGAATTTTACCTGTATATAAAATCCAATGTCTGTGTGACTGTATGTCTGTCCATTTTTCGCGAGAGAACTACTTAACAGATTTAGATCGGGTTTTTTTTCTATAATTTGCTTGAACATTCCGGTTGATTTTGCGACTTCTCTCATCGCGCTATGTATTAGAGTTTGGTTGCAGCACCGATTTATTTGCTCAAATCCCAGAGACCGGCTGCGGGCCAAGAGGAGGGGAGGCAGGATCTCAGGAGTAGGGAGCCGGGCAGGGCCCTCCTCACTCACGTGCCAGCCTCCATTCCAGTTGCTCTACCTCTTGCAACGTGTCGGGAGCGTACCTCGCCTCTGCTTAGCTAGAGATACCTGCTTGATCAGCCGACATTATCATCTAAAGATTGTTAAAGAGTAACATTTGATGTTTTTGAGAGAGAGATCACAGCTACGTATGTTTTAGAGGGTAGCTGCTCATTGGCAGAGATATCACGGCCATGTACTCTTCTCCCCACACGGGGGACACGCTCAAATCACAATAAAACACAATCAGATACAGTGCCAACGTCAATCTTCCGTTTGGCCAGAGATACCTTGTCAACTTGTTACATTTTTGGTATAGAATTTACAGCTACATTCTTACCCCTGAAAGCAAAACCAAAAATATTGTATATCAAGAGACCCTCCAATATGAAAGCTATCAATATAAATTCTTCTCAATACAAATTATTACATTTTTTTTATTGATTTTTAAAGTTTGCCCCTTTTCACTGGTACACGGGCAGAGCCGTGGGGGACAGCTAATAAATGTATTAAAAGTTTTCACCATTAGAAAATTTTATATGCAATAAATACTAAGCTTCAAGACTAACTAAGATCACACGGCAAATTAAGATGATTGTGAGAATTATGGTAGTTTTATCCTGGGAATGTATGGGGCTTAATAATTTAATAATAAAGGTTTCTTTAAGAAGTCAAATACCAACTACTGATTGTCTTCTTTTTATGAAAATACTCTTTCCGGTTGTTTCCCAATGCACAACAAACAATGCAGTGGATGTCTGTAAAGGATAAAGCAGGAGGTCTAAATTTTAAGCTTTATGTATACAGTACTTACCTTCTTCCTCCCATTCTCTCAGCATCTCTTTGTCTCGTGTGACACTACCCAACACCTCTCGGGGCACTGGTCCCATCCTCTCATCAATTTTCTCTTGATGGCCATGACTAGATACTTTCATGGCATTGTGGAAAAAATGGTTGATCTCCTTGAAATTCATACTTTTCAAATCGTGATACATCTCACTCTGTTCCGCTGCACTTAGCTCTTGCCAAAAATGGAGGACATGATGCTGCCCTGCCTCAGACAGTTTTTCTGAGATCTGGTTGATGTCCATGATGGAAGGATAATTTAATTAGCTATGGAAAAGAAACAAGAAGTTAGAGTCGGACAGTGTGAAAAGGTGGTGTGGCATTCTTCTTTGCAGGCAATACCACAGAAGTGTCATAACCTTCCTTTTAAAGATTAACAGGTGAAGGTAGAAAGACGTGTTTATAAACTGGTAACTGGTCACATTTTTAAAATGCTACAAAGTTATGCAAATATTGCTTATTTAAACAAGGAATTAGGAATCTCAAAAAAGTGAAATGTATGTAAATAATGGTCAGAGATATCACACCAAATGAGACTCTAGAAAATAAAAGAAGAGCTTGGAATAACTGGGGAATTCCTTTTATGGGACTGAATGCAGCCATCCAACAAATCATTAATTTGTTTTCAATGTTTAATGGTAATTCAAACATGATTACATTTGTATACATTTCATTAAATAATAATTAAATTAATGACATGCAGGTATAACATTTTCATTATGGTGACATTTATTTGGCAGATGCTTTAACATAAAACAATTTATAAATTCTCAATGATGTGTTAACCTAAATATAAGGTAAGTATACATGCACCAAATTCAAGGTATGGTATTATATCAAGGGTGTGTGTGTGAGAGACAAAAAGACAAACAGAACAACAGACATGGCTTTCTGCTTAAAGCATCAAAAAATGAGGGAAGATAACTACAGCTGAAGGGTGGATAATATTGCATCCCTGAGGATTAGAGTTGGGAGTGGTAGCAACTGTAGTATAGTGAAAAAATGGAACAAGAAAACACAGAGGCCTCACTCTGTACCAGGACCTGAAGAAGGCGAGGCAGGAAGTAGCAATGTGACACGTTTGTCAACAGAATATTTGAAGATCATTTTTTTTTCTTCATTTTCCATGCGTGGCAGATCGACTGAGTCAATCTGCCATTCATTGGTCACAGGGACTGACATCAAGAGAAACAGGCTGAACTTTCTAGTCCATTCCATTCAATATTTGAAGATAATTTTTCCCTCATTTTCCATGCCTGGCTGACATTCATTGGTCACAGGCATCAAGAGAAACAGGCTGAACATTCTAGTCCATTCCATTCAATATTTGAAATTTTTTTTTTCTTCATTTTCCATGTATGGCAGATCGACGGAGTCAAACTGCCATTCATTGGTCACAGGGACTGGCATCAAGAGTAACACACAGAACTTTCTAGTCCATTCCATTCAGTATTTGAAGATCATTTTTATTTTCCCAATTTTCCGTGCCTGGCAGATCAACAGAATCAAACTGCCATTCATTGGTTACAGGGACTGGCATCAAGAGAAACAGGCTGAACTTTCTAGTCCATTCCATTCAAAGATGCCAAGTGACTTTGAGCCTAAATCTCACACATGATATTCTTTACCTATAGATTAACCTTGAATCTTGATGCTACATCCCTAATCCTCTGAAAGGTATACTTTTAAGCAAAATGCACAAAGGTGAGAATGTTAGACCCCTTAACTCATGATTGATCCACACACTGAACCAATATCTGCTGGAGAATCTCACACAGCAAACTCTCACTAGTGGGTCTGTCAATATAGATTTGTGTTCTTTAGACAGATCTCTGTAGGTGTGTTTTATTCTAAGTATGTGAAATAAATTGTTGATGAAAACCTTACATATGCAGACAATAAAAAAATGTCATACAGTAAATAGGATGAAAGTAGGAAAAAGAGTTCCAGCAGCCAGTATAAGAGGCAAAGTGTGAAACATTAGGTTCCATTTCTTCCCAGAAACCTTCAGATTGAATCAGCACTTTTAAATGAGATGAGGAGCCTTTTTATGTGACTACACCCTGTTACACCTCTGTGTATTATTTGCTTTTCTTTCTCTACTTTTATAAATAGCATCTGGGTGTTTTGGGCTTGAAGCACGCCTGTTATTTGGAGCCCATGGCTATGAAAGTGAAGGAAATCTCCGCAACCTCACTGTAGAGAGCATCATGTATAGAAGTCAATTGGTTTTGTGTGTAGTTAGCCTTAGCCTGCCATGTACTGGGAGAATTGTTAAGACAATTTTTCTGAATGCTTGGCTGTTAAAGGTGTTTTTACATGCTCCATCAGTGTACCAACCCATGACACTGAAGAAATAGAAATAGCTTTTAGAGTGTGTTTCCATTTTAATAAATTTTAGATTGCCCAAAGATGTCAGCTAAAACAGCTATGTACGTACTATATTTTCCAGGTTCATACCAATGTAATTAGCGTTTACCCTTGGGGTAGAATTTAATAGATACAGTATTTCAGGTTTGGATGCTGGCACAGTTGTTGTGCATGTTGGGTTAAGTGACAGTTTTAATTTGCCCTGAACAAGTGAGCAGGGGGTGGATGTTAGCTATGCCCTGTGATAGACTTATACTTTAATCCTTTAATCTCTAACTACTATAAAATAATAAAAACTATATTCAGAAACTGCCCTGTGGTAGGCTGGCGCCCTGTCAGGGATTTGTTCGTGCCTAGAGCCCTGTGTTGGCTGGGATTGGCTCCAGCAGACCCCCATGACCCTGTAGTTAGGATATAGCGGGTTGGATAATGGATGGATGGATATATTCAGAAACAAGCATAGGGGCACACAGCTTAACGTTACTACTTCACAGCTCCATAGTTCTGGGCTCATATTCTGACTTGATTACTGCCTGTGTGGAGTTTGCACATTCTTCCTGTACCTGCATAGGTGTTCCCTCCCAGAGACATGCTTGAAGCAACATTAAATGGATTTGGTGTGTACAAGTGTGTCCTGTGATGGGCTGGCACATCATCTAGTCAGAGGTTTCATAACATATGGGCACAAAGGGCACTGGCCAGAGTCCCCAGGAGCATAGATGTTTCTGATGCCTATGTATATTTTCTGTTTTGCTATCAAAACAGCACACTATTTAGCCCGGGGACCCACAAAAAAATTTGCTACTGTTTCATTTTATGTATGTAGATGGAATTTCCCTTCAAATTAAATCTTTGTTTTTAAACTTGTAATAACCTGCAACATACTAAAAAATAAAACATTTGAGTAATTAAATTATACCCTTACTTTATTACTTACCTACTTACTTACTTAATCGTTTCCCATTATATCTTACAGTGCTGGGGTCTTGAGCCTTTGCATATATTTTTTCCTGTCTTTTGCTAAGAACCTGGTCTATGGTCAATCAACCCTGTGTTTCTGGCAGATTCTTTGACAGATACCCTTCTAGGTCTTCCCCTCTGTCTTTTTCCTTCACCCTTCATTTCAAATAACTTTTTGGGATCCTTTGATTCAATCATCCTTATACAGTATGTCCATTTCACTGTGGTTGTTTTGTTTCTATGCGTTTCCATGAGTTGTTGAATTTCCCGTTCTTCACGGATTCTTTATTTCTTTTCCTGTCTCTTTTAGTTTTACCTATCACTTGTCTTAAAGACAAAATTTCAAATGCTGTTATCTTAGATCTTTTTTTATCTAGTATTGCCCAAGATTCTGCAGTGTGTAATATTGTTGACAGATATATGGTTTAATACAGATGCATCTTTGACTTTATACATAACTAGGGATGTGCCCCACTGGCCACTTGTGGCGGGCCAACACCCCGTCCATCGGTGCACGGTGGAATTTTTTGTTAAATGAAAAAGAAAAAAAAACAAACTTTTTTTACAATATTTCACACAGGGAGGACCAGGCATGTGAACTCACAATCTCCTTACTCCTTACGAGACAGGCGCACTATCATTGTGTGACCTGTATGGCTTATCGACTGCTAACACACAACTCAACCACTATTGTCCTTACTGGAGCAGATTATATAATGTACTTTTTTGGAGCATTCAGGTTAAACTGTTGGTATTAACATGAGAGTATCGTTTTGTTCTCCTA
>JANRMT010062857.1:30124000-30135303 GCA_026402145.1 Polypterus bichir lapradei | reverse complement strand
ATATATATAGATATGTAAATAGATATATAGATATATATAGATATATAAATAGATAAATAGATATATATTGTGACAGATTAGGGTTCGCTCGCACCCTTGTACCCTCAAACTACACGTCAGACACCAGGTAAAAGTCCAATAATGATATTTATTATAATAATAAAGTGCACAAAGCACGCTCCTCTCCACAATTCTCAATAAACAATACAATAATCAATAAACCAATCCTCCACTCCCAGACGCTCAGCCACCCTGCCTCCCAACTCAGCTCGTCCGTCTGGGATTTCCCATAGTCCTTTATACTCCTTGACCCGGAAGTGTCTGTCCCTCAGTCCACGTGACTTTCTATCCATTCCGGGTCAAGTAAAACTTCTCTTTTCTTCAACCTGGAAGTACGTCATTCCTCCCGTTCACGTGACCAGGACGTACTTCCAGGTTATAGGGCACATAGGAGTCTACGAGCCTCGCTATAGCGACTCCTTGTGGTCCCCAAGGTATCCAGCAGGGCTGTGTATAAAAACTACAAAGTCCATGAGGCCCTGCTGGAACTCAGGGCACGTCCATGCTGTTGGGAGAGCTCCTCCTGGCGGCCTGGGGGTGAGGGCCGGCAATTCTTGCCGGACATCCATCACAATATATAGATAGATAGATATAGATATATATATAAAGATAGATATATATATATGTATACTATATGACATACAGTTTTGAAGAAAAATGAGCGTTGCATGAAAATGTTGCATGATTTAGCTAACCTCTTTATATATATGTGATGGGCGGCCACGGCCACTACCAGGCCGGGACACCAGCAAAGTGGAAGGACCAGGGGAGAGGGCATTGATGAGGCATTACCTCCCCTGGGACACTAGAGGGCAGCCCTCCTGGGCGGCTGTGGCACCACGGATTCCCGCAGGGCATATTGGGAACTGGAGTTTGGTGACGCCCTGTTGAGGTCCGTGGGGACCGCCATGGGGGGCTTCAGAGCCCTGAAGAGGACCTCCAGCACATCTGGGAGTGATTCCAGGTAATACTGATGAGCCACCTGGAACACTCCCAGGACCTGAATAAGAGGACAAAGCCTGAGGAGGAGTGGAGGCGGATGGACTGGCAGCAAGAAGGGACTGTATATTGGTGTGGTGTTGGTATTTTGTGAACAAAGCTGTAAATAAACACAGGTGTTGACTTGAACCTGTCTTGTCTGTTCTTGTTGGGGGTTAGGGTGGCAGTACGCCCCCTAGTGGATTACAAGAAAACAAGCTAATATTCTCATTTTATTTTAAGCATCTTTCAGTTTTATTTTGTAATGTCATTGTGTTTGCTTTAAGTTGTTATTTAGATTTAATGATCACTTTTGATGAGAACAAGCTGGGTCTTCTCTTATCAAGGCCCCAATTTTTTTATTCCACATGTCTATGCTTCTCTACATAAATACTTTGTAACAAGTCTATGGCATTTACACCTAGACAAGTCCTAAGTGTCCCTCTGTTCTAGCCAAAGATCTAACTTGAAAGCCACAGCTGGCATAAACTCAATTAATTCCCTTACTAAAAGTGTCACATATTTAAATAAAGAAAGAATTTATAGGACAGCAGTGCAGCTAACCTAAAATCCATGGTCCTGAATTCCCACCTCACCTGGTGGCATTTTGTATTAATGTGTTTGCGTGTTTTTTCTTCAGGTACTCCAGTTTCCTCAAACAAACCACAGTTCAGTATATTAGACTTACCTTTTTCTCCAATTTGCCCCCACATACTTTAAATGGGCATGACTGTGGATTTGTGTGCAAGTTTACCTTGCAAATGACTTCCACTTCTATTCTAAATTGGTTGGCTACCCGTTATGGACAAAATGGGCACAAAACTGGGTGGATGGGTAGGTAAAGAGTGGCTGAAGATGGCACACTACTGTCAGAGATTCAAAAGATAATCACTGTCAATGCTGTAAAGGGATTGTGAAGGGTTATCAATTCAATAAAACTGACTTGTCATTTTGGTTGAGACGTTCCCTGTAAAAGAAGCTGCATAAGATGGAATTGCCGGATGTGGAGTTTCAAGAGGAGGAAAAATATTTTTATTTCGGCATCTAGACAGTAAACTATATTTCATCAGATATAAGGAAGAAGAGTACTATTCGAAAATAATCAGACTCATAGTCATGAACTCGGCATGATTCAAACGGTGTTTCGTTGTCCCCCAGCTCTTTGAATAACTGATTCCGTTTCCACCGCTACCCTTTTCGGTTTCAGAATCATTTAGCAATTATGTGATCGCAACTGATAACACAGAATAAGTAACACAATAAGAAATCAGTCGCCGTGAACTTGTAACGTGGTCTGATTCTAGAGGGCTAGCGAAGCATTTGGATGTTCCCAATACAGTACCACGAGCACGGAGGAGAACACGTTGAACATCACATCACTCCCAGAATCCATCCCTCGGACTAGCATCACACACACACCCTCCCCATGTAATGTGTTGGCCTGCGTATTTATGAGTCTTTCATTTAAATAATCAAAAGCTTACCTGGAGTATGAACGGAGATCCGTTTGAAAAAGCGGAGTTGCAAAGTAGTGTTAAGCTGATATCCACGCTAACGTGCCTCGAGGACCGCAGGCCAAGCTGTCACCACCGATGCTGCTCTAGTCGGCTCCAGCTACCAACGAGCAGTACAGACTGCCTGATACAAGTGCAATTCTCTCCAAATCCTTTCTTTTTCCTTGTGTCCTCTTCTTATCGACTCCCCGCCCCTCGAGCTCTGCCCTCCCTGTTCTCACCACCCTGTAATCCACCCCCCTCAAAGTTACCTCTCTCTCTCGTCACATCGACGTGGCACTATCGCTGGGTACCGCCCACTCGAAGCATAATCGGCGCCTGGGAAACGGTGAGCTTTTGGTCGTTAAGCGGAAGTCTGTACAGCTTTCTGGTACGATTGGCTAAAAGAAATAGACTTGGCCAATCATCTTCAAGAGCTGCGCAGAATTTTGCGCGCGAAATCGAATGACTGCGTGTGAATGGGGAGGACTGGAGACGCAGCGTTCTGTCTTTCACGCTCGTTAATCATTTGCATTTTATGGGGTTGACGCCCATTACAGATGTCGTCAGTTCAGTAATCTTAATTTCACACTCACACTTTTCCTATAGACAGATGGGCCTGATGAATGCGCTGATGTAATTTCATAACGCGCCCAGGCTGACGGTAAAGTAATCCTTAAAAGTTTATTTCAGTGGTTTTTAAATTCAGTTCAGTTCAGTGAGTCCCCTGTGGCTTCTCTTCCGACCTTAGTTAAGCAAGCTGCTATTTCCCAATTTCTATTTGTGTGTCAATCCAGAAATTACAAAACTAGATTTGCTATTTTTTTAATTGGAATGGATAAAGCATTTATATATAGAGGTAATTTAGTCTTTTGATTTTTAGTGTTTTCCTCACCATTATTATTGTCATTCTGATGTTTTAGGGGTTGAGATTAATCAACGCGTTATTTAATAATAGATACACTAGTGTATCTGAGGCTGAATATAGCCTTTTACCATTCTCTGTTATTTGACAAATAATAAAACAGAGTAAAACATTTAAAGCTATGTCAGAATTTATAGATTTGTAAATGTACAGGTTTTAACATTGAAAAGTAAGATGTGCTTTAAACCCATTATACTCTGATGTCCCCTGGACTTAATGAGAATTTATTAGTTGTGCTGAAATTGTACTGAATGAAATAAAAAATGTCACTTATAAACCCTTACTAGGCACGTTCAAGTGACATATTTTGGTATGGGGAACACGGACAGCATCTTGCTTGGGCAGGGGACGCCCTCACCGAAAATTAGGAATGGTGTTTACAGCTGGTCAATCCTGGTCAAGAGTGAAGGTTAGGGGAGTGCGCCCCATAAAGTCTGCATTACGTATGCAGAGGGGCACCAGTTATGTTACTGAAGGGGCGTGTGCGCTCTGGACACTAAGGGAGACACGATCGTTGTTAGAGCGGCAGTGCCAATCAGGGTTCACATCTCACATTTCAGGGTTCACATCCCAGCTTGCACGAGAGTACATAGTATTAAGGGATGTATGTTGAAAGAGATGTATGTACTAGTCATTTCCATATAGAGAAGTAGTCATTTGTAATAACTAAGAGTCCGTAGTATCCTGAATCAATAAGAAAGTGTGTGTTTGATGACCAGAAACCACACACACGCCTATTCAAATACATGTATGCTTCTTTATATCTGTATATCCTCAAATAAATCAGACATAATTCCTTTCTGAGCTGCTGTGTGGCATACTCTGAATCCTTTTAACAGTGTTCTGACACTCTGGGGTGATCACAGCATGCCCTGAACTCCTCACAGATATACAGTCCTCCTTTGTTACAGTCATCGAAGTCTCATACTGATCTACCTCTATGGACAAAGAGAGGTGCCGTCCCTGTCCCCCCACCTTGGGCTCCAAATGGGTTTTGACCAGAACTGGGCATATCTGATCAACTACAGTATTTCTGAATGCAGAAGTATCTGAGATGTGGAAAGTTGCAAGTGCGACTCCAATCTTCAAGAATGGATCCTGGTAATTACAAACCAATAAGTCTTACTTGTATAACATATACAAATAATACATTAAAAATGTTGTTGTATGAAAATAATACACTAAATAGCAGCCAGCATTGGTTTATGAGAGGAGATCTTGCCCAACCAATTTATTTTAGGAGGCTACTGTAGTAATTGGCAAGGGCAAAGCATTTGAAATAATTAGAAGCTATTAGCATCAGAGGAAACCTACCAAACTGGATCTCAAGTTGATTAACTGGCAGAAGACAAAGAGTGCACATTAGAGGAGAATGGGATGAGGTCATCAGTGGAGTCCCTCAGGGGTCTACGCTTTCTGATTTAATGGCATTGATTCCTGTACAGTTAGTAAACTTGTGAAAATCAGTGGAATGGCAGATACTGAGGAGGCAGCAAAAACAATTCAAAAAGACTTGGACAATATTTATAACTGGCAAACAGTATAGAAATATAAAAAAAGGACAATGTTATACACATGTGCAAAAGGAGCAGCAATTAAAATACAAGAAAGGGGACACTGGCCCACAGGAAGCAACCTCTGAAAAGGATTTAGGGACGTATGTTGCTCTGCGGTGGGCTGGCACCCTGCCCGGGGTTTGTTTCCTGCCTTGCCCCCTGTGTTGGCTGGGATTGGCTCCAGCAGACTCTCGCGACCCTGTAGTTAGGATTTAGCAGGTTGGATAATGGATGGATGGATGGATGGATGGATGTTGACATAACATTTTCATCATCTAAACAATGTGCAGATGCAATTGAAAAAGTGAATAAAATGTTAGGTTATATCATTATCATTGCCCAGAGGGGACTGGGTGGTCTCGTGGTCTGGAATCCCTACAGATTTTATTTTTTTTCTCCAGCCTCTGGAGTTTTTTTTTTTTTTTTTGTTTTTTCTGTCCACCCTGGCCATCGGACCTTATTTATTCTATGTTAATTAATGTTGACTTATTTTTATTTTTTATTGTGTCTTCTATTTTTCTATTCTTCATTTTGTAAAGCACTTTGAGCTACATTTTTTATATGAAAATGTGCTATATAAATAAACATTGTTGTTGTTGTTGTTGTTATTAAAACTGATGAATATAAATCAAGAGATATTATGCTTGGACTATGTAATACATTAGTGAGACTGCTTGGGGCATATTGTGTGCAGTTCTGGTCACCACGCTACAAGAAAGGCATAGCAACACTTGAAGCTGCAACCAAGTGCATCCCAAGACTAGAGGACACGTCCTACTCCGACAGACTCAGAGGATTAAACCTGTATAGTGTTGAGCAGAGGAGACTACAAGGGGACCTAATCCAGGTCTTCAATACTCTCAAAGGCATTGATAAAGCTGGTCCATTAGGAAGCCAGTGAAAATTAAGGGGTAAATGCATTCAGAACTGAAACCAGGAGGAATTTCTTTACACAGAGCGTGTGGGAATTTGGAAAAAACTACCAACACATGGAGTTGAAGCAGAAACCCTGACAAGCTTTAAGAAGAATCTGGATGAGACTTTGGGACAGTTCAGCTATTAGCAAATCAAAGGAGCTTGATGGACTGAATGGTCTCCTCCCGTTTGTCAAGTTTCTTATGTTCTTATGTAAATCTCCTATTACTGCACTTTTCCTGACTCAAGTCAAATCAAGTTGGGGAGCATGCACTGGTACGGCACGTTGCCGCACCCACCACACAACGAAACAGCTCGGGATCCTGGTTGGCAACCCCCCAGGCAGACACGCAGTCCAGAAGACAAGGTAGCAGGTCAGGTCAGGTCATGTTGGGGAGCATGCACTGGTACAGCGGATTACCGCAGCCATCACACAACGGAACAGCTCAGGATCCTGTTTGGCAACCCCCCCAGGCACACATGCAGTCCAGTCCCACCCTCCAGAAATTACCCTCTATCTGCCACAGCCAGGTGTTACGTGGGTGACCCCTTGGCCTGGTCCAGCCACTCGAGTCCCCAACAGTGAGGATCTTACGAGCAGGATCCCCCTCGGGGAAATGCGCCACATGGCCGTAGTGCCGTAACTGACGCTCCCTCACAATGCAGGCAACGGTCTTCATTCGGGACTCCATGAGCAACTGCTCATTCGACACAAAGTCAAACCAGCGGTACACAAGGACTCTCCAAAGAGACACAGTACTAAAGGAGTAAAGTCTTCATCTCAGGTCGCTGGATAGCGTCCATGTCTCACAACCATACAGCAAGACAGGAAGCACCAGGACGAGGACTTGGACCTTCGACCTTTTGCAGTGATATCGGGAGAGCCACACACCCCTTACCAGCAACCTCATGACCTCCCATGCTCTCCCAATCTGTCTAATGACTTAATAGGAAGAGTCACCAGAGACATGAATGTCTGCCGATGTAAGCAAACCTCTCAACAAGGTAGACATTCTCTCCACAGACAGACACACTGTTGATGGCTGTGCCCAAGAGGTCATTAAAGGCCCAGATCATCTACCAGCAACCGGAGAAGTCTGCTTGTATGCCTAAGAAGTCTACCATCAACCACATCCTGGAACTGAGGGTTCTCATGGAGCACAAATGTAAATATTGGCAAAGTTTCTTTGTAGCCTTTGTCAGTTTTCATAATGCATTTTATGCTGTTGATCGAGCTGCCCTGTGTGACATCCTGAGACTTTGCAGGATCCCACTGAAGTTGCAGGAAACCATGGCCAGCCTGTCCACTGGTACTGTGAGTGTTGTGCAGAGTGGAGGCAGAACCTCTTCATTTTTCCCAGTTGATTCTGGGGTTTGTCAGGGGTGAGTTCTGCTCCAACTCTGTTCAACGCTTGCATGGACTGGGTGCTGGACAGGGTCATTGGGTTCAGCGACTGTGGGGCATCTGTTGGTGAAGAAAGATTCACTGATCTTGACTTTGCCAACAATGCTGTGATCTTTGCGGAGTCAATGGAGGCTCTGATTGAGGCTCTTGAGAGACTGAGTGAGGAGTCTGAGTGTCTGAGCGTGTGAGTGTTCTGGCTAAAACCAAGATCCGGGCCTTTAATGACCTCTTGGGCACAGCCATCAGCAGTGTGTCTGTCTGTGGAGAGAATGTCGACCTTGTTGAGAGGTTTACTTATGTCAGCAGACATTCATGTCTCTGGTGACTCTTCCTATGAAGTCAGTAGACAGATTGGGAGAGCATGGGGGGTCATGAGTTTTCCGGAAAAGGGTGTGTCGTGCTCCTGATATCTCTGCACAAGGAAAAAGGTCCAAGTTTTTAGAGTACTGGTGCTTCCTGTCTTGCTATCGTTGCAAGACATGGATGCTATCCATTGACCTGAGATGAAGACTGGACTCCTTTGGTACTGTGTCTTTTTGGAGAATCCTTGGGTACCACTGGTTTGACTTTGTGTCTCATGAGCGGTTGCTCATGGAATCCCGAATGTGGCACATTACCTGCATTGTGAGGGAGCGTCAGTTACGGCACTACGGCCATGTTGTGCGATTCCCTGACTGTGATCCGGCTCGCAGGATCCTCATTGTTGAGGATCTGAGCGGCTGGACCAGGCGAAGGGGATCGGCTCCAACGTAACACCTGGCTGCAGCAGATAGAGGGTAATTTCTGAAGGGTGGGACTGGACTGCGTGTCTGCCTGGGGGGTTGCCAAACAGGATCCTGAGCTGTTTCGTTGTGTGGTGGATGAGGTAATGTGCTGTACCAGTGCATAGTCCCCAACCTGACCTGACCTGACCTGTTACCTTGTCTTCTGAAATTTTATTACTTCAAGAAATATAAACTCTGGTCATAGGCAAGCAATGTCACACATCAAAACTGTCAGGTTGTTCTGTTCCAACTGCCATAATCAGAGCTTCAGTTCAAAACAAATAGTGAGAATGTCACATCTTCCTATAAATATTATTTTTAAAATTAATATGTACAGAAACTAAATGAGGTATTTAATTTGTAAGCAAGGCAGATTTTTAAATGTGGTTTTAATGTTAGCGTCACTGGCAAATGTTCATCTGTTTATACCATAGATCGTAGTTTCTTAAATTGTGGGTTGCTATTCATCCTGGGTCATGGTTTGACTAATTTTGGGACATGCAGAGTCATGATTCACAATTTTATTAAATGGGAAAGGGTTGAGCATGGTTCACGGAGTTTGTTTCGATGAGCTGCCATAGATTTAAGTAATTGACATTACTCTACTCTGACCCATGCTGGCGATTGTTCAAGAGGGCCCAGCAAGGATGATTGTTGGCAGAGATTCTGGGTCTCGCAGACACAAAGAAAGTATAATTCGGTCATAAGAAAAAAAGTTTAAGTACAACTGACCTACAAGATGTTTGTGGCAAGTTAATGAATGTCAGATGTAAAGGCCATGGTCTAACACTAACCAACTCATCTACAGTAATTAAAAGGGCAGGCTCAGTTATAGGGCACACTCTAGCACCTGTGGAGGTCGTAGCCAAGGAGAGAATTAAAAGCAAACTGAGTGCCATTATGAACAACTAGACATTAAGCCCGTTAAAATAACGGGCGCTAGAACAGTAGTGCATAAACATTTGTATGAACAGTCTATATTAAATGGCAAGGGACCTTGTATGTGGCTGTAATATGTGTCACTGTATTGTGTGCCTTTAATTTTCTCTCTCAGTAATACGGTTTGTATTTCCGTGAAATGCCTGTAATTTTGTCTGACAGTAATACAGTGGAACCTCGGTTCACGACCATAATTTGTTCCAAAACTCTGGTTGTAACCCGATTTGGTCGTGAACCGAAGTAATTTCCCCCATAGGATTGTATGTAAATACAATTAATCCATTCCAGACCGTATGAACTGTATGTAAATATATATTTTTTTAAGTTTTTAAGCACAAATATAGTTAACTATACCATAGAAAGCACAGCGTAATAGTAAACTAAATGTAAAAACATTTAATAACACTAAGAAAACCTTGAACAACAGAAAACTAACACTGCAAGAATTTGTGCTATAGCCTTATGACCCGCTCACTAAAAACTCTTTTTTTAATGAGTTTTAAGCACAGGGGAAAAAATGAACATTTAAAAAATCTGTAATTTAATAAACAACCAAGAAAAGTAACATTGCAACAATGCACGCGCGCGCCTGTGTGTGTGTGTGTCTCTCTCGCGGGCCTCCGTGTGTGTGTCTCTTAAGTGCGTGCCTCTGTGTCTGTGTCTGTGTCTGTCTGTCTGTCTGTCGCGCGTGCCTGTGTGTGTGTGTCTCGCGTGTGCGTGCGTGTGTGTGTGTGTGTGTGTGTATGTGTGTATGTGTGTGACATGCGCGCGCCTGTGTGTGTGTGTGTGTGACGCGCGCGTGCCTGTGTGTGTGTGTGAGTGACGCGCGCGTGCCTGTGTGTGTGTGTCACTCGTGCGCCCCTGTGTGTGTGTGTGTGTGACTCGCGCGCGCCTGTGTGTGTGCGTGACTCGTGCGCGCCTGTGTGTGTATCTGTCTCTCTCTCTGCACAGCAACACTGAAGACTTTCAGCCAACAAATTATTCAGCAGAAGTGTATCAAGAAATGCAATACCTTTATACCAACAACGAAGTGATTGCATAATGACTCACTCTGATTATGACTGCCAAGTAGGAAGTTTTCTTTCTTTTAACTTTTCTTGTAATCATTGTGATGTGTGTTCAGACCAAAGTTTGTTTATTTATTTATGTATAAACTCCATGCATGCCCTACTCACTAATCATTTCCCGGATCTGCCGCTTGCGACGAATCGTGCTGTGCTTTTGGATAAACACGAATATCAACTCTGTCATTGATATCTGTCTTTCAAAACCATTATCACTGACGATTCATCACAGATTGGTTTATTACATATGCGAGCGTGATCTTTCAGATTCATATAGAAATCCAGGAAATCTTTCCATGTTTTTCAGATAAATTTTGTGTAAAGTGCAAAACTTTTGGACGTATGGATTTGTATCCATTATTGGGTGTAGAATTTCTAATACATCCAAACGTTTAACTCTTTCGATTCTAGGTTGCATTGCTCCTCCATGATCGTAAATATAAACCTGACCGAATTGTGGCTTCTTTGAAATTAAACTTGTAATAGCTTTAATTGTTGCGGGGCCATAGATTATCATAGCTTATGGTCCTGAATCATGTAAATCTACGCTATGAGCATTGAATGATACGAACGTGAACAGATTATTGTAGATTCGAATATTTTGCCTGTGGTGTTTGTGGATTTCACTTTCGCCAAATAACAAATCTTTCATTTCTTCTGGATACGCCTCTTCATTGGGAAGAAACACTACTTTTCCCTGATAGCAACACGAATTAGATGATCTTCAAGTCTCCGACTTAAACTTTAAAGCTGAACAATATCTATATACTTCTGTCATATCACCTATGTCCATATATTCAATCTCTTTTAGCTGTTCCGTTATTTCACAGAGTAATAATTTCTGTTTGTTAGCGCTAATGCGATCTTTACTATACGTTTTTTGAAACTTTCGAATTTTAGTACTTTCATAATCTCTAACCTGCTCTGCATGTGTATTGCGCCAACGTGTTTGAACCTCTTCACAACGTTCTACTTTGTTTTCTACTCTTTGTGTTTTATTTCTGCCCCCACAAAAATTTATCAGCTCAGAACACAGGAACTGTGTTTGACAAAAGTTCTATCTATCTATCTATCTATCTATCTATCTATCTATCTATCTATCTATCTATCTATCTATCTATCTATCTATCTATCTATCTATCTATTATATAGTGCCAATCTATCTATCTATCTATCTATCTATCTATCTATCTATCTATCTATC
>JANRMT010062857.1:30110981-30123990 GCA_026402145.1 Polypterus bichir lapradei | reverse complement strand
ATCTATCTATCTATCTATCTATCTATCTATCTATCTATCTATCTATCATCACAAAGCTATTCTAACATTGAGTAATTGACTCTAACTTAGTTCCTTTTATGCAAATAAGTTATTCAGAAGAGTTTCTGCAACTGCAGCTCTTCCGTAACTCTGACGTGTTCTTCATGGGAATGCAGTCATAACTGTAATTAGTATTCTAATTACATGGGAAGAGTAAGCCACAAGGTACACACACCACCTTTGGCCTCATGCCATAACATGGATTGGCCTGTTCATCTGCTATTCTTCATTCCATTACAGTCATAATTCTGTCTGTTGAATCACATTGTGTTACAAAACTAGGACAACTGACGTCTGTTAACTATGCCTCTGGGATTTCCAGTCTGGTGCTTATTCTTTTCTAATTTAGTTGCAATATAGTGCAGCTTTGTTAACACACAAATAAACAAGAAAAAAATAGATGAAAGTAATCCACATTTATTCTGTAGTCACTTATTTCTAAGTGTATAGGAAAATGGGGCCTAAACCACATAAAGGGGTACAATCATTCATGGATGGGATGCCAGTTATCACATGATATTTTTGATTATTCTTGAGCAACCCATATTACAACCAAAATAGGCCTTAACAGTTAAAAGAGCTGTCACAGAAATATTCCACTGCAAGTTTAATTGTATTATTAATGTTTTAAAAATGGTTGGAAGCATAAAGCCTTTGTGAACAAATGAAAGGAATCGAAGTTCACAAAAACTACAACAACAGGAGGCAAACTGAAAATGTATCATAGCCTAATGTTGTAACTATACCAAATTATTTTCTGATCCAAAATACAGCACATAAATGGCATATTAGTAGGAACCCTCCATCTCCCTGTGTTAATAGCCCCATACAAAAATCTCTAGGAAATATTACAAATTGGCTGCTAGCAAAAGGGGAGTGAAGCCTCCAAACAGACACACAAAATCAGGCCAAGATCTTCTATGGCCTGCCCAGAAATAGGCCTTTCCAAAGTCAGCCTGACCCCAGACTATACCATCATGCTTTGGCCTTTCCAGTTGCAAAAATGGGGGACAGGGTTTAAAGTTTAAAAATAACTTAAATGAACAAAATATATCAAAATTCACTATAAGGGAGATAATCTGTTAAAAGTCTCTGGCTGGGAAGGACAAAGAAAAAGAATAATCTTTAAACAAAGATGTTTATTTTAAAGTCACAAAACACAAAATGTTGAACAATTAGGGCAAAAAGGAGTTGCATGAAAAGGCAGTCCAGAGTAAACAAGTCCCTATATATAACCCAACAATCAAAACCAAGGATAGAGACAAATAAATCAGAAGACAAGGAAAAGCACTCCAAACGACAATGTTATGAACATAAAATATAAAGTTCCGAACAATCACTCTAAAAGACCACTAGAGGGGTAAACCATCAACACAAAAAGTGCAACAAAGAATCTTTATAAGGAATAAA
Organism: Polypterus bichir lapradei; assembly: GCA_026402145.1. Lineage (NCBI taxonomy): Eukaryota > Metazoa > Chordata > Cladistia > Polypteriformes > Polypteridae > Polypterus > Polypterus bichir. The sequence goes on along the minus strand of JANRMT010062857.1, from coordinate 30,122,520 downwards.
AGATTTATTTTCTATAAGCTCTGAAGAACGCAAAAGGCACAGCAGAAAATTCCTTAAGAGGGAAAGAAAATCCAAGACAAACACATCCCAAACACAAATCCAGAATATGAAGTCAAAAACAGAGCATTAGGTCAAATAATTCAATATTTCACATGATCAAAAAGTAATGTGCACAGGAGAACACACCATCACCATCACCACCACTACCACCATGAGAGCATTCAATGAACTGCAAGGGACTATGGGTTATGCTCAGCCTTTATAGGCCTGAGGGCAGCACCCTGCTGTGATGGTCTGGTGGCTCCGCCTCTTGGAGAACCACCCACAAAATATATGAAACATAACAAAATACACTTTGACACATAACAACCAAATAATCCATGCTGATAACATAAAAAATCAACAAAATAAACAAAAATCAAAGATTTCAACCCCAGTCAGCAGAAGACCCTGGCTGAAATGCAACAGACAATCGATCTGCTCCTCAGATTCACAATTTTTAGGCTGAGGGTGATCTCATCTCATTCAGAAAATACAAGGATTACAGGAGAACATGTAGTACATATATAGTAAGTAATAAATAGAAAATGGTAACAAAAATACATAAATATAGTAAACATGTAAACAATAATACTTTAAAAAAAGCACATTAAAGGAAAATAAACATCAGCAATGCCTGAAATATGACAGGGGAAAGGTCTCTCATCTAATGAAAAAACCTAGTAACCACCAGTTTTTTTGTTTTTTTTTTGAGTTAGTAGGTCTTTCATGATGTTATAAGGTAGTGGTGATGGCCAAATATGCCTTCATTCCGGTCATAGCATGATGGAAGAAGTTAGTATGTACACAGTGTTTTACATACTGCAAGCCAAAAACCTAGCAATTCTACTGACCAAAGAGGACAGACTGCCTACCAATGAAAATGTCGGATTATGATCACGTGATTTAAATACTGTGACCATGTGATTTAAATAGCAGGTGTTGTTGATTCATGAAAAATACAATATTGTGTATGTGAAGTTCAGGAAAAATGAAATCTAGAGATTGTTAATTATAGCGGTGACAACATTTTCTCAATTTGCCAAAAACTTGAAAGATGTGACATACTAGGTTTTTCCATAGTTGGTGAAAGGTGTGATCAAATATTTTAAACATGCCATATTTCACAGTGTTATAAATATTAAATACATTTTGGAACATCAGAACAACTTTGATAATAACAGGCCATTCTGCCTATCAGGAAGAAGGGTGGGACTAATTATTTAAACATATCATATTTCATCATATGCTAAACATTACTGAACAGTTTAGAGCGTTGGAACAATTTTAACAAAAAATGTACTTCTGCCTAACAAAAATTTTTAATCCTATCTAATTAATATCTCTAAAATAACATTCAACTGAGTTTTGAAGGTCCTTAAAGTTCTATTCTGTACTACAGTACATGGTAATGTTTTCCATGTGTCTATAATTCTCTGTGTGAAGAACAGTATTCTAACTTTCTGTGAAATTTCACCTGTAACAAGTTTCCATCCATGTTTCCATGTTTTTGTTGAATACATAAAGTAACAGCCTGGATCCATTGGGCTAATTCCTTTAATAATTTTAAACAGTCATGGTCTAGGATTTCCAAGCACTAAAGAGTTCCAAAGCATGCAGCCCGAAACACTAGAGGAGGATATTTATATTATAAAAGATTTATTTTTCACAACAGGCTCTGTTATATTGTAAATCTCTGAAGAGCACAAAAAGGCATAAAGGAGTTGCCGGCAAAGGTGAACAAAGTCCCAATACAGAGTCCAAAATGTGATCAAAACCAGAGCAAGAAGTAAGAAAAAAAAACATTATAACAAAAGGTGCATCAAAACACAATTAAACTCACCTGTCCCAGGCACATTTGGAATGTCTACACTAATAAAGCAATGAAACACACCTGAATAATCACAGGCACCTCCCATAATAATGAAAAATCAAAAAAGAGATCTCCTTAATATCGTTTTGGTCTCTCCTAGACAACAATGAAAACACAAAGAACTAAAATGGAGACATGTTCTTTTGTCTTCTGCTCCTCTGATGTTTCTCCTGAGACAAAACACCCCAGGTACTCTCACAAGCGTCTCCTCTTGAGTTTCAGCAGACATCTCAGCAAAGTCACCCAAGGGTCTCAGTTCAGTGGTGTCTTGACATTTTTTTTTTTTTTTTTGCAATTTGAAAGTTTTTTCATTGTCTGCCCAGTAATATATGGTGGAATGCACGGACCGCTGTTTGTGATAATAAAACATTTGATTTTGATTACGAAACTGTAGTCCTTGCTACTGAATGATACTATTAGGTCAGCGTTTCTCAGCCTTTAAGTATTTGTGACCCGGGTTTTCATAACAGTTTTAATCGCACCCCCTAATGTTTTTTTGAAACCCTAATAAAATGTATTCCTATATTTTTTGCTGTCGATACACTGCTACAAGTTTTATTCTACCTACATAACTTTTATCGACATTTATCTAACTCTATATTTATTTTTCTAGTATCAGAATGTAGTTTAAGTTAATTTGTTTTGGTTTCAATAGATGTATTTTTCATATTTTCGATTCTTGTTTTCTTTTTTTCACATCTTCGCGCCCCCTTTTTTGTTACTTCGGGGGGTGCGGCCCACAGGTTAAGAACCGCCGTATTAGGTGCTCTAATTTATATTGCTGTTCTCCAATTAGATCACACTCATTCTAGAAGAAAAGGCAGGCAGTGAGGCATAGTGGTCAACATTTTGGACCTCAAACCCCGAGGTTGCGCGTTCAAATCCCACTACTGACACCACGTGGCCACGAGAAAGTCACTTCATTAGCCTGTCCGCCAATTGGAAAAACAAAAGAAATGTAACCAATCGTATCTCAAATGTTGTTAGCCACCTGGGATAAAGGCATCAATATGAAGTCTTCAAAGAGATTAAAACAAGACTAGCGAGAGATCTCACAAAACCTAACATACTTTTCAAACCAAATTCTCAGTTTTGACTTTGGTTGTATCCTGTGTCTCCTTTTTGTCTAAAGCTATCTCTCTTAAGGGGTTTTAGGAGAAACATCTGCGACAAAGTTGATTCTTAAATGAAATATAAATGAGAAACTTTTTTAAATCTGATGAGCCATCAAAGATCAATGTTTAAGCAGCAACATTTTCCTAGGGGCTGTGACTCCAATTGTTCCAAACATTATGGTAACCTGAAATTTACCATGTAGAAAAAGTGTTGTCAATTCTACATGGGGTGACCAAGATCCCCTTAAATTAAAGTGTGAAAGGTGCCTGAATTGTTTGCTTTGTCATTTTAAACTGTGGAGCAGAGGGGCAAATCAAGGAGCAATGTGTCTTTGTCTCAAAGATAATGGAGGGTGCTGTATACTGTAGAAATGCATTTCAGAATTCTACAGCACACTTCAAACACTGCTCTACCTCAAGTTCACTACAAAGCCTCTGCTGTGGACATCCCCACATTGACCAAGCTCCATTATGTGGTGTTTTATGCAATCAGATAAAAGGCAAGAAGCAAAATTAAAAGTGAAAGCAGAAAACCTGCAAAGGTTAGTTAAAAGTAATGAGCACTCATGTTAAGACTTGACTATGTGCTTGCAAACAAATGTAAGTATTTATTGCCCAACTTTACAGTCTAAAACAGTTTTACTGATAGCGAAGGCCATAGAACGTATTTATCTATTTTTTTGATCCCCTGGGTTAAACTGTCTGTTTTATAACTCAAAGTTTATACAAGATAAGACGATGGTAGCAGAGTACATGCGACTTTAATTTCATTACTACCGGATTTAGAGTATGTGAAGGGTCACTTGTGGTGTGTGGACGGCATCTGCTGTCTTACTTACATCTGATATGTTTAGATTACTTGACCTGACATCTGCACATTTTTATTAGTTTTCTGAATTTGGCCACTTGGAGGCAGCACCATATGGATATACTGGATATTTAGGGTGACCCTTGACCCTCGTCATTTGGAAACTGAAGGAGACATATAAAAAACGAAAGACCTGTGTGTGTGAATGGAGCAGTCCAATCTGCTCATGATCAACCACAGCCACTAGATGACGCACTTTTGCATTTTTTTTTTTTTAAGTTTGCATGCACCTCACTTCTCACTACGAAGGCCCGTGTGTAGCAAACGCCTCCACGCAACAACAATATCATGCTAATGACACAGATGAAGAGACACAACGTCAAAATGAAACAAACACTGCGGCTCACCAACTTGCAAAGTGAAACACCTCAGCAAAGGAGGGCAAGGCTTGAAGTTTTCACTAAAAATGTTGTCTATATGGAGGTATTTTCTCAAGACAAAGATTAATAGGACTCATATGCCAGTGATACAGTTAAGAAATGGTATTGACAGTGTCTTCTTACGAAAGCCAGGTGGGCATCAAGCACAGGTGGGTCCACGTTCTATGCACTGGGGAATTCGTAAGGGTTAGCTGACACCCCTCCAAGTTCATGAATATAGTAAAACTGCTAAGGAGTCTCCAGGTTATTTGTTGTCCCGAAGACCACACACAGCTAGTAGAAAAATAATAAATGGAAGAAGTAAGCATGAGAAAAGTAGGTGGGAAGGGAAAAAGGCCATCTCTGTTCTATCAGACTGCAGTCAACCTCTGTGCTATGATTTGCTACTGTTACAATACAGACATCTTTATGCTTTAAATACCATATATACTCGTGTTTAAGTCCTCCCATGGATAAGTCGGGGTTTGATTTTACTTTTTAAATTCTGGTATTTTATAATGTCACTCATATAAGTCAAATGCGGAAAACTCACGCTATTGGTCCAAGAGATTACGATATGCTAACGCCCACCTGAGAGAGTAACCACGGAGCACACAGCCTTTTTGTTTCTATGTATTGTGCCTACGTGATCACATGGTAACGCCCGAACTATTCGAAGCGACATTTGCACTGTTTTGTGTTTTTTGTATCTCACACCCTCATACACCTTTATTGTAAGAGCATCCCTCATCTACAATGGAGCGTTCGATCAGAAGAAAATATGAAGCTGGTTTTAAATTGAACATCATTGAAGTAGCAAAAGAAATTGGTAACTGCTCTGCTGCAACAAAATTCGATGTGTCTGAGAAACTGATGCGAGAGATTGGAGGAGGAAAGATGATGTAAAAAAAAAAAAAATTAAGTGTCGCATTTTTGAATGGATGTATAAGTCAAGGTCTGATTTTCTGATCAATTTTTAATGTTTTCTTATTAATTCTTATTTAACATATAACATGTAATATTTTCATATTACAGTATGTTTATAGTAGCCAAGTCAAGTAATAGAATAATTTAAAAATATTTGCTATTTCTTGCCCTATGTGTGTCTTTGGCACCTTTCCCTTTGCATTTGCGTGTGTAAATGTGTCTTCAACGGTGCTCCCTCTCTCAAGTTCATTCCTGTAAAACCTGCTCGTCAGACTCTGTCAGTATTTTTGAGGCACTAATCTCACCTCCGGTCCAGTTTTATACTTTCCATCTTTGAAGGCAACTCTCTCAGCATGTGCCTTTATTCCACATTGTCCATCTCACACTTGAACACTTCCCCTTTTGTTGCGTCACCCAAAGCCAATCTGACCAATCACACCAAAGCCAAACTGACCAATCAGATTGTTCACAGGGACAGGAAGCACAGATCTTATGTTTTTTTGATTATATAGAAGATAGATTGTCATGACATGGGGGCGTGAGAGACAAAGGGATGGAATTAGCCTGCTTATGGCAACTGCTGATCAGTGGCCCTAATAAAGGACCTTTGCCGTCTTCAAGTGTCAATTCTGCTAAGCCATTTAGATGTTCTGTGGCAACACACCCTCTCATTTGCTTTGTCCGCTCACACACACCACCTGAGTCCACCTCACTTTTCACATCTTCTTGCGCTGACCCAAACCCAAGGTCCACATCCAAGCCTGGGCTGATGGGCTTTAGTAGCTGGGAAAGATGACTAAAGTGCTCTAAAAGTGCTGTGTCTGCACCACCCATCCCAATGCTGCACATGGAGCTGCTTTTATGTCTTCTTCCCCAGGACAAGTCTCGACCACCTGAGGAGTGTGTCCCTTTCAGATCCGGACCCTGGGGTCGCTACAATATTGTTATTATTATGTTTTCATTTTAACTGTGACACCATTTGGGTTTTTTCTGCTCCTTATAGTGAATAGTGCAGCTCAGATCAGCATTTCTGACAGGACAGTAGAAAGATTTAGACAAGATCAGGCCATTCAGACCAACAAAGTTTGCCAGTCAAATTCACATAATTCTTCCAATATAACATCAAGTTGTTACTTGGTAACTTATTCTATGTTTCTGTAGTTCTCTGTTTGAGGAAAAGCTTAATAATGTTTGTGCGTAATTTACCCTTAACAAGTTTCCAACTGTGTCCCGTGATCTTGATGAACTCATTTTAAAGTCACAGTCTTGATCCACTGGACTAATTCCCTTCATAGTTTTAAACACTTCACTCAGGTCACCTCTTAATCTTCTTTTACTTAAACTGATTAAAAAAGATAAGGGAACACTTAAATCAGAGATTGGGTTTCGATATTCAAGTGGAAAATCTGTACTGAGTAATACTATGTAATTCATTGAGAACAAAATGATGTCAATAGAATGACATCAATAATCAATGGAATCCAAAATGCCCAACCCATTGAGGCGTGGATTCAGTCAAAAACTGAAGTCACAGGCTGATCCAACCTGTGTGAATTGTAGCACAGTAATTCCTAATGTTCCTCAGTGGTGTGTGTGGCCCTCATGTGCCTGTATGCGCTCCCGACAATGTCTGGGCATGCTCCTAATGAGATGGCGGATGGTGTCCTGGGGAAATCTTCTCCCAGACCTGGACCAGGGCATCAATGAGCTCCTAGACAGTCTGTGGCACTAGTTGGTGGCATCAGATGCACTAATACATAACGTCCCAGAACGTGTGGGCCAGTAAAGGGCATCAATGCCTTCATCATCCAGGAACTGCCTACACACTCTGGCCACACAAGGCTGGGCATTGTCCTGCACGAGGAGGAACTCAGGGCCCACTGCACCAGTGTATGGTCTGACAACGGCTCTGAGGATTTCATCAGCCATCAGGCTACTGTTGCCTGTGTGACACCTCCAAGGAAATGCCTCCCCAGACCATCACTAACCTACCACCAAACAGGTCATGCTGGATGATGTTGCAGGCTGCATAACGTTCACCACGGCATCTACAGACTTATCACGTCTGTCATATGTGCTCAGTGTGAACCTGCTCTCATCTGTGAAGAGAATGGTGTGTCGATGGTGGAGCCAATGATGGTGTATTCTACAGCAAATGCCAATCAAGCTGCATGGTGATGGGCTGTGAGCACAGGTCCTACTAGAGGACATCAGGCCATCATGCCACTGTCATGGAGTTTGTTTCTGATAGTTTGGTCAGAAACATGCACACCAGTAGCCAGCTTGAGGTCATTGTGAAGGGCTCTGGCAGCGCTCCTCCTGTTCCTCCTCACACAAAGAAGCAGATACCAGTACTGCCCTGGACTACTGCCCTGTCCAGCTCTCCTCGTGTAGCGGCCCACCTCAGTGATCTTGAGACTGTGCTTGGAGACACAGCAAACCTTCTTGCATTGTGCCATCCTGAAGGAGCTAGACTACCTGTGCAACCTAAATCGGCTACAGGTACAGCCTCATGCTACCAATAGTGACAAAGACAGTAGCAAAATGCAAACTAGAGAGGAATCAATCAGGAAGGATAAGGAGGGAGCAACTGTCTGTGGCCACCATTCCCTTTTCATTGCTTGTCTTGCTGTTGCTTCTCCAGGTCACCTGTTGTCACTTTCACTTGCCCGAATCAGGTGATGTTGATTCACAATCGCTTATGCTTCCTAACTAGACAGATGGAAGCATCACTGACTTGGTGTTAGACTGAGATGATTAAGTGTTCCCTTTATTTTTTTGTGCTGTATATATACAATAATTATCATAGACCCAACCCACATACAGCACTTGTTTATAAAAGGAAATAAAAATTAGGAACGGCCTTCTGCTTCACTCCCAAATGAGGAAACCATTCCAGAATGATAACACACAAACCAGTTTTCAAGTGAAACTAGGTAGGGCTGCTGAATATGAACAGAATGTACATACAGTAATTGATCATTGTGATTAGGCTTTTTTAAAATGCACTCTTGTGTGAAGATGCATGACCTGTAATCAAGGCCTGTTTTTTTAGTCTCATGGTAAGAAAAAACATCATCACAGCTCAGTGTGTGTGTTGGGCATGTGTGTGTTGCGTATGTGAGAGTGTCACACTGTCTTAATTGAACGAAAGAGATCCATTCTTACATCACTGTGTGTCTGTGTTTCCGTCTTTGAATCTTACAGATACTTTAAGAGTTGATTAGGTGTCTGTGGTGGCGCGTGAAAAGCCCAAGACTTTAAGAAACATAATATTTCCAAACCTACTTAATCCAATCATGGGGGCAAAGCCTATTCCAGCAGCAATGGACACAAAGTAGGAACTAAGATCTTGTACAAGTCATTAAAAAAAAAAAGAAAACGCACACTTGTCCCATTCCAGCAACAATGAACCCCCACCCAAGCTGTGGCCCACAAACAAATGGTGATTGATTCCACCAACCCAGCTGACTCACTATTTTTAGAACGCATGTATTATTAAGAAGGGATGCTAGTGGCTGAGTATCTGAATAGCTATTTGTATGAGGGACGTTCAAAAAGTTTGCACACTTTTACATTTTCGTTGGAAACAGTTTAGGTGGAAGGAGTAGTTTTAGGACATTAAAAAGTTGGTACGACGCTGGGAAAATTGCATCGCAAAGGAAGGTGACTATGTAGAAAAGTGATGTCATTTGTTTTTGAAATTCTTAACAAATAGAGTTAAAAAAAGTGTGCAAACTTTTTGAATTTCCTTTGTAAATTCATACTTAATTTTAAATAACAGTAAACATGCAGGGGAGCTGAAATATGAATGAAAAAATCATAAAATAGCAGCTGTGATGGACGGCTGGGTTCCATGCCCGGCTGTGAAGCCCCTGCTATGTATGTTCAGGGGGAGCAACTTTGGACAGCTCAATACCTCCCCCGGGACGCTTGGTGGCAGCCTCCCGGGCTGACGATGATTCCCCAGCCTCCCACCTTCCTCCATGAGAGATGGAGTCTTCCACAGCCTGGTTGGGAGCTGGGATGGCAGCTAGGGGGTTCTGCCGAGTCTCAAGAACCCGGCTGGACGAGTCATCAGCTCCATCCGGAGGTGCAATTGGGACCAGGAGGTCAAACACCTGGAACACTTCTGGGTGGGCTATAAAACGGGCCAGCCTCCACCACTCAAGGGCCAGAATCGGGAGGAAGAGGACGAGGTTGCCTGGGAGGAGTGGTGGTGCCAGAGGAAGGGTTGTTTGTGCTCTGTTTAAAGTGCTTTGGGACTGTGTTGTGGCTGGAGGGATTATGGGGAAGACGTGCCCTCCAGCTGAAGAAAAATAAAAAACCTGTGTGATTTTACACATACCTCTGCGTCAGTCTGTGCCGGGTCGGGCGCTATATAGCGCCTTTATCACAGCTTAATATCAAATCTAATGTCACGCATGCATGGGAGGCAGCTAAAGGGCCTGAATGAGAATAGTTCCATGCCAGACCAGGTGGTGGCAGAGTGCACTAATTTTTTCTCTCACTTGTCTGCAGACCAGTTGCGGGAAAGTGCGCCTGGCTCTGATGACATCACTTCCAGTCCCGGCCTCATTTATGCCACTTCCTGTTTCTGCCCCCAATGATGATGTCACTTCCTCCGCTCTCCTTTAAAGCCACCATCTTTGTGCCAGCAAATCAGTTCTGTCTTGGACTCAAACCTGTACACAACTGTACACCATTTAAACTAATTTTTGCAGCCAGTAAACAATATAAGGGTGGCTGCCCCAAACCTTTTTATGACTCCAGTCTATTTTTGTGACACTAAATACAAATCACCAAAAATCAAGCTACAAAGGGGTGAGAAACTTAAGGCCCGCAGGGCAGATTGAACCCTGGGTTCTTTTTAAAGTGGCCTCTTTAAAGCATTTCTAGGGTTTTTTTCCACATATCTGTTTAATTTGTATGTTTGTTTTATGTTTTGAATTGAATTTAAATACGTCATCATTTTTACCATCTTGGTTTTCAGTATTTGTGAGACTTCTTGGTCCTGGTCACATGCCCGCATTGTCACACTTGTGGCACCACACGACACTATGTATAAATATGGTGGCGGTTGCGTATTCAGGTTATCCCCTCGGTGGCGTTATGAATGGCAACTTTTATTCACTTTTTGTGCATCTCAAAGGTGCAACTTACTTTTTCATCAGAGGCTTCTCTGAAAAATTTACAATTATTTACTGACATTTTCACTGCCTTTTTGGAGATTTGTGTTGTCCCTGCCATGGTAATCATTCCCATGATTGAGCAGGAGTGTGTGACACTCCTCATTAGTGAGAGCTTCAAAACAAGTAGGCCCTAGTGTCAGGTTTTGATCTTTTGCTTTTGGACTCTTTGCTCCTCGACTCTAAACCTTTGTCATGCCATTTTGGTTTTGGTTGCTCAATTTCATTTTGCCTCAAAGTATTTTGACCTGTGCCTACAATTTTTTGACTCTGATTATTGCTTTACATCACCTTTTGGCTTACAATAATCCTCTACGTCTTGTGGGTCATAACAATGGACTAGCTCTTTTTTAAAAAAGTCCACAGTTTGTGAGACTCGAGGACTGTATTTCTAATATGTATGTGAGGACCACTGGAGCACCACAAGGAACAGTCCCATCTCCTTTTCTCTTTACTCTGTTCCCCTAAGACTATAAATACAGTAAATGTCACTTGCAGAAATTCTCAGATGATTCTGTATTTATGGGGTGTATTAATAAGGGGGATGAGACAGAGGAGAGGAGTCAGGGGGAGAACTTTGTTTCTTGGTGCAAAGAGAATTCTCTGTAACTTAACATCGGCAAAACTAAGGAACAGGTAATTGACTTTCACCACACCAAAGAGCCTGCATGTCCGTCACTATTCAGGGAGTGGATGTAGAGGTGGTCCACTCCTACAAGTACTTGGTGGTCCACATCAGCGACATTGGACTGGTCTCGGAACACAGAGAAGCTATATGAGAAAGGGCTGAGAAGGCTCTTTTTCCTTAGGAGACTGCGTTAGCTTAACATGGATAGTGATATCCTTCATATCTTCTACAAGTCTGTGATGTCCAGTGTGCTTTTTGGACACTGCAAGAGAGACCCACCAAATTAACAAGCTAAGTAAAAGGAAAGACTCAGTTTTGAGATGCACTCTGGATCCCCTGGAAGTCGTAGCAAAGGAGAGAATTAAAACCAAACTGAGTGTCATTTTGAACACGCTCTACATCCTCTCTGTGACACACCAACACCAAGGACTTTCAGCCATTCCACATAAGTGTGTTAAGGAACGCTATCTATCTATCTATCTATCTATCTATCTATCTATCTATCTATCTATCTATCTATCTATCTATCTATCTATCTATC
>JANRMT010062857.1:30099849-30110971 GCA_026402145.1 Polypterus bichir lapradei | reverse complement strand
TCCATACAGCATCTTCAACACCAGAGCACCACACAGAGAACAAACTAACTGACAGAACATTATCTGAAGGCAAAATGACCCTGGGGCTTGAAATTTCTGGTTTCTCTGTCTATCATTCTTCCCTTGTCCTTCTTGCCCCAGGGCAGTATCATTTTTCTCCTTTCTACTCCATTTTTGACTCCTCTGTTTGTAAATAATATCTCCCAGGGCATAACCTTTCATAAAAGTTGTGCAAAAATTGCTACCTCTAATCTACAAAAGAATTCAGTTAGTGAAAACACATGACACAAACGAAATGACAAAATTAACACTGCAAAAAATAAAAAAACAAGTAAGAAAATGTAGGTATGGTGTAATATTCAGATGTGTTCAGAGACTTGGTTATCTGGTTTGAAAGTTGGACCCTTTTTACATTTTCTTGTCACTTCACCAAAGAGTTTGTTATCACAGTTTTGTTGATTACGTATTTTTGTAAATGTGCATCATATTCACAGATACCAGTAATATGAGAATGTAATTACATGTAGTGCAATTATTAGTAGTGTAAATAAAGGTATGGTAGTGGCAGATGGCCAGGGCTCATGCCCAGCCAGAGAGCCCCTTCGACACTTGGTCTGGGGGAACAGCCATGGGCTACAACAACAACATTTATTTATATAGCACATTTTCATACAAAAAGTAGCTCAAAGTCCTTTACATAATGAAGAAAAGAAAAATAAAAGACAAAATATGAAATTAAAATAAGACATTAGTTAACATAGAAAAGGAGTAAAATCCGATGGCCAGGGTCGACAGAAAAAACAAAAAAAACTCCAGACGGCTGGAGAAAAAAAATAAAATCTGCAGGGGTTCCAGGCCACGGGACCGCCCAGTCCCCTCTGGGCATTCTACCTAACATAAATGAAATAGTCCTCTTTGTAGTTAGGGCTACACGCTACTTCCCCCGGAACGCTTGGTGGCAGCCCCCCCGAGATGCATCAGGGCCACAGGCATGGGACTTCGGAGCTCAACCTTGTTGGGTTCCGTGGCCACCGTCAGGGGGAACTTCACGGCTTCCTGAGCCTGTCTGGGTGGCAATGCAGCCACACCCGGAAGTGTAGCCAAAGGCAGGTTATCAAGCACCTGCAGCACTTCCAGATGGTCTATAAAAGGAGCCAGCAGCCACCACTCTGGAAGAGCCAGAGTCGGGAGGAGGAGGACAACGCTTGCCGGGAGGAGTGGTGGTGAAGAACAGTGTGCTTTTTGTTTGCTTTTGTGTTTCTGTTGTGCTTATGGGACTGTGCTGTGACTGAGGAGCATGGGGAAGACGTGTCCCCCAGCTGAAGAAAAATAAATATTCGTTTGATTTTTACGCTTGTCTCTCTGTGCCTGGTCGGGCGCCTACATAGCGCCTTTCACATAGTGTATATGTTTTTAATGTCATTTTACATTATCACTAGCAGAGCTGCCTGTCTAAGACAGGTTGAATTCTAAGTCATCAATATGGACCTTGCTGTGGCAAAACCTTTCCTCTATTTTTAAAGTCATTCTCGGAGACCAGATGAAAACTCAGAACGATTCTTTATTTACACATACAGGCAAATATGCACAAATATTTTTATACTTTTCTATTGCAGTTACCTTATCTAATACATCACGTCATCTGACTCTTAATATACAGAATTCTATCATCTTAGCCAGTCAACTACAGCCACCAGTAACTTCGTATGCAAGTTAACTCTTCCATTATTCTAAACATTGCTTTGTTAATAGTTGTTAGTCCTATGGGTTAACCCATTGATCTTATCACCGCTTCACAATGTGGGTGTTTGCACTTCCTCACTAGTTTGTCCTCATTTTCTAAGGAGGTGCTTATTACTCATTTACTGGGTTTTTACAGAAGCTCTTTAAATAAATTAAATACATAAATAGATAGGTAAATAAATATATATACACATACACACCAGAATTACTAAAAAGGAAAAAATGTAAAAAGAAATAAAAGTTCTGACTTGGCCATCACAGTCACAATGATGCAGTGTAGAGGTCTATTGCTGTTGTTATGAAGGAGCCCGTGTAGCATTTCTTGACTCACTTCTGTAGAATGATTTGATTTGTCGGCTGAAAGTCCTCAGTGTTGTTGTGTCAGATAGAAGATGTGCAGCATTGTTCATAATGGCACTCAGATTTAATTCTCTCCTTTGCTATGACCTCCAGGGGGTCTATAGTGTGTCACATAACTGAGTCTTCCATTTTAATTGGCTTGTGAATCCTGAAGGAACTTGCAGGGTTAAAGGAGAAGATTTAAAAAAATCACAGATATGCATTAATAACAAAGAATTATCGTACTATGGTACGGATACACATACTGTATATCAAGAAATAAAATGTCAAGTGATTAGAAACTGCACATACATTGTCACACACGTGCGCTTAGGAAGCAGTCAACAAGCCCTGAGGTGTGTGATATAACGCAAGATAAGGGGTTGATTCTGGGTACTGATTCCTCTTTGTCTCTTCAGAACAATAGAAGACAAAACCTAAACACATGCACTCACAGACAACACTTCCGGTCTCTGAAAATGGTTACCTCAAGACAACTCCTGTGGATAACATCACGTCCGGTTCCTCAGGATGGCGTCACTTTTTCCGGTACCTCAGTGATAGCGTCACTTCCGGACCATCCATGATGACATCACTTCCAGTCTATCAATGATGATGTCACTTCCGCTTCCATCGTCATTTCCTCACAACTCATTTCCTGCAGCCATTTTGTATATAAACGATCATTGCATCTGTGTATTCTGTCAAATGTTTGTTTTTTTTGCATCAAATCTTATTTCCACCGTATTTCTACTTTGTCCAACGGACATTATACAGTTCAATTCCCCAAGTCTTTTTTGTAGTTTCTGCATGAATTTACTTATTACAACGTATAAGTTACAATTTCACAGTACATGGTGCAGTAAATCGTCACAGTATATTGCATATAACATCATTTTCTGTTAAGCTGTCTGCTAGACCAGCTCAGTACCATTCAGGAAACAGGGAACAAGACCACCTTGGCCAAGGGGTGACTCATTATATACTCATTATAGAGTCTGATGGCTGAGGATAGAAGTGACCTCAGTCGTCTCAGTCTGTTAGTAATTTTTCCCTGTGTTTTGCCAACGTTTCATGCATGGCATGAGAGTCATTGTGGAAGACAGTAAAGAGGTTCCTGAGTGACCTCAGTTCTACCACTTCCTCCAGTGAGTCCAGCCTGTCTCCCAAGATTAAACCAGCCTTTATTATTAATTTATGTAGTCTTTAAAGAATGTCACAAGCCCACATTAATGAAATGCCTGCTAAGAAAAACAAGCCTGCTCTGCCCTTTCTTATGTAGCTCATCGCTCGTTGTTGATGTGGATGCCCAATAGCACACATCTGCAATGTTAAAATAAAGGCTATAACTCAACTTATAATCAGAAATGTAAACACTAAGCAGGTAAGAAGGCTCCCAGTGCACTGTTTTATTCATTCTTCATTTTGAGTCATCCTGGTGTGTGTTCAGACTACAGTGTGTGTGTATATCTATAGTCACACACGTAGCTGAAGGGCTCACAAAAGGATAATTCCATGCCAGACCAGGGGGTGGCAGGGTGAAATAATCCTCCCTCTTTTTTATTGGCAGAACAACCACAGGAAATTTCGCCTGGACTGGAGGATGTCATTTCCGGTTCCTGCCCCGATGACATCACTTCCCCTACCCGGCTTTAAAACCACCATCTTGTTATGTTATGTTTGTTCTAATGTCTTTTGAGACCTGTTCTATGGAACCAACTTTTCAATTTTGGCAGCCTAATTCAAGTATATGAGCAGCTGTCCCCAAACCTCCTCCTGTGTCTGTCCAATCTTTTCACACTATCTATGTACTATATAATGCCTTTCACATCTATCTATCTTTTATATATTGCCTTTCACATCCATCAATTATATGGTGTTCCTTCTATCTGTCTATTGTAACCACAAGAGGGTGCCACTGAGACCCAAACCACAGACACAATCTTATCCAACACAATATCAGTTCGTCCATCCATCCATTATCCAACCCGCTATATCCTAACTACAGGGTCATGGGGGTCTGCTGGAGCCAATCCCAGCCAACACAGGGCGCAAGGCAGGAAACAAACACGGGGCAGGGCGTCAACTTCTGGGTAGAATGACAGAGTGCTGACAGCACATTTCTATATGTTCTGAAACTGATTTGAAAAATATGAACTAAACCAGGCAAGAACAGGAGAAGAATGAGAGGCCAACATAATTTTTCTAGCCTATGTAACAGAATTGAATGGTCAATCGTGTAAAAGATCAATGGCGTTAATGGTATTAAACACTCTGTCAGTGGTTTCTTCCCTGTTCTGGAAGCTACCCAGGTGGACTCCAACCCTAAACTGGGTTCTTTGAATGGACTGATAGATGGATGGATGGAGGGATAGACAAGTGAATGAATGGTTAGGAATGGCCACACCTCAACAATAGCTTAACAGAGATTGTGCCATTTAAAATAAATTATTTAAAAATGGTGTATCTAGGCTCTGGCTTGTGTGTGTCGCACTCCACTGCGTGATTGTGGAGAGTTTAATGGGGGCAGTATCTGGTGGATGCCCGTGCAGTTTACTCAGCTGTTCTCCATTGAGTCTCAGTGTTACGTTAGTCACGTGCCCACAGATAGAAAATGAGCCTGAGCAGAGAGTCTAGGAGACAAAGAAACACACGAGTTTAAGGAAAGAGAGAGTGACAGGCAGGATCGGGAGCACCAGTGTTGTTTGGAATGAAGGCAGATGGTCAGGAGGGAGCCCCACTTAAGCCAGCATTCGATGGGGCTGAGGAGGGTTCTCCTACTGAACGACACTTTGGAGTATCAGCAGCCTATTAGGCGGTGTCTCTTGCAGGTGCTGAAGGACTGGCAATGAAGATCCTAGCCAGGTATTAATGGCTGACTGCTCCTGTTGGAGGTCGTTTTGTTTTGCTGCAAAGCCAGGATGGGGATAAGCAGAAGAGACACCAGATTTTAGAAGGAAGAACTGGGACTTGTGTTCTTAAAAAGTAAAGAACTGTCTCTGGATTTTAACTTCTGTTTATTGGATCAATTTTTAATGACTTTTTAACCTCCATATGCACATTGCTTTGATGTTTTTTTTATTTAGAGATCAGCTATTTTGTGATTATCCATCCATCTATCCATCCATCCTCATCCGCTTATCCGAGGTTGGGTCACGGGGGCAGCAGCTTGAGCAGAGAGGCCCAGACTTCCTTCACCCCGGCCACTTCTTCTAGCTCTTCCGGGAGAATCCCAAGGTGTTCCCAGGCCAGCCGGGAGACAAAGACCCTCCAGAGTGTCCTGGGTCTTCCCCGGGGCCTCCTCCCGGTTGGACGTGCCCAGAACACCTCACCAGGGAGGTGTCCAGGAGGCATCCTGATCAGATGCCCAAGCCACCTCATCTGACTCCTCTCGATGCAGAGGAGCAGCGGCTCTACTCTGAGCCCCTCCCGGATGACTGAGCTTCTCACCTTATCTTTAAGGGAAAGCCCAGACACCCTGCAGAGGAAACTCATTTCAGCCGCTTGTATTCGCGATCTCGTTCTTTCGGTCACTACCCATAGCTCATGACCATAGGTGAGGGTAGGAACGTAGATCAACTGGTAAACTGAAAGCTTTGCCTTACAGTTCAGCTCCTTTTTTACCATGACAGACCGATGCAGAGCCCGCATCACTCGTGAACAAGACCCCAAGATACTTGAACTCCTCCACTTGGGGCAGGATCTCTCTCCCAACCCTGAGAGGGCACTCCACCCTTTTCAGGCTGAGGACTTTTGTCTCGGATTTGGAGGTGCTGATTCCCATCCCAGCCGCTTCACACTCGGCTGCGAACCGATTCAGGGAGAGCTGAAGATCACGGCCTGATGAATCAAACAGGACAGCATCATCTGCAAAAAGCAGTGACCCAATCCTGAGTCCACCAAACCAGACCCCCTCAACACTCTGGCTACACCTAGAAATTCTGTCCATAAAAGTTATGAACAGAATCGGTGACAAAGGGCAGCCCTGGCGGAGTCCAACTCTCACTGGAAACGGGCTCGACTTACTGCCAGCAATGCAGACCTAGCTCTGACACCGTTTGTACAGGGACCGAACAGCCCTTATCAGGGGGTCCGGTACCCCATACTCTCGGAGCACCCCCCACAGGATTTCCCGAGGGACACGGTCAAATGCCTTTTCCAAGTCCACAAAACACATGTAGACTGGTTGGGCAAACTCCCATGCACCCTCCAGGATTCTGCTAAGGGTGTAGAGCTGGTCCACTGTTCCACGACCAGGACGAAAACAACACTGTTCCTCCTGAATCCGAGGTTCGACTATCCGACGGACCATCCTCTCCAGAACCCCTGAATAGACTTTTCCAGGGAGGCTGAGGAGTGTGATCCCTCTGTAGTTGGAACACACCCTCCAGTCCCCCTTTTTAAAGAGGGGGACCACCACCCCAGTCTGATAATCCAGAGGCACTGTCCCCGATGTCCATGTGATGTTGCAGAGACGTGTCAACGAAGACAGTCCTACAACATCCAGAGCCTTGAGGAACTCTGGGTGTATCTCATCCACCCCCGGGGCCCTGCCACCAAGGAGTTTTTTGACCACCTCGGTGACCTCAGCCCCAGAGATGGGGGAGCCCACCTCCAAGTCCCCAGGCTCTGCTTCCTCATTGGAAGGCATGTCAGTGGGATTGAGGAGGTCTTTGAAGTACTCCCCCCACCAACCCACAACGTCCTGAGTTGAGGTCAGCAGCGCACCATCCCCACCATATACGGTGTTGACACTGCACTGCTTCCCCCTCCTGAGACACCGGACAGTGGACCAGAATCTCCTCAAAGCCGTCCAAAAGTCGTTCTCCATGGTCTCCCCGAACTCCTCCCATGCCCGAGTTTTGGCCTCAGCAACCACCGAAGCCGCATTCTGCTTGGCCTGTCAGTACCTATTAGCTGCCTCCAGAGTCCCACAGGACAAAAGGGTCTGGTAGGACTCCTTCTTCAGCTTGACGGCATGCCTCACCGCCAGTGTCCACCAACGGGTTCGGGGATTGCCACCCCGGCAGGCACCGACCACCTTACGGCCACAGCTCCGGTCAGCCACCTCAACAATAGAGGCATGGAACATGGCCCATTCAGACTCAATGTCCCCCACCTCCCTCAGGACGTGGTCGAAGTTCTGCCGGAGTTGGGATTTGAAGCTACTTCTGACAGGGGACTCTGCCAGATGTTCCCAGCAGACCCTCACAACACGTTTGGGCCTACCAGGCGTGACCAGCGTCCTCCCCCACCATCGAAGCCACTCACCACCAGGTGGTGATCAGTTGACAGCTCTGCTCCTCTCTTCACCCAAGTGTCCAAGACATTTGGCTGCAAGTCCGACGACACGACCACAAAGTCGATCATTGAACTGAGGCCTAGGGTGTCCTGGTGCCAAGTGCACATATGAACACCCCTATGCTTGAACATGGTGTTCGTTATGGACAATCCGTGACGAGCACAGAAGTCCAATAACAAAACACCACTCAGGTTCAGATCGGGGAGGCCATTCCTCCCAATCACGCCCTTCTAGGTCTCACTGTCATTGCCCACGTGAGCAGTACGAGGGAGTCCCCAGAAGGTATGCCCTCTAGCACCCGCTCCAGGGACTCCAAAAAGGGTGGGTACTCCAGAGTGCTGTTCGGTGCATACACCCAAACAACAGTTAGGACCCGTCCCCCCACCTGAAGCCGGAGGGAGGCTACCCTCTCGTCCACCGGGGTAGACCCCAACATACAGGCTCCAAGTTGGAGGGCAATAAGTATGCCCACACCTGCTCGGCGCCTCTCACCAGTGACAACTCCAGAGTGGTAAAGAGTCCAGCCCCTCTCAAGGAGATTGGATCCAGAGTCCAAGCTGTGCGTTGAGGTGAGCCCGACTATATCTAGCAGGAACCTCTCGACCTCGCGCACTAGCTCATTAATATTTGTAATTAATTTAGACTATTTTGTAAAGCTGAGATTTCACTTTGACACAGTTTAAGTCTTTTCTGTTGATCAAAGTCAAAAAAGCCAAATTAAATCCACTGAGCATAACAAAAAATATAAGAAAACTTCCAAGGTGATGAATAATTTTTAAAGGCTCTGTCTGTATATCTTTATCTATATCTGTTGTAATCGTGGCCAGGAAAGTAGACAACTTGAAATGCTAAGGAAAGTTTGGGGTACCACCCTGGTATCCCTTTTTAATATGCACAAAAATGACAGTTGACAAACAGCAAAAAAAAAAAAAAAAAAAACCATACTTGAGTCAATTCACAGGGGTAAGTGTTTGGGAGCTCTGTGGTTCACCAGTGTCAGGGAATGGGGCGTCTTTCCAGAGATGAGGCCAGAAGTGGAGGAGCTTTCTTTGGGTGGCAGGTGGCGTCAGATGTCCTTCTTGGATGTATTTCTTGGCTGTGAAGGATATAGGATATGGTAACATTAATGCCAGTGCCCCTTCTCATCTCACCAGAGCCAGGAAGGTGGTCCCCAGACACCCATGCATAATATGAGATATATATATATATATATATATCAACATATGTGTATATATACAGTGGCCAGCACCCCAAACACAATCTTACAATGTCCAATGTTCAAACTAATGATTTATTGAGTCAAATATCTTCAAATGGCATTCAAAATCACAAGCACAGACACAATTCTTCCTTTTCTCTCTTCCTTTCTCCATTCCTTACTTCCTTCCTTCATTTCTTCCTCCTGGTGTTGTCCAGCTCCTCTCCCGACATCGAATCTCCTGGTTAAGATTGAGTGGCTCATTTTAATTATGACCCAGGAGTACTTCTGGTGCTAGGGCATGGCCCACTGGAAACACTTCCAGGTCGAACAGAAGTCACTGAAAGTAGGGATTGTGAATTACAGCAGTTCCCCCAGTGGTACACATGGAACCCTACAGGGCTGTCCCACAGAACGACATGTCCCAGCATGCCCTGCGTGTATAAATATATAAATATATAGTGAACAGGACCCAGACACAGACAGACAGACATGTTGTTATGCACCACCACACATTTATTTACACTATATACAAAGTTAAAGTGCACCACAAACCCCACAAGTCCCCCAAAGTCCAGGCCTTTCCCACACACTGCCTTTCTTCGGGCCGCCTCCTCTCTTGCTTCTCCTGCCTTGTCCTCTCCTCACCCGACTCCAGCCTCGAATGAAGGGAGGCAGCCCCTTTTATCTTCACCCAGATATGCTCCCACGAGACTACTTGCATGTCACACCCTATTTACAAACAATTTCTTGGAGACACTTTACCGTTCCATGAGACAAAACAACAGCTTTTAAATGATCGATGTGCAGTGCGACAAGCAGAACATGCAGCTCGGTAGCAGCAGCAGCAAGCCAGCAGCTGATCTGTCCGCATCTCCTTAGTGTGTGTTCAGCCCCCCTGACCTTCATAACATGAGCGGCAGTGACGCGAAGTGGCTAGTGTGAAGCTCGACCCCAGGGGGGGGAGGGATGGGGAGGGGGTATGGGGTGTATAGTAATGGGTGGCAGGCATGGGATTGTTCAAGATTCCTTACCTTGGATGGGAGGCCGGCTCACCAGTTTGGATGTGTGGTCCCTGCTGCCACCAGGGCATTCAAAATCACAAGCACAGACACAATTCTTCCTTTTCTCTCTTCCTTTCTCCATTCCTTACTTCCTTCCTTCCTTCATTTCTTCCTCCTGGTGTTGTCCAGCTCCTCTCCCGACACCGAATCAATCAGTTGGGGTTTAGAGGGTGTTAAATGTCTACCCTCCAAACCCCACCTTACTGATCTATCCCCCCACACCCCCCTCCCATTTGCTATATATTGCCTTTGATTCTTGTAGCTAATTGTCATTGGATTACTAGCTACAAATATGCAAACTGTATCACAGACCTACGCTTCCATATACTGTATATGAGTCCTTATAATTGTTCTTATTTTTAAGTTCTGTAAGAGATATACAGACAGACAGAGCACTGCATAATAGACAGACAGAGAAGATACTAAATAGATAAACAGGGAAGGCACTATATAACAAACAGATAAACTGTCAGAAAAAAACAGGCAAGGGGGTGGATGGATAGATAGACAGACAGACAGACAGACAGATAAGGCACTACACAATAGGCAGACAGGTAAACCACTGCATAAACAGATAACTACACAGGGAATTCACTGTATAATAAGCAGACAGAGAAGGCACTGGACAGATAACAGTATTAGCTATATATTAGTTTTAATTTTTATATACGGTATCTACAGTGCATCCGGAATGTATTCACAGAGCATCACTTTTTCCACATTTTGTTATGTTACAGCCTTATTCCAAAATGGATTAAATTCATTTTTTTCCTCAGAATTCTACACACAACTCCCATAATGACAACGTGAAAAAAAGTTTACTTGAGGTTTTTGCAAATTTATTAAAAATAAAACTGAGAAATCACATGTACATAAGTATTCACAGCCTTTGCTCAATACTTTGTCGATGCACCTTTGGCAGCAATTACAGCCTCAAGTCTTTTTGAATATGATGCCACAAGCTGGGCACACCTATCCTTGGCCAATTTTACCCATTCCTCTTTGCAGCACCTCTCAAGCTCCATCAGGTTGGATGGGAAGCGTTGGTGCACAGCCATTTTAAGATCTCTCCAGAGATGTTCAATCGGATTCAAGTCTGGGCCACTCAAGGACATTCACAGTTGTCCTGAAGCCACTCCTTTGATATCTTGGCTGTGTGCTTAGGGTCGTTGTCCTGCTGAAAGATCAACCGTCGCCCCAGTCTGAGGTCAAGAGCGCTCTGGAGCAGGTTTTCATCCAGGATGTCTCTGTACATTGCTGCAGTCATCTTTCCCTTTATCCTGACTAGTCTCCCAGTACCTGCCGCTGACAAACATCCCCACAGCATGATGCTGCCACCACCATGCTTCACTGTAGGGATGGTATTGGCCTGGTGATAAGCGGTGCCTGGTTTCCTCCAAACGTGACGCCTGGCATTCACACCAAAGAGTTCAATCTTTGTCTCATTAGACCAGAAAATTTTGTTTCTCATGGTCT
>JANRMT010062857.1:30074013-30099449 GCA_026402145.1 Polypterus bichir lapradei | reverse complement strand
CCTCTTTGCAGCACCTCTCAAGCTCCATCAGGTTGGATGGGAAGCGTTGGTGCACAGCCATTTTAAGATCTCTCCAGAGATGTTCAATCGGATTCAAGTCTGGGCCACTCAAGGACATTCACAGTTGTCCTGAAGCCACTCCTTTGATATCTTGGCTGTGTGCTTAGGGTCGTTGTCCTGCTGAAAGATCAACCATCACCCCAGTCTGAGGTCAAGAGCACTCTGGAGCAGGTTTTCATCCAGGATGTCTCTGTACATTGCTGCAGTCATCTTTCCCTTTATCCTGCCTAGTCTCCCAGTACCTGCCGCTGAAAAACATCCCCACAGCATGATGCTGCCACCACCATGCTTCACTGTAGGGATGGTATTGGCCTGGTGATAAGCGGTGCCTGGTTTCCTCCAAACGTGACGCCTGGCATTCACACCAAAGAGTTCAATCTTTGTCTCATCAGACCAGAGAATTTTGTTTCTCATGGTCTGAGAGTCCTTCAGGTGCCTTTTGGCAAACTCCAGGTGGGCTGCCATGTGCCTTTTACTAAGGAGTGGCTTCCGTCTGGCCACTCTACCATACAGGCCTGATTGGTGGATTGCTGCAGAGATGGTTGTCCTTCTGGAAGGTTCTCCTCTTTCCACAGAGGATCTTTGGAGCTCTGACAGAGTGACCATCGGGTTCTTGGTCACCTCCCTGACTAAGGCCCTTCTCCCCCGATCGCTCAGTTTAGATGGCCAGCCAACTCTAGGAAGAGTCCTGGTGGTTTCGAACTTCTTCCACTTAAGGATGATGGAGGCCACTGTGCTCATTGGGACCTTCAAAGCAGCAGAATTTTTTTGTAACCTTCCCCAGATTTATGCCTCGAGACAATCCTGTCTCAGAGGTCTACAGACAATTCCTTTGACTTCATGCTTGGTTTGTGCTCTGACATGAACTGTCAACTGTGGGACCTTCTATAGACAGGTGTGTGCCTTTCCAAATCATGTCCAATCAACTGAATTTACCACAGGTGGATTACAATTAAGCTGCAGAAACATCTCAAGGATGATCAGGGGAAACAGGATGCACCTGAGCTCAATTTTGAGCTTCATGGCAAAGGCTGTGAATACTTATGTACATGTGCTTTCTCAATTTTTTTATTTTTAATAAATTTGCATAAACCTCAAGTAAACTTTTTTCACTTTGTCCAGATGCACTGTATATATATATATATATATATATATATTAGGTTATATACTCTATATATATCATTTTTAATTCAGCAATTTAAGTTAAAAAAATACATGAAATCATATATTAATCAACAGACGCTACAGGCAGGCAAGCAGGCAGTGAGAGTAGAGATAGATGTACAAGGCACTAGATGGACAGATAAATAAACAGGGAAGGCTATGTATAATAGGCAGAGCATGAAAGCACTATATAATAGGCAGACAAAGAAGCCACTAGGTAACAGCTATAATTAATGAAATCACATGTTAATCAACGGAAATTATCACATTTTTTACTTTACACTTAATGATTTACTTAAGAAAAAAGAAAAAGGCGCCAACCTGCCTATGAACACAGACGCTGTGGGCAGGCAGGCGGGCAGGCAGGATGGCGAAAAACACAGAAGAGCACCCCTGAAACGGAAGTGGCGGTGGGACATGGAGATCGCTTTGAGTAGTGAGAAAGGCGCTATATAAATGTAAAGAATTATTATTATTATCATGTTACTTTTTTTCTTGAGTTGGTTCCATTACTGCTTGTGTTCACAAAAGTTCTAAACATGTTTTTTGTTATTTTTTTCTCTGGCTCCAACACTAATGATTAAATGGGCTTGTCCAGTTAATGCCCAGCTGTTGTAGCTGGCTAACTTACAGGATGTCCACCAGTCACTAAATGTATAAAAAAAATAATCTGAGTGAAAGAAAATTTTAGAAGTAAAGGAAAGGAAGAAGATGGCCTCCAGTCCTGGAGGGCCACAGTGGCTGCAGGCTTTCATTCTAACCATCTTCATTAGTGACCAGTTTTTGCTGCTAATTACCTTCTTTTGCCTTAGTTTTAATTAACTTGACCCCGGCCCCTTAGTTGTCTCTTTTCCTTAATTAGCAGCCAATCAATAAGGAGAAACAAAACAGACCACCACATGACCAGCTGTGCCAATCACACAATATCTGAAAATAAAGGTGATGGTCTCAGTAAGGTTGATTTCTCAGGTCACCAAAACATTTTGATGATGTTCTTAGCAAAAACAGAAAAATCAAAAGTTTTAGAAATGTCTACTGTGGCAGAATGAGAGCAGCAACAAGCCATGCAATGAAATAACAGGCTTAATTAACAGCAAGAATCGGCTTCTCATTAAGAGATTGGTTGGAGTTTGAAGTCTCAGTTTAGTTGGTCATCTGTTGGCTTGTTTCACATCTCATTTCTGTTTGGCTACCATTTAATGAAGAAAGGAATAAATACAGAGGACTAAATCCTTAAAAACAAGGCTATTAAAATGAAGGGAAAAGAAATTCATTAGCAGTGAAAACTGATCATTGATTAGGAAAAGTGTTGGAATGAAAACCTGCAGCCACTGCGGTCCTCCAGGCCTGGAGTTCGACACCCCTAGCATATTGGATAGTAACTGAATTAATTTAAACGGATTTGGGATTGAATTGTCTTGTACTTTGTGCGTTACTCTCCAGGGCAGTAGGTGGCGATATACTACCCTTCGAGTTGGAGCAGTCATACTCGATAAGGAGTAGAAGAAAATCGTCCTCCGGGACACAAGGTGGTGATAGAGACTAAATATTGTGGTGGCACTGGAAGAAAAACAGACCTGTTTCCGTCGGCAAAAAGATTAAAAAAAAAAAAAAACGAAAAAGAAAGCAAGCGAGCCTTCGCAGCCCTTCTTTGGAGGGTGACGAGGCTGACTTTTTCTTGGTTTTGCACTGAATCTCATTCCATCTGATTATCGTATCGATGCACGTACTTTTGTTTCGTTTATTTCTTCACCTAATATTTTTCTAAAGACCCTGCGAAATATGCAGTTGCAGCTTTCCCGATTCACCTCCGAGACTGTCTGTGGGATGCGCACTTCACCTGGCGAATGGAGCGAGAGAAGCTGCTGCAAAATGTAGACGCGAAGGCAGACGCACGCCAGGCGAAGCGCATTCGTCCTTTCTGAAGTCGCAGCTTTCATTGTTTTATGTCTCCGACCCTCTAAAGGGAGCCGTCCACCGCAAACCTAGTTCTCCATGGCCTGTTATCGAGGATTGGCAGGCGGACACCAGCAGGGTCTGGATACGCTCGTCGCTTCTGAGGAGACCCCGGCGGTGTTCCAGGCATTTGGGCAGTTCTGGGACGTGCAGTGCAGGCTGGGCCGGGGGGTGTCCGCCTCGGTGTACAAGGTGTCCTCGGGAGTGGCCTCGGCAGCCGTCAAAGAGTTTGAGAGCAGCGCGCAGGCCGGAGATTACGGCTTTCGTAAGGAGCAAGCCGTGCTGGAGGAGCTCAAGGGCCACCGGAATATCGGTAAACGAAGGGAGAGTGTGGCGTTGGGGTGGGTGGCAGAGTTGTCGGGTTTTACAGTGAAAATCCCCTCCATTCTGAAAAACTTAACAAAACGAAATCTCCTAAATATTGTTTACTGATTTACACGTTTAATAAAGGCTTTAACAAAACGAATAACTGTTCTCTTGTTAGGAATGGTTATGTCCGTTGTACACGTAACTTATGTTGCTCTAACTAGCTCTGGCTACATTTGTAGTAAAATATTTTAAATCGTTCTGCTTAAAAGTCCATTCCAGCTTTCAGGGTGTATTCCTGTACAGCAAATTAATGGCATGGGTTTTGCAGTGCATCGACTTGGGTATTTGCAAAATGCCTGGATTTTTGTCATCTTTAACAGTTTAAAATACAGGTCAACCTAATAACGGAATTGAAACGTAGCGCCATCTTTCGGCACAAACGGGTGACAGAGCTGACTGCGGAATATCGAACTCGATGACAGCGTCCGTTTTCGTCTTGCTAGCACCAATAGCAGGGGCCGTCCCACCTTTTTCTGTACATTGATTTAGTTAGGTAAACGGTACCCCTCGGTGTCCTCCGCGCTCGGCCAGTATTGTTTGACTTGGAGGTCCGGCGGAGCCCCTCGATTTAAATAAATGGGACTTTCCAGAGCGAGCGCCGCTCGGTGTTACTACTGTAACTTTTAAGAAAAATAGACCATGTAATGAAATAAACACAGAAAACATAGCCATGTTTAATACTGTATACAAGTCAGTCATTGTCCAACCCGTTATATCCTAACAGAGGGTGACGGGGGCCTGCTGAAGTCAATCCCAGGCAACACCGGGCGCAAGGCAGGAACAAACCCCATGAAGGGCGCCAGCCCACCGCAGGGCACACACATATACCCATACACCTAGCACACACTAGGGACAATTCAGGATTGCCAATGCGCCAAACCCGGATGTTTTTGGACTGTGGGAGGAAACCCATGCAAACTCCACACAGGGAGGACCCGGGATGCAAACCCGGATCTCCTAACTGTGAGGCAGCAGCGCTGCCACCGTGACGCCCTACTTTATACAAGGAGTTTCCTAATTAAATACAACAGCAGCACATGTCCGCCAAATAAAGCTAAGTGTCAAAAAAAAAAAAACCTTATATTCCTTATAAACAGGAAATGTCAAATTCAAGCTTGGGAGCAGAACATTAAACAGGACTCGTCCTCACTCAAATCAACAACTTTAAATTTTCCTGTTTGTACTTTTTCAGTTTCTCACAACGTCGTTTATGGCACTGTCCTCCTTTAACGTCCTCAATGACAGATTTTGGTAATTTCGTAGTGCAGAAGTTGATATTTAATGCCCTCTTTTGCTATCAGCACATGACTGACTGACTGACTGACATTAAGGCATGTGCACTATGCAGGATGTGACGTCAAGGCATATGTCACCAATCACAAGTTAATTTGGTTTTGCAATTACATTTTAGAGATGCGCAGAGTTGATAAGTTTTTGTTAAAATGTACAAAACAATTTTATGTAAGAAACTGTAGTTCAAGAATTGTGCTAAAAGAAATACGTACAATAATTGTGATGAAAAGACAGACTCAGGATACTAAAACAGAGAAACATAAGATGGAAACAAAAAAAACTGAGATCTATGTGGAAAAACAGGGGGGTGGGAACACCGACAGTGTCACCTAATAGATTGACCAGTACACTCTCTGGCTGCCGTCTGTTCTTTTGTGAGTCAACTTCTTTTTTTTAAACCTGGAAAAGTTTTACATAAAAAAGATCATGAGGAAATTAAGGCCATATTCGTAAATAAGAATCATTGAATGCATGCGTTTGCTTAACTCTCTTTTGTCATGTTTGGATTTGCTCTCTTAACTGTAATCCAATAATGTCAAATAATAAAAGTCAGAGTAGACAACAGATTAAATGAAACTGAATGATGGAAGTTCACAGCTGTTTTGGTATCCTTCCCACAAGAATGCCTATTGGTATATAATAGATTAAAATAACAGGACCCAACAAACATGTAATGAAAAACATAACCTAAAATAAAAAAAACAAACAAACAAAAAAAACACAACTAGCGTGTCCCCTTATAACATTCATAAATACAGTGCAAGTGATTTGTCTAAGATGTCAAACTGCACATCCTGTGTTTTTCCGGTCTGTGTGCTCATTGTAATACAAGCATTAAGACCTTTAGAGGCACTTAAAGCGCTTAAAAGATTTTGGTGCCCCGATATATATGAGGCGATGGACTCACTCTCAGTGGATGACTGAACAGGACAGGCGACATGACCAAGACCAGAATGATCACGTGAACCTCGGTGGACCGTATGGCACTTGCCAGATCCTAATTTTGTTGTATTCCCAAGAGTAATATATACAGTATTAATCATTAATAGATAGATAGATACTTTATTAATCCCAAGGGGAAATTCACATAATCCAGCAGCAGTATACTGATTAAAAAAAAAAAATTAAATTAAATAGTAATAAAAATGCATGTAAAAGCAGACAATAACTTGAGTAATGTTAGCATTATATAGCACATAATGGCGCACTGCATGAGAATGTGCAATGAATACACTTGACTTGAGCATTTATAGTATCATACTCTCTCTCTGTACGTTCGTTTGCTCTGAGGTTGATGCGCTTGCTGCTTCCTGAGCAGCTCTTCTTTTCTCCACCCTAGTGGTCCACTCCTTCTGTTCTTTTGTCGGCATCTTTTTGCGTTAAAACTGATTAAGTCAGTGTTTGTGTTGCAATTGCTTAGTACGTTTTACTTAATTTTTCACTTAAGCTGGCACTTAAGTCTTCAATCTACCTCAAGAATGATTTAAGATATGAAGAGGTAGGGAAAGTGACGGCGAAGGTGGTAGGGATGAGAAATGGCCCCCGTACGCATGTGGCTCACTCTGCCGAGAGCTGATTCTACAAAAAAATAAAAATAGGAATAACCTCGGAGGTCAATCATCACCCCGAACGTGGATAGTAGACGTCACGTAGTATATGTGTACCAAATTTCAGGTCAACATGTCAAACGGTTTGCGAGCTACAGGGAATTTAAAATCCTGGTCAGACAAACGGACAGCCAAGGTAGCGTATTATATATAAAGATTAATATTAAAATTGATAAGTATATATTAACCTTTATTATTACCATTTTATTATTATTTTTATGATTGTGTACATGTGTATGTCATTTTTTCATTTAATGTGTGAGCCCCTTTTTGTGGAACCTGGTTCAGCTGCACCATTTACAGTTTTGCACCCTTTGGTCCATAGTTAATCTGGCAATGGAAAATTTTCTTGCCTTGATGCCCTAAGCACAATCTTATTTTGCTTAATGGTTAATCCAGCCTTGTACATATTTTAAAAAATGTATCTGACGCTGTTTAAGAGTATACAGTCGTGGACTAATGTCTCTTGCCCAAGCCTCATGATGCTCATTGGTAATTTGATTAAATTTAGTTTTGTCACGATTAATGCATGGTAGAGGAAAGAAACAGAGTGCACTCCATTGTGTGCCGAATTGAAAAGCAATGAATTATTTGATTTCTTTTTAATTATGACATGGGAAAAAAATAGCATGCCAAAATTAAATGCTCAACATGAATATACACTGAAGTTTTATGTATTTTACATGTTGGATTGCATTCAGTCTTAGCAGGGGGATAGCTTATCGATAGCATGCCAATAAGCGTTTCCTTGTACTTTGGTCTCATGATAATAAACTTGAATTTGTATATTCAAAACTGACAACTTAAAGTTAAATTCACAAAAAGAATCAAAGTTATTTTTATCCAGCGATGTTGATGTTTTTCTTAAATGAACAATATCCATTAAATGTTGCACTCAAGTCAGAACCTAACCTTGGCTGGAATGCCAGCACATTTTAACTGATATACAGTTAGAGCAGA
This sequence comes from Polypterus bichir lapradei, assembly GCA_026402145.1. NCBI lineage: Eukaryota > Metazoa > Chordata > Cladistia > Polypteriformes > Polypteridae > Polypterus > Polypterus bichir. The sequence continues at coordinate 30,092,040 of JANRMT010062857.1, read as the reverse complement.
CCATTTGAGAACTGGCAGTCAACCTAATCTGTCCCCTTTTGGAATGTGTGCCAATCTCATGACAAAGGGGAAGGACCCACACAGACTGCACACAGACAGAGTCACCCTAGTTGTAGAATCCATTACTGTGGTGCTGTGAGGCCGCAGTAGCACTAACTATTGCACCACTCACGTGTTTTTAATACTGATATTCTCCATGTATATATCAGCCTTGAATTTATTTGATGCAGTTCTGAAGAAGTAAGAGATTAATGAATACTGATAGTGTTTTCTGTTTTTTTTTGTTTTTTTTTTTGTCTTATTTTCTAGTTACCTTATATGGCACGTTTACTAATTATTCTGGTCCACACTTATCCACTAACTGCCTTTTACTGGAATTACTTGATGTGAGTGTCTCAGAGCTGCTGCTTCGGTCCAAGAGTCATGGCCACTCAATGTGGATGATTCAGCATTTGGCCAGGGACATTCTTGAGGCACTTTTCTTCCTACATCGAGGACACTACGTTCATGCTGACATTAAGCCCAGAAATATCCTATGGAGTGCTGACGATGAATGCTTTAAATTAATTGACTTTGGCCTCAGCTTCAAAGAAGGAAATCAGGTAGGATTCAAGTGTCAATTTACAGTAACTCAATATAATGCCGTTCTTTATGGCTGTGTTTTAATACAGCTTATAAATCAATTAGTGGTATGAGGTTAGAGAATGAATTTAATGTATTGTCAGTGTGTTAGATGTTTATTGTAAAACACAAATAAAATGTACAGGACATAACAGAAGGTTAGGACTAGACTATCAGTTGGTGGTCCTGGCCCTGAAATAACAAACAAAACCAGCTTTTTCCGTGTGAGGTTAGTTTCCTACTTTTCATTAAGTCCTAGTTTCCATTGCTGTCAGTGGTTGTTGTGTACTACGTTTTATTCTTGACCTCAACACAAGCAGAACGAAGGACACTGATGTCTCAAATTTTGCAGAAAAAATATTGTCCAGCACGTGTGTTTCCTTACTTAAAGCTGTGATTTTAGCAGTAAAATATTGCAGGCCAATGTTTTGTTTTTCTATCCAGAAAAAATGTATTTGGGAACGAATGTGCAGCAGAAACACAGTTGTTATTTCTATATAGATATATATACAGTGGGTACGGAAAGTATTCAGACCCCCTTCAATTTTTCACTCTTTGTTATATTGCAGCCATTTGCTAAAATCATTTAGATTAATTTTTTTTCCTCATTGATGTACACACAGCACCCCATATTGACAGACAAAAAAAAAAGAATTTTTGAAATTGTTGCAGATTTATTAAAAAAGAAAAACTGAAATATCACATGGTCCTAAGTATTCAGACCCTTTCCTCAGAATTTAGTAGAAGCACCCTTTTGAGCTAATACAGCCATGAGTCATCTTGGGAAAGATGCAACAAGTTTTTCACACCTGGATTTGGGGATCCTCTGCCATTCCTCCTTGCAGATCCTCTCCAGTTCTGTCAGGTTGGATGGTAAACGTTGTTGGACAGCCATTTTTAGGTCTCTCCAGAGATGCTCAATTGGGTTTAAGTCAGGGCTCTGGCTGGGCCATTCAAGAACAGTCACAGAGTTGTTGTGAAGCCACTCCTTCGTTATTTTAGCCGTGTGCTTAGGGTCATTGTCTTGTTGGAAGGTAAACCTTCGGCCCAGTCTGAGGTCCTTAGCACTCTGGAGAAGGTTTTTGTCCAGGATATCTCTGTACTTGGCTGCATTCATCTTTCCCTCGATTGCAACCAGTCGTCCTGTCCCTGCAGCTGAAAAACACCACCATGCTTCACTATGGGGACTGTATTGGACAAGTGATGAGCAGTGCCTGGTTGTCTCCACACATAACACTTAGAATTAAGGCCAAAAAGTTCTATCTTGGTCTCATCAGACCAGAGAATCTTCAGGTGTCTTTTAGCAAACTCCATGCGGGCTGTCATGTGTCTTGCACTGAGGAGAGGCTTCCGACAGGCCACTCTGCCATAAAGCCCTGACTGGTGGAGGGCTGCAGTGATGGTTGACTTTCTACAACTTTCTCTCATCTCCTGACTGCATCTCTGGAGCTCAGCCAAAGTGATCTTTGGGTTCTTCTTTACCTCTCTCACCAAGGCTCTTCTACCCTGGTAGCTCAGCTTGGCTGGACGGCCAGCTCTAGGAAGGGTTCAGGTCATCCCAAACGTCTTCCATTTAAGGATTATGGAGGCCACTGTGCTCTTGGGAACCTTAAGTGCAGCAGAAATTTTTTTGTAACCTTGGCCAGATCTGTGCCTTGCCACAATTCTGTCTCTGAGCTCTTCAGGCAGTTCCTTTGACCTCATGATTCTCATTTGCTCTGACATGCATTGTGAGCTATAAGGTCTTATATAGACAGGTGTGTGGCTTTCCTAATCAAGTCCAATCAGTATAATCAAACACAGCTGGACTCAAATGAAGGTGATCTCAAGGATGATCAGAAAAAAATGGAAAGCACCCGAGTTAAAGATATGAGTGTCACAGCAAAGGGTCTGAATACTTAGGACCATGTGATATTTCAGTTTTTCTTTTTTAATAAATCTGCAAGAATTTCAAAAATTTTTTTTTGTCTGTCAATATGGGGTGCTGTGTGTACATTAATGAGGAAAAAAATTAATTTAAATGATTTTAGCAAATGGCTGCAATATAACAAAGAGTGAAAAATTGAAGGGGGTCTGAATACTTTCCGTACCCACTGTACATCTTGGTCAAAGTCAGTCAGTCATTGTCCAACCCGCTATATCCTAACACAAGGTCACGGGGCTCTGCTGGAGCAAATCCCAGCCAGCACAAGGTGCAAGGCAGGAACAAATCCCAGGCAGGGCGCCAATCCACTGCAGGGCGCACATGCACACGCACACACACACACACACCAAACACACACTAGGGACAATTTAGGATCGCCAACATGCAAACTCCACACAGGGAGGACCCAGGAAGATATCCAGGTCTCCTTACTGCGAGGCAGCAGCGCTACCACTGCGCCACCCACTTGGTCAAAGTCAATAAGCTAATAACATTTTACAGTTCTAATAACTGCCGCAAGATTAATCTAATTAATTATTTAATGATGTTTACATACAAATATCTTGAAAGAGACACATTTTTTGCCTACTCAGACAGGCAGGCATCACTCAAACGCTAGTGGTCAATCATTGCTCTGGGATGCCTACAACAACAACAATTATTTTTGCACTACTGGTCAAAAGTTTTAGAACACCACAGTTATTCCATGTCTCGATGCATGCTCAATAATCAAGGCGGATAGCACAACACAGGAGAGCTACCTCGTCAGGCCAGGACTCTGCAGTCTATTTACATCTACAGGACAGTGGTCACTCTTTCAGTGATGAACATGTGCACATCCTGGACAGGGAGGAACGCTGGTTTGAGCGAGGAGTCAAAGAGGCCATTTATGTGAAATTGATGACCATCTCTGAACCGAGGAGGGGGCCTAAGGGTACATCTCTCATCATCTTACAATGCTGTGATTGCAGCCAATCCCCAGATCTCTGTGAATGGTAATCATGGATATTGATCAATGGACAATTTGCATATCATTGATCACACGGCCCATTGTCAGTCAATGGTGCTAGTTTGGTCATTAGGCCAAGGTACTGTTTATAAGGTTGGAGAAACCTGCAGTCAACTGAGACTAAGGGAGTCACTTGGATGAGTGATGAAATGTATCGGGAAAGAAACCATGTCCAGATGAACAGAATCAACTTTCTATAATATGGTTATTTCAGTTTATTTAAATTTAATTAGTTGAAATGCAGTGAATGACCTAAAATGATGCAAAGGTAAGCAGTGAATTGCCAGAGGTTTAAATGTAAAGCTTAGGTTAGCAAAAAGTGAAAAGGGGAAATATCAGAATATTACAAATGGGCCTTCTTCAGTGACCATCTAAAAGGTTACAGCCTACAGATGTTCTGTAGCAGTTAACGTAAATTAAGCCTTTCATAGTGAAAGAAACAATTTGCACAGGTGTCCCAACCTCTGTTAATTTCTTAAAAACACTCTGTGTGTCTTAAAGCAAAGTTGGAACAGACTGTGTTAACTACACCCTCTGAAGTACCAGTTGGATAATATTACACTGTAGAAAGTGGTAAATTCCAGTGATAATAAATGGCAAGAAAATGACAATTAACAAACGAAATGAGTCAAAGCGTTATTAACCTTAGAAGTGTAGGCCTTTCATTTAGAGAAATTGCAAAAAAAAAAAAAATTATATATATATGTAGCTATCAAAGTGTCAGTGAGCACAGTGTTTTCCCACACATTTCAAAGAAATTCTGATAGGAAGAGATCTGGCAGACCATAAGTCACAATCCAACCAGAAGACTAGTTTATGATAATCACCAGCATAGCACAGTCTCCGCACTTCAACCCCATTGAGTTAGTTTGGGATGAACTGGAAAGAAGGGTGAAAGGAAAGCAACCTACAAGTGCAACACATTTGTGGGAACTTCTGCAACAGTGTTGGAAAGATCTTTCTGACCAGTATGTGATTTCCCTTATAGAAAGAATGCCATTTGTGTGTTTGGCTGTTGTATCAGCAAAGGTTGGCTAATTTGATTAATCAAAAATCTGAAAAACTAACTTAATGATTCTTTGACTTATTTTTTTTTATTTGTCCATGCTTATTGTTCTATGCCTTGATTTCATGATACACTAAGAATTTAAACTGCATTCTTTTCCATAAAAACTGAGGTTTTTTAAAACTTTTGACTGATAATGTACAACACATCTCCATACAAACAGTGTAGCTTAACGAGCTGTACAAGATGTTAAAGTAATTACATGCAAAGAAAAATTGATAAGAAAAATAATGCTTAAATAGTATACAAAAATGAATAATGCACTCTTACATAAGACAAATAAAAACTGAAGAGAAATAGAGTCCTTAAAACAAAAAAAAAAATCTCTATTTAAGTTTCTAATTGATGGGTCATTGATAAGGTCAGTAGGCCAAGGAGGACAGAAAAAAAAATAAACTCCAGTTAAGCTGGAGAAATAAAAAGAACAGAATCTGCAGTGCTTCCACGGCAAAAGACCACTCAGCGCCCACTGGGCATTCTGCCCAACATAAATGTCCTTAAGTTGTTCATTGTTGTATTTTAAAGCTTTGTCTTGGAGGATTCAATGCAGTGGGTCTCATGGCAGGCTGGGGTATCTGCTTTCATTCAAAATGTGTATTCCTTTGAAAAGATTAATTCTCGGTTTGTCTATGTATGAGATAATATAGAAACCTAGAAAGTACATAAGTAAATAAATAGGCTGTCTTGTATTGGCAGTTTTATTCATATCAATTGCGTAAAACAAACTCAAAGTAAATGAACAGCACACAACCTTTATCCTTTTTTCCCCTTCCTGGGGATCTAGTATAACTCCTTTATAGACACATTTCAGTTATAGTGGTGGTTGTTGCATGTTGCTGTATAAATGTTTAACACTCTGTCATGATCTTTTTGTTTTGCTAATGCTGTGGTTAAGTAAAGAAAGTGATTTGCAGTATTGGTCAAGAAATCAGATATCCTTTTTTTATTTTATTTTTTTTTTAAATCTCTAAAAGAACATAATAATAATTAAAAAATCTATATGAAAATTATTATTTTCATTTTAAAAACAATGATTTGGCTAAAATTGGGATTTTTTAAAGAAATATGTTTTTTGTTTAAAGGAAGATAATGGCAGAATTATGAAGATAATGTCCAGAAAAAAATGAGCAGTCAAACTATTTTAGCTTGCGCTACATGTACATTTCAATACAATATAAATGCAGTTGACAGCTATATTCAGTGACATCTATGCACAAATGTAATTTGTGTAGGAGCCTGCATGTGCAGCAACAGATGCAAGGGGGATTGGTGTCCCATTTTCAACTTCCCATAAGCACACACTCACCCATATTAAAGAAATTTTAAAGTTGTATGTTGACCTGACTAAGTGATTTGGATTGAAAAAGGAGAGCAACTGTACAACAATAATGGGATTATGTTAACTTCAGATAGAAGACCCCTAATTCAAGTCAAGACCACAGGATTTTCAGTTAGCACCATTGTGTAATACAGATCATGTTTATTGGGAAGTTAGACAATAAATACAATAAGCTAACTTTGCACTAGCAAAGTTGTTCTAGGCTTTGCTGGTTATTTTAGTGTGTATGGTTCTTTTTTAAATGCTGCAGAAATTATATGTACTAGCCAACCCGCGGCGTACCATACACTGCATAATCAGGCTGGTTTTTTTAAAGATTTTTAAGCACAGGGAGAAAATTAACATTTGAAAAATCGTTAATGTAATAAATCAGCAAGAAAAGCAACATTGTAACAATGCACGGAACGAACCAACACACAATCGTCTATGACTGAATTTCTCGTTCAGTATGCACTGCCTGCTCATGTGCCCACCTCCAACTCGGCACTTGAGTCGTTGTCATCTTTGCACAGTCCAGATGCACCTGTGACTCACGTAGACTCTTCATTGCTCTGTGCGGTTGTGGCTGCTTTTCTATATATAATCCACCAAGACACCCGACCACGGTAGTAGCGAGGTGGGGCTTCATTGTTCCTTTCGCATGGTTTTTCATGGTGGACGCGGTCGGGTGTCGAAACCGAAAAGAATAATGAAAAGTCAACATGGCTCAGACGTGCATGTGGACTCCTAGCACAGACGAAAGGGACTAACTGGGTGGTTGGTGAGTTTTTGCATCCGGGCACATGGGCAGGCAGTGTGAATGCCTAGAGAGCGAGGGTAGACGCGGGCCGGTGAAAAAGGAGTGTTGGTGGGCAGGGAAACGTCTTTCGTGTTCCTGCATGAGTATCTAAGAAGACGCATGTTTGTCGCAGATGCGAATTGCTGTATGTAGCGTGTAAAACAGTTCGCTATGGTGCACGCGGTCGTGCGTCGTAACCGAAAACTCGGTTTTTAAAGACTGCTTACTTCATTGTGTTTTATCCTCAGTTGTAAAGGATCGTTTTAAGGATCCCATGGGATACCCCTCGCAAACTGTTTTACATGCTGCATATGGCGATTCACCTCCGCGAGAAACATGCCTCTATGAACAGTCAACGTGGCTCGGAGATGCATGTGGCCTCTACGACAGACGAATATAAATGACGGCGGTTTTTCTGTGTCGTCGCGTCCGAGTTGGTGGGCGTGGCTCTGCGAGTTGTCGTCGTATCCAATGGTCTTAGAGTTGGTGGGCGTGGCTCCTTCCTGCATGCGCCATAGGTGTCTTACTTGTCGGTGGCTTAGTGAATCCATGCCCCTTCCGGCGTGCTTTCCATGGGTGTTTTGCCTTAGTGAATTATATATATATAGATTCTTAACTGCAAGTCATTTTTACATTTTGGAGCTTGTTATCTGTATGTGTACACACTATTTAATACGCTAAGTATGATTGGTTACTTTTAAGACAATTCTAAAAATTGTACCTTAAAGTGAATAGCCACTTTGGATGAGTAAATGAATGTTCAGTTCAAATTGTATTTGTAAAGTAGTACAAAAATGAAAAGGAGTGCTCAAAGAAAAGGCTTTTTTTTTTCTGAACATGGCAACTTTCCATATACAGGGTTCTGTGAGACTGGCTGTGCAGTACGTGTGTTGCTGTGTTATGTCATAAGGGTCTGACATTTATTTGTATAGTCACACTTCATGGATTGATTGTGTTTGCCAGTAGTTTAAACAACTTTTTAGCATTTGTAATTTACAGCATGGCCTGCTACTGAAATTGGCTTATTATCCTTTTGGTTCTCATTTATCTTGCATAGGTGTAAAATAAAGAGGCCAAGCCCTGTAGTGAGACACCACTAAGTTATGTAACCCTTTCTGTACTCGAATCTGTGCTGTTGTCACTTGTCTATACATTTCTTTTAGTTGCTGATTAAAGTTCAGTGCACACCAGTGCATTAAGTGTTTCACTCACTGAGCAGTGATAGGAATGGAACTCAATATAGCCCAAATAATTGTGTTTATTTTCTAATTTGGAAATATTAACCTTGACTATGCAGCAACATGTGCTCAAAATTGCAGAAATGACTTCCAGATGTCAGTCTAACTTGAAGTTCTATATGACAGCTGTTGTGGCTCTTCTGCAATCTGTCACGATCAGTAATTCTGACATGTTGTAGAAATGACCTTTTTTATTTTGCTTCTACTTGCATATTCTTCTTAAGAGACCTGAATTAGGGTTGTCAAAAATATTGATTTTATTTTTCAATATGTGTCAATTCTTAAATTTTGAAACCATACAAACACACACTTCTGTAGTATTGATTCTGTCCATAACAGACAATTCTTTTGACAGCAAGTTCACATCCATAGGCTAACACAAACACACACACACACATATACACACTACACCTTGCATGGCAGGTCAGCACCACCTCCCTTAAGAAGAAGGATTTAGTTATCCTACAATTTTTTAAATTTCATCCTTAATTTTGCGTTTTATATCTCACCTCCCCATGTGGCATAGAAAGCAGTTCTGAATATCAACATTTTTAAGTATTGTATCGAAGTTTGGAATTTCAGTATTGTGACAACTCGTCCTAGATTATTTATTTATCTGTCTATCTAATTTACTTTCTCCATGTGCTGTACAAGGCAGTGTACTGTATATTTTAAAGTTTCCAACTGTTTCTGGTCTGCTGTCATATTTTATTTACCGTGGAAAAAGGTTTCGACATCTGTGGTTCTGCTTGTTATGAATGTAATTTGGAGTATGAATGTTTGTAGTACTTGTTTGTAATCCTCGTGTCACTTTTGATCAGTGGAAACATTCTTCAAGTCACGGTCAAGAAGACCTGAAATGTCAGCTCTGCAGAACCTCCAATTTTAGTGCTTTACAGTTGTGTATATCATGTTTACCTTTGTCAAATGATCACTGATTTCAGTTTCTTAATTTTAATTGTATATGGTGGAGCATAAAATATGCTTCCAAGAAAGTTGAGTGACTGCCATGATATGTTTTGTGCAATTTGTTAATAAAAAATTACGGTTACAAATGAATTTTTATTACTTCATACCCAAATGTGAGCATTTACATCAAAATGTAAAATCATTTGTTTGGAAATCATATTTTATTTATTTTTTGCATTATGACAAAAAGTATTAGTGTTTATGGATGTGTTGAGAGAGGACATGCAGGTGGTGGGTGTAACAGAGCAAGATGCTGAAGACAGGACGATATGGAGGAGATGATCCGCTGTGACAACACCTAATGGGAGCAGCCAAAAGAAGAAGAAGAAGATGATGACAAAAAGTATTAGTGTGATAAAGTGTTTATCTGTGTTAATGTATGTACTAGTTGAGCACACAGACCTCCAATCCTCAAATAAAAGGGGTTTGAAAACCAAGTTACAGGGTGTGCAATATGAAATTCTAAAGCAAAAGAAATGTTGTATTGGGGGAAAAAAAAGAGCACAGTAAACCAGAGCAAGAAGTAAGGAACACCAGATAGAAAGGTCCATAAGACTTCTTTGTAGACTAGATTAGTAGTTTAAAAACATTCATCCACTTCCCCATAAGAGAAGCATGTTGAAACATGACTTTCATGTCTTCAAATCTAGAAACTTGTGGAAAAGGCAATGTGTAGTTGTCCATGAGAGAGAAAATGGGCAAATCTAGGAACAGTCCAGCTTTGTTGAAGGTTTGTGTTTAGGTTGATTGAATGGGAAATTGTCTGCATTGAATTTGAAAAGGTATTATTTAGTGTTCGGTGCAGAGATCCATGCAAGGTCCTCCTGTTTTGGCTGCTCCCGTTAGGGGTTGCCACAGCGGATCATCTTCTTCCATATCTTTCTGTCCTCTGCATCTTGTTCTGTCACATCCATCACCTGCATGTCCTCTTTCACCACATCCATAAACCTTCTCTTAGGCCTTCCTCTTTTCCACTTCCCTGGCAGCTCTATCCTTTAACATCCTTCTCCCAATATACTCAGCATCTCTCCTCTGCAGATGTCCAAACCAAAGCAATGTCACCTCTCTAACTTTGTCTCCCAATCGTCCAACTTGAGCTGACCCTCTAATGTCTTCATTTCTAGTCCTGTTGATCCTCATCACACCCATTGCAAATCTTAACATCTTTAACTCTGCCACCTCCAGCTCTGTCTCCTGCTTTCTGTTCAGTGCCACCGTCTCCAACCCATATAACATGGCTGGTCTAACTACTGTCCTGTAGACCTTCCCTTTCACTCTTGCTGATACCCGTCTGTCACGAATCACTCCTGACACTCTTCTCCACCCACTCCACCCTGCCTGCACTCATAACAAAAAAAAAGAAATCTAATGAAAGACCTTGTGACCTCTACCTTAATCATGTTTTGAAGAAGATTTGGGAAGACACATCTGGTGATGTTGACTATACCTTTATTGCCACTGAGGTTTCTAGAGTTAATATTTGAGGTTGTAGTCCAGACTTTGTCAAAAAGTGAATGAATTCAACAGGGAAGTTAAGTTGTTCATCTTCAGAAGTGATTATGACTCTGTTGAAGTGCGTCTTATCAACACCCACCATAAGGTTGTATATGATGTGTGGTTTTGTGTCAAAACATTTAAAAAGAATTACGTTGTTTTTGATGCAGTTTATGAAATCAGGGTAGATTTATCTATTCCTTCTAGATATTTAAGGATATGTTAGGGGATACTATGGACTCAAAATCTAAGGAGCTGTTGATACCGTACAAGAAGTACAAGAAAGACATCTTTCAGTATATTGCGGTGGTTCCCATAGTATAAGCAATACATTTCCATTTTGGCAACACAGTCTTTTGCCCCTCCTCAACCCTCTCTGGGGTAAACAGTGCCCCACAGTGCGGACATAGCTAATGCAACTTGCCCAACCTGATCAAAGCACAGTGATGTCCCTACATTGATGGATTAAAAGCCAAAAGTCCACATGACCATTATCATTAAGTTCTTCCATGTGAACCCTGAATACTATGAGGACTGATTTGTGAGGTCATTGATGTTAGGTAGAATGCCTAAAGGGGGCTGGTTGGTTTAGTGGCCTTGGAACCCCTGCAGATTTTATTGTTTTTCTCCAGCCATCTGGATTTTTTTTTGTTTGTTTTTTCTGTCCTCCCTGGCCATCGGACCTCAGTTTTATTCTATGTTATTTATTGTTCCCTGATTCTATTTCCTTATTTATTTTGTCTTTTTTCTCTTTCTTCATCATTTAAAGCACTTTGAGCTACATCATTTTTATGAAACTATGCTATTTAAATTAATGTTGTTGTTTTTTATCTCAGATATTGCTGTGGGTTAGTAAAACCAACATTCATAAGTTTGTAGGAGCTGTTTTTTGTCCAGAGAGACATTTAACAGTGTTTGGCAGTCTGTATCAGGGGTTGAGGCATGTCAATTGGCCATGTTACACAGTGACTCTATGTTCAGGCCTACCTCTTGCTTTAGCCTGTGCTTAAGTATCTTTTTGTCTGTTGTTGGTTAGCAGTGAAACATTTTTCTTTGTGGGATCGCTTTGTTTATGCTTTTCTTTTGTGATGAAGGGCATATAGTATAGTTGTCAGTCCGTAGATAGTGCTGGTTTTCCTGCAGCCATTGATGTGCTTTTCCCGAGCAGTGAGTTTCACAGGGATCATGCGCGATTGTGGCCGTCAGGTCATACTGTGGAATGTGCCGTTACCTTTGAAAGCAGAAGACCTTAAGGACTTTGGAAGGGTTAATAAATATCTGATTTGCATGAGCATTGAAAAGGATCAAGTCAGCCTGTCTGTGTAATACAGGTCTCCATTAGCACATGTTGAAGTGTTTCTTATGCCTTTTGGTTATGAGGCCTGAACATGTGTCTGGGCGATTGGTACGTGCACCTGTCATGAAAGCAAGCAGTCTCAGATACTCTTCTGAGATTATTGTGAGGGTCTTCAGTTACTGAAGTTGATTTTGTGTCAGACTGTTTCCTTTAGAAGCAAAAGCTCCCTTGTTGGAATAAGTTATTTTAAACTGCGGTGTTTTAAGTAACCTGAAACTATATAGATATAATGTAAAAGGCGATATCCTTCCCTTAGTGATATGGCGGTACAAAAATCACATAAGAGAATTATAACTTAGCTTTCTTTAATGACGATTTACGCGGTATAACAGACGAAAGGAAACCATAGCAAGACAATATCAAGATAGGATCTTGATCTATCAAGTATGCCATTTTCATTACTTCACTGAAAGGATTTTCCGGACGGATGACATCATCCATCCATAGGCTTCAAAGGGTTTGGCCGTAGTCCAAGCCTTTTTATACTGGCTGCTCCATGTGCTGGTCCTCTCTGGTCTCCAAACAAGGACAGTAAAGGACTCAACCCCACCTCCAAAAATGCAATAATAGCACAATGCCTACACTGCAGTTGTTCATTCTTCAAACTGCTAAAGTAATGGTTTTCTAAATGCAGGCAGACTAGCCCCTGTGTGCCAAACTTAGCCTGCACATGTGCATGAATCCTTTAAAAGTGTTTTACAGAGACAGTGACATTAACCTTAATATTATAGCAAATGTATTATAACAAACCACCCTTTGTCACTGGATCTGTGACAAAACAATCCCCGAGGGTCTTACCTACAAAGCAAAAGGTACTCGATCCCCCTCCACAGTGTAGACATTTCAAGAACATTTCTGGAAATGTGAAGTGTAGTGCCAATATAGCTCTTGTTTCATTTATCTAATATACCAGCGTAAATATTAACAATAATAAATTACAGTACATTTGGACAAACAGTTACATTTAACATGGTAGTGATCATTGTATCTCACCAATGGTGTAGGTGGAAATTTCCTGTTATGTCTTGCATAGTCAGTGTTGTACCTAAATATTACTGAATCCATGCAGTTGGTATCATAGTCTCAGATTATAATTCTATATAGCATCTTGATTGATTTCAATATTCTTTGGCACTCAATAAATTTCCATCTTCAGTATGTTGCTATATGTGTCCCACCCTTTGGTGTCTGATCCCTTTATGAGTTACAATAGTTGTAACATAACTCAGATGCTATTCTAGATCTATTGCTATGATTATTAATTGTTCTTAACTAGTATTCTTGCATAATTTTCTTTCACTATCAGATGTTCTATTCCCTTTCAATTCAACATCATTGGTAAATCATGCATATCCTCATACCTTTGAGCCCCTCTTTTAACATTTTCAAGTATATTCCTAAACTTTCTATATTTATGCCTTGTCCAACCTAGTGGTTTGTTGGCAAAGTCTTTTGCTTGGTGGCTTTGCAGATCCTTGGAACAAACGTGTGACTGCTTCAGGACACTAAAGTTTTTGTTATTACTGAAACAGAAAATTTAACAGTCCTATTGCAATTAGAGAGCTCATGAGATGCACACATGGTGACTGTCCATTTTTAGTAGAGGAGCACTTTACTCTAGGCTTGAACTGGATACAGCAGTCATTCATGGGAGCCTTCAACAGCTGTCATCTCACTTCAGTGGCACAGACCTGCATCATGACTGTTCAGCTGTAGTTGACATGTCAGCAATATAATGTGTTGCATGCTGGTGGCTTTGCCTGTCAGTGCTACATGGGGCTGTACATGTTGTGTCGAAACTTTAAGTTGTGCCCACTGTGGGCTACACATATAATGGAGGAATCATGTTTATGTTGGATCAGTGGTGTGTTCGGTTGGCCAAACTTGTCACGTCAGGTATGTGTGAAATAGCACACTTGGGGACATAGCCATGCCCTGTGAGGTCTGGAGCACTGTCGCCTCTTTGCCAGCTGTGTGAGGGACCACTTCTGTCAGACCTGAGGTGCGTATATACAGTCCCCTCCGAAAGTATTGGAACATCAAGGCCAATTAATGTGTTCAGGCTGTGCACTGAAGACATTTGTCCATGAGATCAAAAGATGAATATGAGAAGAGAGATCAGAGTTTTAGCATTTATTGCCTAGTGTTTACGTCTAGATATGTTAAACAACATAGAACACGACACATTTTTTTATCATACCACCCAGTTTTTCAAGTGAGTAAAAGTATTGGATGAATGTTTTCAACTAAATTAACGTCAAAAATACTTAATATTTGGTTGCATATCCCTTGCTCGCAATAACTGCATCAAGCCTACGACCAGATGTCTTGTTTCTTTAGAGGCTATGCTTTTCCAGGCTTTTACACAGCATCTTTTAGTTGTCTCTTTTGCATGTTTTTTTTTTCCTTCAGTCTTCCTATTCTGGAGATGAAATGCATGTTAATTTGGGTTAAGATCTAGTGATTTGACTTGGCCAGTCCAAAACCTTCCATTTTTTCCTCTGATGAAGTCCTTTGTTGAGGTGGCAGTGTGTTTTGGATCATTGTCTTGCTTCATAATAAAGTTCTTCCCAATTATTTTGGGTGCATTTCACCGTTATTGGCAGACAATGTTTCTGTAGACTTCGGAGTTCATTCTGCTACTACCATCATGAGTACCATCATCAATAAAAATGATTGAGCCTATTCCTCAAGCAGCCGTGCAAGCCCAAGCCGCGAAACAACCTCCACCATGCTGCACAGATAATCTTATATGTTTAGGATTATGATCCCCTTTTTTTTCTCCATTCTTTGTCCTTTCCATCATTTTGGTATAGCTTAATCTTTGTCTCATCAGTATATAAAACTGTCTTCCAGAACTGTTGTGGCTCATCTCTGTACTTTTTTTGCAAATACCAATCTGGCTTTCAGTTTTTTACTGCTGATGAGTGGACTGCATCTTGCAGCATGGTCTCTATGTTGTTATTCTCCAAGTCTCCTTCAACAGTGGACTATGATATTTCCACTCCTGCTCTTTGGAGGTTGTACATGATGTAGAGACTACTGTTTTGGGGTTTTTCTTTATTGATCTCACCATTTGTCTGTCATCAGTTGTTGTTTTCCTTGGACAACCGATTTGATGCCTTTTGCTCAGTACACCAGTGATTTTTTGTTTTTATTTTTGCAGGACATTTCAAATTTTGGTGCTGGGTACGCCTAATGTTTTTAAAATACCTCTGATGGTTTTTTCTGCTTTTCTCCCCTAGACAGCTTCCTGGTCTTCATGTTGGTCTACCCTTCTCAACTACAAATGCAGTATTCACAGGTCAAAGCCAAAGCTCAGACTGAGAGTAGATATGCAGGGCTACTTAATTAAAGAATAAATCTTATATGGCACACTTGGTTTACAAGAAACACCTGTTGCTCGTCATATTCCAATACTTTTGCTCACTTCAAAAACTGGTTGGTTTGGTACAAAATGGGTTATGCTGTATGTTGTTTAACATATCTAGATGTAAATACCAGGGAATAAAAAACTGAAACTCTGATCTCGCTTCTCATATTCATCTCTTGATCTCACACACAAATGTCTTCAGTGCACTGCAAAAACTAATTGGCCTTGCTGTTCCAATACTTACGGAGTGGACTGTATATGCACACCTCAGGTCTAACACAAATCGGTCTCACGCCCGACTGGCACAGACATGGCAGTGCACCAGACCTCACAGGACATAGCTATGTCCCCAAGTGTGCTATTTCACACATACCGTCCAAATGAATAACTAATGAATTTTAACGTTACTGTCCAATTAGAAATGCAAACATGCCATGAAAAAATAGCCATAACGTTTTAACCCATTGTATATCCATAGACTACCATGTAGTTGTTATGTCATATAGTGATGCAATAGTTAAAACGAAGAAAGATTATTGTGACTGACAGAGGCATTTCTCAATCACGTGGAGCCCAGTAGCTGCAGTGGGTTATGTGTCTGTCTCCACTGTTGCAGCACTCATTACAATGTGCAAATTAATTATTAAGCTTCAGTTACATTGTGCTATTAAGCTCCTGAATGGATAACATCTTTTACTTTTTTTTTAGTATCTTTTGCTCTCCCCCTGTAATCCTGGCGGCGGTTTAAAATGCTCAGACTGGAGAAATTGTGGGAGGGTGTTTAGCAAGAAGCCTAGACTAGGGTGTAGTCTTTGCAGCACAGGATTTCACCTATGTTCACTACACACTTTTTTAACGGGTTGTCCCCAGATGTGTATTCTCATTTGAAAATCCAGTCTTGTCCCATAAGTCTAGACTAAAGCTGATGTCACATGACACAACTTCTAATCAGAGGGGATGTGAAACTTGACGACTGCAGTTACTGATCTCGTTGTCATAGTATGTCAGTTAACACAACCACAAATCACTGTAGATGTCAAATTATGGAACTGCATGATGATTTTCCAGCACAGTTTCACACTTACAAAGTACCATAAGCTTGCACCTTTTTCTGACAGCCAGTAATGTGCTGCCTATCAAAGCCATTGGTTCTGTGAAGGGTTTACAGGCACGACTATTTTTTTTTTCTCCCATTCTGTTGTTGTATGAAAAACTTGAAACATCGGACAAAAGAGTCTCTTTTTGCAAGCTGAATAAAAATATTTGTTCTGTACCTTATGAATCACTAAGTGACTAAACAATATGGTTGACATCAGTATTAATTCCGTGTTTCTTTTGAAATTACATGGAATATGGAATGATAATGCAGACTAATTAGATATTTAGTTGTTTGCTTAGCTTTTCTGGGACTATTGTATTACTTAAAATGAATGCCTTCCCGTACTCTTCAGACATATTCTGGGTTTACAAGTGATATGCCATTGCTTGTTATTTCAGGATGTAAAGTACATACAAACAGATGGCTACAGGGCTCCAGAAGCTGAACTCCAAAACTCCCTTGCTCAGGTTGGTCTGGAAAGTGATGTCGAGTGTACCTCAGCTGTGGACCTCTGGAGTCTAGGAATCATCCTGCTTGAAATGTTCTCAGGAATAAAGCTGAAAGAAACTGTTCAGTCTCAGGAATGGAAGGTATGCACATCATTTTAACAATTCCAAATATTTATTTAGTGTTTGGTGTGAGAATTTTGAGAAAATGCAAAATGTTAATTATTCAGTTTACTAGTAAGGCATTTTTGGCTTGATGTTTTATCCATCTGTCATTTTTTTTTATCTTGATTCAGTATTCTGATGAACCAGATTATTACAAACAACACAATATTAATCATGCTTTAATAAAATTTATCTTAAATAATATTTATCATTCTTATATTTGTTACATGGTTCTCGGTTATAATATAGTGCCTCCATGTTCATAATATATCATCAAGTTTATCATTATATTAGTGGACCTCAGCCCTTTTAATTCCTTTTATTTGAGGATGAGAGGTCTGTTTGTTTCAATAGTTGTCCTTAATTGTATGGATTCTGTTTCCTGTGCTGTGGCACACACGTTCCCTTATGGTCAGTATTGGTTCTTGAAGTAAGTGAACTAAGAACGTGCTCGTTCATGGAGGTGTAAGATTTGTGTCTTTCATGGTAATATACCAAATAATTGTATTGGTACTCCTCTATTCCCAAAGTTGGTTCATTGGAATAGAACAAACCTCCCATCACATTAGGTCACAGTGTTCATACACGTTCTACAGGTGCTTTGTTTGGCTCATCCTGATAAGCCAGACTTGTTTTCTGTGGGGTCGGAATCTGTCCTACAGTGCATCAAAGTTCTGTTAGTAAAGGGAAAAAGTATCTAAAAATCACATTTTGTCCTTGGATGAATCTGTTATCAATACTTGAAAACCAGTTTTCAGCACATTTATTTGAAAAAGTAATGCTCCTATCATTAGACAATACACATAACCACACTAAACTTTTAAACACATATTCATACAGTACATGTACTTAATGATTTGGAGTATGAAGTATTACAGTCTACTGTGACTGGTTGAAAGTTCTGCTTGCCTTGTAAGTACTTGCCCAGAGATGAAGTTAGATGATATACAGTAATCCCTCCTCCATCGCGGGGGTTGCGTTCCAGACCCCCCCGCGATAGGTGAAAATCCGCGAAGTAGAAACCATATGTTTGTATGGTTATTTTTATATATTTTAAGCCCTTATAAACTCTCCCGCACTGTTTATAAATATTCCCCGCAGCGTTATACAGCATAATCCCTTTGTATTCTCTTAGATATTAGGTAAGAT
>JANRMT010062857.1:30011206-30062064 GCA_026402145.1 Polypterus bichir lapradei | reverse complement strand
CTATCTATCTATCTATCTATCTATCTATCTATCTATCTATCTATCTAATCTTGCCTGCTCTGCTGCTTTACAATAGAGGGTATGGGGCGTGGAGGAAAAGTTTTAAAACATCCCCTTTTCAAGCCAAGGCAGTTGTGTGACAGCAAAATAGATCTGGAAATACTAATTTTATCGCATATTTCAGGTGCTGTTTTTCACATAGAAATTAGGGAGTGGCTTATTATTTTGCAGCAGAAGGGTCTTGCATCTTTTGTTCTCAGTTCATAAGGATAATTAGCTCTGCATGCTATGATATAGAAACTGAATTTTTGCATTCCTTCCTTTTAGAATTTATGTCTTATAGACTGGATTCCTTAATTACCTTGGTGATAGTTAAAACAATGTTTGAAGTGTGGTGATCTGTCAGGAATGCTGTTCCAATACATCTAAAATTTTTATTTAAGTTTTCTGTCATCCCATCCTTTTATTTTCAAACCTCTGATGGAACACCAAGTGCTAATCCTGCACCTTGCAGTTTTAAGATTAGCATTCCCTTTATCTATTGTGTGCCAAATCCAGAGAATACGTAAGAAAATAACTACCTTTAACTAACTGATGTATTCTTGAATTGGCATAGAATCCTGCTAAGTTCAGAATTAATGGTGGGGGGGTTGTACACATCTACTTCAAACACTGATTAACTGTGCACTGAAATACAGAAGTTCAAAATAACTGAGTGATATATAATTTTTAAAAGAACTCTGTTACAAAAGTAAGCCTTAAAAAAAGAATCACATTGTTTTTTAAACAACACATGCAAATCAGATAGAGAACTGCTAATTGAATTTTTCTATAGCTGCTTTTGTTTTCTCTAAAGAGAAGTAGTAATTTAGCAAATAACACTGTTTTGAAGTTTTATCATTTAACAAGATGTTGAGAGCACAAAACATTTTAATGTAATCTTCTAAGTCCTTGAATTTTGAAGTGAAGTTGTTGGCCAGTTAACTTCAAAATAAAACTTTTTTTTTAATTTTATTTTAATATAAAGCATGCTTCAGAGTCATCGAGCACAAAGAATTACTGCTGAAAATGCCTTGTGTAGTCCATTTTTTAGCATTCCTTTTGGTAAGTACATTGAATATCAATGTTCTTTGTTTAATGCTCTGTTTCTGTAAGATACTTTTCTTTGGAATGTTGAAAGAGATTGTGGTTTATGAAGTAAACACATGTAGACACTATGAAATAGATATACAATTTCCACATGCAGAGCTGGTCACTATTCTGTTCAGTCTGGTTTAGTTTTATATAATATTCTACAGTCCAGGGGTGTCAAAGTCCAGGCCTGGACGGCCATAGTGGCTGCAGGTTTTCATTCTAACCCTTTTCCTACTCGGTGATAAGTAAGTTTTCACTGCTAATTAACTTCCTTTCCCTTCATTTTAATAGCCCTGTTTTTAAGGATTCAGTCCTCCTGAATTTATTCTTTTCCTCATTAAATGAGCCAAACAGAAATGAGACGTGAAAGTAGCCAACAGATGACCAGCTAAACTGGGATTTCAAACTCCAGCCAACTAGAATGTGGTACCAGACAAGGATGCCCCTTGTCACCACTGCTATTTGCAATCGCCATTGAACCACTGGCAGTTCAATATCGAAATGCTTATGAGATAATGGGGATTATTAGAGAACAGAAAATTCCTCTATATGCAGATGATATGGTACTGTATATATCAGACCCACAAAGTACTGTGCCTGCAGTCTTAACAGCACTTAAAAAATTTCAAAGGATCTCTCAGAATTAATTTGAATAAAAGTGTGCTCTTTCCAGTGAATTCTCAAGCATACAATAATAGATTGGACAACTTCCCTTTTATCATTGCAGATCAGTTTAAATTCCTCGGGATAAATATCACAAGTAAACATAAAGCTCTTTATCAACAAAATTTTGCCGTCTGTGTGGAAAAAATTAAGCAAGACTTGCATAGATAGTCAACCCTTCATCTCACTCTAGTTGGAAGAATTAACGTTGTTAAGATGCATATCCTTCCTAAGCTTCTCTTTTTATTTCAAAACATTCCAGTATCCAAAATCATTTTTAAGCAATTAGATTCAACCATAACCTCATTTATTTGGAAGTCAAAACATCCACGTATCCAAAGAGTGACCTGCCTAACTTTCAGTTGTATTACTGGGCAGCAAACATACAAGTTATAAAAACCTGGACACAAATAGATGAACATACACAGACTTAGTCCGCAATAGAAATAAAATCCTGCAGTACTTCTTTATATTCTCTGCTTTGTGCCCCAACAAATGTAAGTTATCGCCAATATACTAATAACCCACTTGTGCTTCACTCACTCAGAATATGGAACCAATGTAGTATTAAAAAAATGCTTTGGTTGCCTCACAATTTTATGCAATCTTTTTGTTCAACCCACTGAATTAAAGCTGAAAGTCTGCACTTCAACTCCATCTGAGTTGTTTCATTTAAAATTCATTATGGTAATGTACAGAACCAAAATTACATAAAAGATGTCTCTGTCCAAATATTTATGGACCTAACTGTAGACAACATCTTTGCATCTTATGAACAATTATGTGAATTTCCCCTTGGGATTAATAAAGTATCCATCTATCCATACATCCATCTACATTCCAAATTTAACTTTCCAGCAACATATTTCTTTCACTATCTTCAAATTAGAAACTTTGTTAAACAGAATCTGCCTGATTTTCCTCATCTCACAACCTCCTCTATGCTGAAAAAAATATTGCTCAGTTTCGAGGACTCAGACAGCATTTCTGCATTATATAAAATTATTTTACAGTCCCTCCCTATCAAAGATCCAAGAGTACAATGGGAAAAAGATCTCTCATTCAACATGGAGTGGAAAGTAGCAATGCAGAGAATTCACTTGAATTATTCAACTCAAAATTGTATATTGAGCACATCTGTCTTGCTTAAAACTATCCAAAATGTTTCCAGGGCAAGATCGAACCTGCGAACACTGCAATCAAGTCCCAGCCTCACTAGGTCCCATGTTTTGGGCCTGCACCAAATTGACATCATTCTGGACAAAAAATTTTAAGTGCCTTTCAGACGGCCTTGGTGTCACAATCCCTCCTAACCCATTAAAAGCTGTGTTTGGTGTTCTTCCAGATGGGCTTAAAGCAGAGAAGGACGAACAAACTGTGATTGCCTTCACTACACTATTGGCACGCAGACGTATTTAGCTAAACTGGAAGAATCCTAACTCTCCTCTTTTAAGTCATTGGGTAACTGATGTTTTATATTATTTGAAATTGGAAAAAATCTAATTCTTAGTTAGAGGATCTGTGCAGAACTTTTTCAAAACCTGACAGGATCTAATCAATAATATTTAGAATAAGCTGTTAAAGCACTGAGGAAGTAATTCTCTTCCCATTTCTTTTACTTCTCCATTCATCTTTATTGGCCTATTAAACTCATCAATTTATGTATGTTTACAAGCTTTACGTTTTACTCCGTTGGCCATGCTCTCTTTCTCAGGGGTGGGGGTTGATTTGTTTTCAATCCTATTTTTTGTAAAAATTGGTCTATTTGTATGCAATGATTACAATAAAATTTAAAAAAGCAAACAAAAAAAAAAAAACTCCAATCAATTTCTCTCCAACCAATCTCTTAATGAGAAGTTGATTCTTGATGTTAATTAAACCCATTATTTAATTCCATTGCTTGTTGCTGTGCTTGTTGCTGCTCTCATTCTGCCACAGCAGACATTTCCAAAACTGTTGATTTTTCTGTTTTTTCTAAGAACACTGACAAAATGTTTTGGTGACCTGAAAGATCAGCCTTACCGAGACCATCATGTTTCTTTATTTTCAGATATTGTGTGATGGGCACAAGTGAGCTGGTCATGTGGCGGCTCATATGTCTCATTGTTTGGCTGCTAATTAAGGAAAAAGAGACAACTAAGGGGCCGGAGTCAAGTTTATTAAAACAAAGGAAAAACAAAATAATTAGCAGCAAAAAGCTGGTCACTAATAAAGAAGATGGTTAGAATGAAAACCTGCAGCCACTGCGTCCCTCCAGGACCAGAGTTCGAGACCCATGCTCTACAGTAAGCATGCGTCCAAGTGTTGTAACAGTTTCTCAGGTGATATACAGTTATAAAATTACAGATTACAAAATGCATACAAATGAATTTTTGTCTAAACACACAGTAAAAGATAGAAGTTCCAAAATTATTAAGTGAATTAACCCTAAAAATATTTTAACGTAAACCTCAGGTTTGATTTACGGTCCGTTTGAAATACAGAAACAAAAAACAAACTCCCGGAGACCACAGCCAACTGGCTTCCAACTCTGTCATGGGCATTCTTCAGCACAAGTCTGTGCTAGGCTGTCTAATCTGATGATGGAATCTTTCTTCCCTTTGTTTCCAAGGCTCTCAGTATCTCGGGTGCCTTTGCCATAGCCACAAAAACAGCTTAGAAGTAGATTAGTGGCACCAAGTGTCACACCACAATACCAAGATGAAAAACAGAATAGAAAAGGATTGTTCTTACTTACATCTTTGTACAAATGGCTGAAAAATCAACAATGCACAACTAGTCAACAGCTCTAATCAGGGAATGCTAGATTTAAGTAATGAGTATTCATCCCGGATTTAAAACCTCAGATCAAAAGGCACATCTCATGCAAGCAGGCAGATTGTTCAACAGCTTTGGGGTATTGTAGCTGAAAGCTCAGACTCCCACTATTATTTTGTTAATCTTCGTAATCTTCAGCAGTCCGGCAACTTGAGATCTTAATGCACACTTCAGTTATAATAGGTAAACAGGGCCGTGGCCATTTAAGACTGAATATTTAAAGAGGAGGATTTTGAAATCAGTCTTAAGCTTAACTAGAAGCAATTGTAATAACTTAAAAACTGGAGTGTTATGTTTGTTCTTGTTATAATTATTGCAGCAGCTTTCTGAATTAACTGTAAGCTGCATATGGAACAGTTTGAAAACTCTGAATAATGCATTGCAGTAGCCAATCCTGTTACTAAGTAACATCCATCCATCCATCCATCCATTATCCAACCCGCTGGATCCGAACACAGGGTCACGGGGGTCTGCTGGAGCCAATCCCAGCCAACACAGGGCACAAGGCAGGAACCAATCCCGGGCAGGGTGCCAACCCACCGCAGGACACAGACAAACACACCCACACACTAGGGCCAATTTAGAATCGCCAGTCCACCTAACCTGCATGTCTTTGGACTGTGGGAGGAAACCCACGCAGACACAGGGAGAACATGCAAACTCCACGCAGGGAGGACCCAGGAAGCGAACCCGGGTCTCCTAACTGTGGGGCAGCAGCGCTACCACTGCGCCACCGTGCCACCCTACTAAGTAACAGTGTCATGCTTTTCAGGTGCAAAGTTAATGAGTAGCTTGCTAGGAAAAAATGCTACAAACCCTTAACTGAAGAATTAATAATGAATTTGATTAATCCCTTATTTCAGCTGTCAAAATTATATGTAGCTTTATATGAGCAGTTAATATTATTTTGTTACTGTGTGTCTTGTATATTATTTTTCACCATTTTGCAAAGTCTTTGAAGCATCCTGAAGTAAATTTGCATGAATTATCTACAGTTGAAGCCAAAAGGTTAAATTTACCTTGGCTTAAGTTTTTCAAACTCAAATGTTTCATACATTCCCTTTGTTAGGACCATTATGGGACCTACTTTATTTCTAAAAGTGGTCATGTCAAAGTAATAGTTAAGAGAAAGATTTATTTTTGCATTTATTTAATATCAGATTTTCATTACGTCAAAACTTTACCTACACTGTGTTAGTATTTGGTGGCTTTACCTTTTAATTGCTTAATGAATCAAATGCTTAGGGTAGCTTTCCACAACCTTCTCACAATATGTGGCAGGGGTTTTTGCCCACTCAGTGGCCCTCACTTGGACACACTTTTACAGTTCAGCCCACACATTTTCTCTGCAGTTTAGATCAGGCCTGGTGACTCAAGTCCTTTCACCTTGTCTTTATGGTCTGGTTTTGGGCTGCTCATAGTCCTGATTCACCATTGTATTTAATGGGAGTGGGTCACATATGGCTTGCAGAGTATTTCACGATTGGTTGTCACAGGCATTTTAAGTAATCGACATTACTCTGCTGAGACCTCTGGTGGCGATTCTCAAAGGGGAATCAACCTTCCCCAGGATGATTGTCGAAGGTGATTCTCCAAGGGGCAATCGGCATGACTGTCAATGGCAATTCCAGGTCTAGAGACACCAATCAAGGCAAAATTGGGTCGTGAGCAAAAAAAAGTTTAAGAAGTGCTGCTATTTTAATCTGTTATTTTGTTAAAGATTTGGAGGACTGCCTGCCATCCTTATTCTTTTGCATGTCAAATTTGCGACCCGAATTTGAACTTTCTCACTGATGTCATGAGGTGTTGCTTCAGTATTTCTTGACAATACACCTTCTTCATAATTTTATCAAGTGCCTTGGACCTTTCTTGCCACCTCCCATGCTTTCACAGTTAGGATAGTGCTCTTTGAGGCAAATGCCTCACCGTTCTTCCTCCACACCTAGCAATGATTATTATGACGAAAAAGTTCCATTTTAGTTTCATTTGACCAAAAACCACACCTCCAAAAGTCCAGGGGGCTCATGTATAATGTTGCGTACGCCTGTTTCCACACTCACATTGCAATGTATAAAAACTGAACTTGTCATAAAGCCAAGCACATTCTTACGCCAGCTTAATCCATTGCGTACACAAGTGTCAAAGCAGTGCTACTGTTCCTGTGTAGTTTTCCTTTATTTTTTAGATTCACACCCCTGATGCAGATTTATCAAATACACTGAAATTAACTGCATATCTTTTTTTAGTTTAAGGCAACCATATAATGGTGCACGGATTGGCCAAACTATTCCAAAAATCATAGCTGCTTTAGTGTTGTTACTTTCAGTGCACCACTCAGAGAATTTTAACCCACTGTATCTGAGTGTGGAATCACAGCTCTACAGCAGCTGATGGGAAAGTTCTATGGTAGATTGTGTCAAAAGCTGAGATAATTAACGGGATACAGCTTCTAGCACACGCTGCCTCAGCCATGGGCACAGTCTATTTGCACTTCTCCCTTACGGCAAATGCTTCAGTGCCTTTTCTGTAGGGACCTCGCGGTTCAGAAAGAGTTTCATCCCAAGAGCTATAAACGAACACAACCAGTCCATCAAGTGCTCCTGGTAGAACTGTTTGTACTTATAAGTACAATCACCTCACTGTAATATTGCACAACCTGAGCTACTTATGCTTTCATATTGTATTATTATTGTTGTTGTTTTATCATCCATCCATCCATTTTCCAACCCGCTGAATCCAAACACAGGGTCACGGGGGTCTGCTGGAGCCAATCCCAGCCAACACAGGGAACAAGGCAGGAACCAGTCCCGGGCAGGGTGCCAACCCACCGCAGGTTGTTTTATCATTTTATCGGAAAATAAGTGTATGGAGGATGGGCATATTGAATCTCATTGTACCATACAATAACAATAAAGGAATTCAATTCAGTAGACGAGAGCATGTATTTACAGATGATGATGATGACTGGCAGTCAATTTAGATTTCCAAGTTCTATCTTGGAGCTCTTGATATCATTTTTAAGATGAAATGCAGTAAAGTATGTATATTACATTATACAGATAAATTTTTAACTTCATTTAAACAATTTATACAGTTAATAATTAAATGTGTGGACATGGTAGACAAGAGGTAGTGATGAGCTGGCACCCCGTTCAGGGATAGTTCCTGCCTCACGCTGTATACTTCCTGGGAATGGTACGACCAAGGATGGATAGATGGATGAAATTATTAAACATGTACTACAAAGATATTTCAGTGTTCCTTAAAAGTGTTTAAGAATCAAGCTTACAGATGGCATGACATTTATTAAAGAGCTGATTGTGTGGCAATTGGTTACTTGGAGAAAGAAAAGGAAGGGCAGGAATTAGGGGTTAGTACATTTGAAAGAGACAGTACTGCTGCAATAAATTATTTCATCGAGGGTCACGCATGGCTCAGCAAGGATCTTG
This sequence comes from Polypterus bichir lapradei, assembly GCA_026402145.1. NCBI lineage: Eukaryota > Metazoa > Chordata > Cladistia > Polypteriformes > Polypteridae > Polypterus > Polypterus bichir. The sequence goes on along the minus strand of JANRMT010062857.1, from coordinate 30,054,001 downwards.
CGGGAAGCAGGAACAATCTCTGGGCGGGGCGCCAGCTTGCCGCTACCACTGCGCCACTGTGCCCCCATGTTTTATACATGCTTAAATTCCTATCATCATGAAATATCAAGTGTACATCTTAGTATTTAAGTTGTTCAGAGAGCTGTAATATCATGAATGTAATGGATTCTGTGTCCTGTCAGCATAAGAATAAGCCCATTTAAGAAGCACGTAGTGATTCATACACATAGAGCACATAGAGGAACACATAGAATGCAACACATTTAACATGCTATTTTACACTCACCTAAAGGATTATTAGGAACACCTGTTCAATTTCTCATTAATGCAATTATCTAATCAACCAATCACATGGCAGTTGCTTCAATGCATTTAGGGGTGTGGTCCTGGTCAAGACAATCTCCTGAACTCCAAACTGAATGTCAGAATGGGAAAGAAAGGTGATTTAAGCAATTTTGAGCGTGGCATGGTTGTTGGTGCCAGACGGGCTGGTCTGAGTATTTCACAATCTGCTCAGTTACTGGGATTTTCACACACAACCATTTCTAGGGTTTACAAAGAATGGTGTGAAAAGGGAAAAACATCCAGTATGCGGCAGCCCTGTGGGTGAAAATGCCTTGTTGATGCTAAAGGTCAGAGGAGAATGGTCCGACTGATTCAAGCTGATAGAAGAGCAACTTTGACTGAAATAACCACTCGTTTCAACCGAGGTATGCAGCAAAGCATTTGTGAAGCCACAACACACACAACCTTGAGGCGGATGGGCTACAACAGCATAAAACCCCACCAGGTACCGCTCATCTCCACTACAAATAGGAAAAAGAGGCTTCAATTTGCACGAGCTCACCAAAATTGGACAGTTGAAGACTGGAAAAATGTTGCCTGATCTGATGAGTCTCGATTTCTATTGAGACATTCAAATGGTAGAGTCAGAATTTGGCGTAAACAGAATGAGAACATGGATCCATCATGCCTTGTTACCACTGTGCAGGCTGTGGTGGTGGTGTAATGGTGTGGGGGATGTTTTCTTGGCACACTTTAGGCCCCTTAGTGCCAATTGGGCATCGTTTAAATGCCACGGGCTACCTGAGCATTGTTTCTGACCATGTCCATCCCTTCATGACCACCATGTACCCATCCTCTGATGGCTACTTCTAGCAGGATAATGCACCATGTCACAAAGCTCGAATCATTTCAAACTGGTTTCTTGAACATGACAATGAGTTCACTGTACTAAAATGGCCCCCACAGTCACCAGATCTCAACCCAATAGAGCATCTTTGGGATGTGGTGGAACGGGAGCTTCGTGCCCTGGATGTGCATCCCACAAATCTCCATCAACTGCAAGATGCTATCCTATCAATATGGGCCAACATTTCTAAAGAATGCTTTCAGCACCTTGTTGAATCAATGCCACGTAGAATTAAGGCAGTTCTGAAGGCGAAAGGGGGTCAAACACCGTATTAGTATGGTGTTCCTAATAATCCTTTAGGTGAGTGTAGTTACAGTTGGATTTGAGAAACTGGTAAATTAAATGATTTTAAGATGAAGTTTACTTTAATGACAAAATAAACTACGTGACTAAAGTGGAAATTTTGAGATTAAAGTTGACATTTCGACCTTTTTTTTCCATTGTGTCCCTTTTTTTTTTTTCTTTCCTCTGGACTTAATATGCTTCCGTATGACACTCAGATGGTGGGCTACGACTTGTCTTTTCACAGCGACCCTGATATCTGACCACTTCTTTTCTATTTCGGGCACTGTGAACTTTCTGAACTTGAACCTTCGAGTTTTTCCTTCAGTTGATCAACTTCCTTTTGTGTTTTATACCACTGCTTAAACCAACAAATAGTACAGCTTTCCTTGCCTCCACTTGGTATTCGCTGAAATTCTTCTATTTTCCCTGTGATTTTTGCCATTCTCATTTCACAGATCACTGAACTTAAGGGACTATTTATATTTGTATATTCAAAGAGGCATAATTCTGGGAGGAGTCGGGGCGAGGCGGCAGGAGCATGCATGTGCGTTACATTTCACAGTGACCAGGATTTATGTAGTAGAAGAACTTGGAAGTTGGCATACGCAGCTTTTGCATCTGGATTTTTTTGTGCGTATGCACATTTCTGTTTTTGTCCCTTCGCCATGTTTTAGTGTGAATTCTACGCATGGCGTTATACATGAGGCCCCAGGTCTTTGTTCATCTGCAAACTTCAGTCTTTTTTTTTTTTTTTTTTTTTTAGTAGGGATTACTTCTTGCATCGCAGCTGTACAGGTCATGGCAATGAAGGCCTCTTTTAATGGTGGATGTAGAAACTTTGGTTTCTGATGCTTCCTGTAACTCCTTCGACAGTTCATTAGTTGTTGTCTTAGGGCTCAGTTGAACTTTTCTCAACAAATTTCTTTCATTCCTGAAATTAATTTCTGACTCCTTCCTGAATGGTACAGTGTCAGTTTGGTCCCTAGGTATTTGTTTTTGCATATAATTGTTTCCACAGAAGCCTGTTATGCCTTCAGTTATTTGGAAATTGTTCCCGAGGAGGAACTTGTTGAGGTTCACAATTTGCTTTCCGAGTTTCTTGGATTTTTTTCTAAATTCACCAAGGCATTGGCTGTAAAAGCAGGCACTAAAATGCAAAACAGGTGCACTAAACCAATTAAGACTTGCCAATTAGAGGCTTCTGGAAGTCATTATGTCAATTTCTATAATATTTCAGGCTGTCTAAACAGACATTGGTGTATGTAAACTTTTGACCCACTGAAAATCTGGTATTGTAAATAAAGGCTGCAATAAATCTGTCTCATAGCTATTATGTTGACATTACCAACTATGGTAATAAAGTTGATGTCCTGATTTACTAGGTATTTGTCTTTAGTCTAGGTATTATGTAAACGTTTGGCCTCATCTGTATATGCAGAAACAGTTCACAGCATGATTTTTTTGTCTTAATTTGGGTGAATAATGATCTTTTCTTGTGACCTTTGGAGGTCAGAGTGCAGGGTCTGCCATTGTATAGCACCCCGGAGCAATTTTTTCAGATTATGGGCCTTGCTTAAGGGGCGCCATCAAGGTAGGATCCCCCAATCCCATGCAGTAATGGGATTTGAACCATCAATCTTCCAGATCCCAATGCAGATCCTTAGCAACATTGCCATCACTCCGCCATAAGTCCTGGTTTTTGTCAACTGATTCTGATAGCTTTTAGATTTTGTACTTCTTGATCTTGCAAACATACATGTATCCATTCTATTTCAGGTCTCCATCACAAATAAGTTGTGACTTTGTCATAAAATGTTCACATACATAGGTGCATTATTGAATAAACTGAAATTTGAGAGCAGTCAATAATCTACTAACAAAAGTTAATTGTGTGTATCATTTACATAACCAGATTTCATTCAGCTTCAAGCATCTGCTGACATTTTAAAATTCACATTAGATTTGCCATTTAATTGATTTAGCATTCATCACATCCCACAATCCTATTTGAATAAAATGAGAACAAATGTCATTAATAATTGACAACTTATTACTTATTTTAGGTAATGACATTTCATTCTCCCCCAAAGAGACTTTGTATATGAAGCTGAAAATTACATAGCATTGATGAAGAAGGCAATAAATGAATGGCGAACATGTAGGGGATTATAATGTTTATTTCAGTCCTACAAAATAATTTGAACTAAAATCTAAACTATTTCTGATCCTGCAAATAACATACCTTAACTTATTTATTTCTCTTTTTCCTGAAGTACAGGTGCAATAATCTGTCTTTGGATAGTTTGTCAGTATATCACAGGGCCATTTTAGAGTTCCCATTTAACATTATCTGCACTTTTTTGGGAAGAAGATTGGAGAATCCAGAGTTGACCCTGTTTGGACAAGGGAGTACATGTGATTGGACCCAGAATTCTTCACAAAAAGTACAACATCTCTAAAACATAATCCTGTGTTGCAGCTACACTACTGGGGGATAATTAGTCCCATTTTACTTCAGAAACCTTTATTGCATCATTTAGTTTAAAATATCTTCCAGCATTTAAATCTGAAGCACCCTGTCAGTTGTTATTAAATTTGGTGAAATACTGGTTATAAACTTTATGCCAATTTAACAAAAACATCCATCCTTCTTCCTAACATTCCTTTCCAGGGTCACGGGGAAGCTGGAAAGTATCCTAACAAGAATAAAAGCGCAAGGCAGGAATGACACCTGAACAAGGCACTAGTCCACTGCAGAGTGAATACACACACAGAGGCCATTTTAACAATGACAGTTCACCCCACCTGCATGTCTTTGGACTGTGTGGTGTAATCCTTAACACCCAGAGGAAACCTATGCAGAAACGTGGATAACATGCTAACTGCACACAGGGAGCACCCTGGATGTAATCCCCTGTCTCTTTGCCATGAGGCAGCAGTGCTATCACTATAACACTGTACCACCCACCCCGTAATAATGATAAATTATATTTATTGAGTATTTGTAACTATTCAGCATGCTTTGCGCAGACAATGGAGAGTCGCTTCAAGAACCACCAATGTGCACCAGCCACCTGGAATGATGCGATAGCAGCCAATTCTTGTGCCAGTACGCTCACCCAACATTAGCTATTAGGTGGTGAAGAGTTGCGATAGATAGTTAGCCAATAAGAGACGGGGGATTATAAGAGGTCCAGAATGACCAGGTTATGGTGTGTAATTTAGCCCGTACATCAAGGTACATCCTACTCTCTTCGAAAGATGCTCAAGGATCTTTTATAACCACAGAGAGTCAGGACCTTAGTTTTACATTTTATCTGAAAGACGGCACCATTTTTTTTTCATCACAGCCTCCCCATCACTTCACTGGGACATTGGGATCCACATACAGACCACAGGGTAATCGCCCCCAGATGGCCTCACCAACACGTCTTCCAGCAGGAACCACATTTTCCCTGGTTGGTCTCCCATTCTAGTACTGGCTGGGCCCAGTCATGCTTAGCTTCAGGTGGATTGCCTGTTGTGAATTGCAGGCAGTATGGCTACTCCCTTAACAGAAACATTTAGAATTAATTTTGTGTCAGAGCTTTTGAAATGATTGGAAAATTTACCGTGCAAATACTGCATTATGATTAGTAAATAACGATTTATGCACATATTGATTCAGTGTAATATAAGGTTGGGTTACTTTTGCTTATTTTTATTTAGCTGCTGAAAAGTGGAAGAATTTGATGTTAGAACAGCAAAAGGAGCCTTCTTTAAGTAGAGTTAAAAGTAGAAAACCTTAGCCATTGCATAACTGGCATTCTTCCTTTGAGATGACTGGATATTTGAAAAATCAATTCCAGCAGGTGATATTTAATAAATATATGAGGCCTGCATAGATCCATCATAGATGTTTATTGCTAATTATTTTATGTATGTATAAAATTTTTGTATGTGTTATATATGCTTGTCATTAGTAGTAGATCAGATATTACCAGCAAATCATGATGTAAAGGAGGGGAAAACTAATTTTTATATTTCTGAAGTGTAACTTTCCACGGCAGGTTATGTTGTTCAAGCATAATTTTCTTTTCTTTTCAAAATGCCTTCCTTTCTTAAAATGCTTATGAAGGTTTCAGTTTTCTAGACCAGTGTTAACAAAGAGATCACAAAATAAAAGCTTTACCATTGTATGCCTCTAGAGGTCAGTGTTTATTTAAAAATGTAGACCTCATCATAGACTTTTATTTTCCCGATGTGCTGGCCATTGCTTACTGTATATGTTGAGGTAAATTGCTATTTGAAGATGTATATTTACGAACATTTTAAAAAGTGGTTCTCAATAGCTGCCAAAAATACTTTCTATGCATTATTTTTATTATTAATTTTATTCTTTATAATTAACATTGACACTTGTACTTAACAGATGATGTTAGTTTATAGAGCAAGTTCATATAAAAGAATAAAGTCTCTTGACTAGCATATTAAATTACTAAAAAGACTGGCATACTATTAATTTTGGGAAAAAATGACAAAGCTTGTTTAGATTAGTATGCTTCTTTTGCCAGTTGTGATTGTGTTAATGTTAAATACTCAGCCTTTTTACACTTCCCAGTCTAGCATTCTGATCTAACCTCTTTAGTTTACCCTTCCAGATTCCCTACACTCCTGCCTTTTCATGACATGACGTTGTGTTAACTGTAAAGCTGAGTAGGTTTAAGAATGCATAATGGATTTCTGCTTTATATATATTTTTAAATTTCTTTTCAAGCACCACATATTGAAGATTTGGTTATGCTTCCCTCACCTGTTTTGAGGTTGTTAAATGTAATTGATGAGCGCCATCTTCAGACTGAAGAAGAGTATGAAGGTTAGTATTTATCTGTATGGAGAAATTTCATGAATATACAGGCAAATATTTTATCACAAGTTGCTGCTAGAAAGATAGGGAGTATGTAGGTTTATGGCTACAGGTTTTCAGTCAGTTTAATTTCATTAGCATATTCTTTTAGCATATCTCCATTATTTCATTTAGCTTTCCACTTCTTGTTTTAGCCCTGTAATCAGAAAGAGACCCCTAGTAGCAAAGTTAACTTTTCCATTATCTTTTATTCCTTTTCTTGTTTTAGATGTTGTTGAAGACATGAAAGAAGAGTGCCAGAAGTATGGAGTTGTGGTTTCTCTCTTAGTCCCAAAGGAAAACCCAGGCAAAGGCCAGGTAAAAGTGGGATGGGACTGCAGGTTAAACATTTCACCCACACACATAATTTAGTGAGTCACATCCTTGAACAAGTATTGTATTATAAATGTACCACTACATCCACAGACTTTTTTTTTTTTTTTTTTTTTAAATATAAATCAAACTTTATTGGGGTACTCAATGTATAAACTTTTCATTTTATTGGATAAGCTCTCATGATATACTGAGACACTACTGGGAGCAGCAAGCTGCAGTTACTGCAGCTCTAACAAGCAGCGGATGTGAGAATGACTGCTCAAGGCATCAATACACATTTCACTGATTCTGATTCAGAAATAGGCATGCAGGACTCATACAGCGGTGGATGTAGTTTTGCTCTCAATAGCAGTCCTATAGATTGGTAGAGATAGCAAACTGCCAAATCCCCAAGGCTCACTTTTCTGGTCAAGTCATATGTTTGTACCCAGTGAGTACAGCAGATATTTGCAGAGCACAGAGGTTTGAACTTCATGCAGATTGTTGACGTTTTAATTTTTTTTAGTTCTCCATAGATCCAGTCAGGACCCAGAGCTAATGGGTCAGTAAGGCATTCAGGCAGGAAAGAGAAGGCTAGCCAGTGGTGGAACAATTAACTTTATATAATAGGTTTATAGACTCACTAGCTGTACCCCGTGACTTTGCCCACATAGTAATGAAACAGAACATACTTTCAAAATCAATAGACGTTGGCACTATATCTGATTGTGTTCAGCTCTGACGGGAAAGCATTCCCCGCATAGGGAGAAAAGCACATGGCTGTGATATCTCTGGCAATCAACAGCTACCCTCTAAAACACACATAGCTCTGATCTCTCTCTCTCAAAAACGTAAAACATTACTCCTTAACAAACTTTAGATGATAATGTCTGTTGAACAAACAGGTATTGCTCGCTAAGCGGAGGCAAGGTGCACTACAACACTTGGTGAGACGTACACTAACTCGAACAGAAGCTGGCGAATGAATGAGGAAGGCCCTGCTCTTGGCCCACAGCCACTCTGTTGGATTTGCATAAATACATCAGTACCGCAAGTGAACTATGGTACTTAGCGCGATGAGGGAAGTCGCAAAATCAACAGGGAAGTTCAAGCAAATTATAGAAAACAACCAGATCTAAATCCGTTAAGTAATTCTCTTGTGAAAAGCAGACAGACATACATACAGACAGAATGTGCTTGGATCACAAAATTTTTAAAACCGTTTCTTAGCGAGTACCTATGGGCCAAGGGTAACCTACATTCTGAATTTGAATTCCCAAGTACTCTTTTTTTCGGGAGATTTCGTGATGAGTGAGTCAGTGGTATTTGATTGATATATATATATATATACACCAGTAACGGCGCCCTGCACAATATCATGCAGTGAATACACTTGACTTAAACATTCCTAGTTTTCATCCTCTTTCTCTGTACATTTAGCATTCGTTTGCTCAGAGGCTGATGCGCTGGCTGCTTCTGGAACAGCTGTTCTTTTCTCCACCCCAATGACCCTCTTCTTCCGTCGTCATTTTTTTGCGTTGAAACTGATTAAGTCAGTTTTTGTGTTGCAATCACTTAATACATTTTTCTTAATTTTTCACTTAAGCTGGCACTTAAGTATTCAATCTGCCTCAAGAATGATTTAGTTGTACACATGCACCGCATGGCAGCCCTGCTTCCGAGAGTTGATTCTACAATAATATAAAGTAAAAATTAAGAGTAATAAAAATCATCACCCCAAAATGGACAGTAGAGGTCACGTAGTATGTGTGTACCAAATTTCAGGTCAATAAGTCAAATGGTTTGCAAGCTACAGTTGATTTAAAATCCTAAACAGACAAACGAACAGCCACGGTAGTGTATTATATAAGAGGATAGATTATCGTCATGTGTACAGAGTACAGTGAAATTCTTACTTGCGTGCTTTAATTAAAATACAACACATCATATGTCAGTGCAGTGCAAATATTTTATGTTAATATTTAAAATTATTTGTAAAAAAGTAAAACCTTTCAAAAACATTAAAACTTGAGTATTTGCACACTAATTAGAAATTATTTTTCATTATTTTGATTTATGAATGTGTAATTAACAGTAAGTACATTTCTTATATGAACATTTCATATTGAGTGATTTACTGAAGCCTGCAGTGCAATATGAATTGTATTGAGTCCTAAGTTCATTGTCTCATGCCAAGGGTTAACATTACATCTTGACACTGTTCCTGTTTTCATCTTCATGTTGTAATTGAAAAAAAAAAATTATTGAGAAGTATTTGAATTTATTGACTTGCTTTTTTTTAACAGTAAATTTCATAAAAAAACTTCCTGTGTTGCAGGTTTTTGTTGAGTATGCAAGTGCAGGTAACTCCAAAGAAGCCCAGAAGATGCTAACTGGAAGAACATTTGATGGGAAGTTTGTTGTAGCCACATTCTATCCTTTGAGTGCCTATAAGAGAGGATACTTGTATAAAACCGTGCTTTGACTAAATTCCTTAAGTTGATTGGGATCGTTTTGCTTTTGTATTATGGAAAGAGGCTCTCACCAAAACCTTTATATTCCTGAAACCACTGCTAAATATCTAAATATTTTCATATTTGGAAATGTTATGAGAATATGAATAGGTAAAAACTTTACCACCCCTTAGATAAAAGCCAAAGAGAGCCATCAGTCTTTAATCATGTGTGTCCAGTTTACTTTTTCATAAGAAAATTAAACAAACATTCAGGGTTGTCTCCTCAGGTAGATGAAGCAGGCAGAAGAAGCTTATTGTTGTTGGCAGGTCATAATTTTCAGCAGGGTGTATCACTTTTTTCTTTTTCTTATTAACAGACTTCCTGTATTAGCACATATGTACCCAGGTACTTTGGAGATCAACTTGAAAAACTCAATTTTAATCCTGTGGATTCTTAGTTGAAAAAGTTAATGTTCATCCTATTTATTCTCAGTGGGTCTCTAGAATCGTGCTGGCACTGAGAATTTTGTAGCAGTTTTAAATTATAGTTCGTAATATAACTTTCTGTTGCCTTGTCAGTAGATTCAGAAAAAAGTAATTGGTATAATGAGGAATTGGGTTACATACACAATAAGTAATTGGTATAATGAGGAATTGGGTTAAATACACAATAATATATAAGGTTATATATACAGAAATAATGCAATCACTGATACGAAGAAGAATCTGTATACAACTTACTGGCTCTGGCAGCAATTTGCCAGTAATGTACAAACAACTGTGTGTGTCTGTGTTTAGACATGTATGTACAGTATGCACTATTATGAGCTTATGAACAGGAGCAGATGTATTTTACTAAAAAAAAAAAAAATTGTCACCTTTAAGCATGAGCAGAGAGACATTTTTGGTAAAGGTGATTTTGTAAGTACATGCTGTAATTTACATTGCAAAACATATATAAAAAAGGACCAAATGATTGTAAAAGTTAAAGTTGGAAGAAGCAGATGTTAACAAAACAATTTCCACTGCGTCCTAAGAATGTAATTGGTTGTACACATTTGTAGATCACATTAAATTGTATACACTGTACAGCCTTTTCCAGTTCTTTGTTTATGTAGTCTAGTCATATCACAGTATCTCATTTTGGAATATTGCTGTAGTGGTAATAGCCATTTTGATTTTAGGTTAAAAATTAAAATAAAATTTTCAAAGCATTAGCATGACACTGTAATCCAAAGATATTAATAATACTACAGCTTAATGACCAAATAGGTATACTTTTAATTATACGCACATTGTCTATACAATTCATCCAGAGACTCCTGCCGTTTAAAGAACTTGTGATTAAGAACAAAGTTTTCAAAATACTTGGTCTCTCTGGCTAAAAGCAGAAAATATTTCTGTTTCTAACATAATATTTAACATTCTGTACTGTTTACATTTAGCAACAGTCTTGTTTTAACTTTACATTTTTGCTAAGCACCACTTAAATTTAGATTGCTTAATGGTGTTACACTTTGTAGCTGTTTCCTGTTTGTCCAAAGTGTAATGAAATTGGACAAATTCCAAAAATCTAAAAACTACTGCATATATTTTGAAATCCAATTGTTTGTCTGTTGACTTGGAATTTACATGTGTTGGTTTGACCATAGCATTTTAACAATATTTTAAAGTTGTGTGTAAAAAGTGGCCTACAGTTGGCAAATAAGGATTGTTAGCAAATATTGTTTTGTTTATATGGCACTGCTGACTGTCCTAGCATTTTGCTAACAGCTTTAGTATAATTCATACTGTGTACTAAATGATACATGATTTAACATATTTTTTAACTTTGTAAAGAGCCGTGAACTTGAAATACAGACATTCATGAATGTTGTACCGCTTTATTTTTGAGACCTTACCGTCCGCCGTCACCTCCACCCCTCAGGATGAATTGTGCATGTTACTTGTCATTGTTCAGATGTTAATGTAGCTGCTTCACAGGCTGTGGAATTTGAATGTTCTCCGTTTTATAGAAGTAGCTCTTTTCTCAAGATACTCCTGTTTATTCCGTCACCTGAACAATGCTCAAGAGAAGTAATGTTAACTAGTCAATGTAATTTGGCCTGTTAAGCAAATATGTAGGAGTGTGCCCAGCAATGAACTGGCAGTCCCAGCTATTGTTTCTTTCCTGTTTTCTATTTTTCCATCAGGTAATTGGAAAAAATGAACTCGGAAAACAGCGTGATACATTCATTCGGCAAAATCATAGTTTGAAAGTGTTTTTTCAAACAGAGAAAAATGTGTAGCTTACCTTTTCAAAACTGTTAAACATAAATAAAGTAAAGCACAAAATGCATTCAGAATTAAAACCGCGCACAAGAAAGCACCATGTATCTGTAATGTTGATTGCCTTAATCTCTGAATATCCTATAAATCCTTTGAACCTTGTGTTTGGAGCCATTAAGTATGAATGAGTAACACTTTGAAATTCATAGTGTGAATGTTATTTTTGAAGTCTTTTTGTCTGTTTCCTCATTGTTTTTAACCTCTTTAACTAGAGGTAGTCGCACCTTTTATTACCTTTTAATTCTTTCCTGTTGGCCGTTGCACGTCTTGCAGCTCGTCACAGTCCGTTTCTTTACTTCAAGGGCTGTGTTTCCCAATAAGTCTGATACAATACACCTTTTCTTTATTCAGCATCCATTGGGAAATCTCACATGAACATTAGGATTAAACCAATTGTCAAATTCTAGATTGCACTATAATACACATTGTGATGTTAATGGTACTGTCTAATGTTATAATTAAGGATCAGTTTGTAAAGCCTATCCTTCAATATTGTTGCATTAATAATTAAATTGATAGAGAACAATAACAAATTATAAAGCATTCCTGACCTTGAATACAGACCTTGCTGTATACAGATACTTGGCCATAGAAAGGATCATGGCAACAACAACAACATTTATTTAAATAGCACATTTTCATACAAAAGATGTAGTGCAAAGTGCTTTACAAGATGAAGAAAGAAAAAAGAAAAATATAAAAATAAGATTAGGCAATACTAAGTAACAAAGAATAAAGTAAGGTGCGATAATCATGGAGGACAGAAAACGGTAGCAAAATTTTTAAAATACAGTGGTACCTCTGGTCACAACCATAATTCATTCCAAAACTCTGGATGCACCCGATTTGGTCACGACCCGAACGTAATTTCCCCATAAGATTGTATCTAAATACGCTTAATCCATTCCAGACCATATGAACTTTATGTTAAGACTTTTAAGCACAAAAATAATTAATTATACCATAGAATGCACAGTGTAATAATAAACTAAATATAAAAAGATTGAATAACACTGAGAAAACCTTGAACAACAGAGAAAACTAACATTGCAAGAGTTCACGCTAGACCCTTACAAACTGTTCGTACAAGACCCTTGCGAACCGCTTGCTGTAAACACTTTTTTTTATGAGTTTTAAGCTCAGGGAAAAAAATTAAAGTTTGAAAAATCCTTAATTTATATAAAAACTAACCCTGAACTACCATGAAAACTAACCTTGCATGAGTTGAGTTCTGACGGAGGAAATAGGAAACGGAAAATGGGAAATCATTGGCACGTACGAACTGGAAAGGAAACTGGCAGGCCAGTGTTTTTGTTTGCCTCCAGAGCGTGTGGTCGTCAACAGATGCGAAATTTTGGCAAACTTTTTGATCGTAACCCGATTTGTACGTGTTCGAAAACGTTCGTGACCAGAGGTTCTACTGTAAATCTCATTACATATGGAAAAAAACTTGATTATCCTTTTTAGAAAATGAGAAACGTTTTAAACTGAATATTGTACTGTGAAAAGTCTCAATGTATACAATACATCATTGTCAATTCTAAGAAGCAGTGGCATGGCTAGACCTGTATTTTAGGGATTGTAAAGTTGGTTCCCCCTTCAGATTTTTTTTATAGGGAGTGTGAGCTTTTTTGTGATTATTTTAATGACATATGTATGTGGTTTTTAGATGTCGTATTAGGTTCTCCTACATGACACTGACCGTGTTGGGATGTATAGTGTAAATGCTATTGCACAAGGCACAATAAACACTGTGACACTAGCTTTGCTCGGGGGAAAGTGAGGATAAAACCATGGAATTTTTTTTCCTTGTAGCCTAACAAAACCTAATTGTTACATGCCAAACTGTTAACTCTTGATATAAATGTAACTTAAATTGGTATATTTGCATTTGTTTACACAAATATATATATATAAGCATATGGCAGGCATATGTTTGAGGTTGAAGAAATGTCATCAGTGGTCATCAGTTGTCCCACTGAGCAGTGGTACAGTAGTGCAATATCAAAACATGACTTTTTTTTTTTTAAATTCATTTGTATTTCCACCACTTTAAGTTTACATGATGTGGAAAATACTTAGTTTTACATTCCTTACAGGCCATCATTTCATAAGCATTTAGGTAGTGAACTTGCTGGCAAATATTTCCTAGTCTAAGTTCAATGATGGTGAGAGAAATATACCCATTAAAAGTTATTGACTGCTTATTTGTAACTTTGGAAACCATGAGATGTTTAGTATGAAAATATATATATATATATATATATATATATATATATATAAAAAAAGATTTGCATTATTTTGTAATATCATTACAAGTGCAGGGAGCCTATTAATGGAGGTACAATTTATTAAAAAATAAATTGAATTTATTAAACATCAGTGATTTCCATGTGTGTGTTTAGAAATATTTCAGATGTATTGGTCAATCACCAACGGGCAAGTGACCATTAAAATGACACTTGAATGCAATTTCAAAAGCATGTGCAATAAGCTGACTTTAAAATGGTAAACATAACATTCTCAAGCCCTTTTAGTCCAGTTCAGGATCGTGGGATCCAATAGTATGGAGTGCAAGGCAAGATGTAGCCCTCTGACAGGATGGCAGACCATCACAGAACTCACCTACGCACAACACCCACACTCACAGAAGGGGGGAAATTATGTTTATTCATTTCAAGCTGTGACAGCCTGTTCATCTTAACTTTGCATGTGCCATCTGACAAGGTTTTAGACCCAGATGGGCACCCATTGTTTTTGTGTTTACCGTGATTTAAAATCTTGCACCCTGTATTGTGCACTACTAATTAATTTAATAGCAGATGACCACAGGCCTAGGTAATTTTCCCTTTGTAGCAGTCCTTAAGTGGGTATTTGGCTAGAATTTTGCTTTGCCTTAGAAAATGTTCTCCATCTTCGTTAAACAGCATGTTTTTCTGACTGTGCTATTCTCTGATTTGAACTTTGAAACATGGAAAGTTATGATTTATTCAGGCCAATGTTCTTTCTTGTGGGCATGCAGTGTAAAGCCATTAGTATTCTGTTGATGGTGTGCGTTTTAAGCTGCTGTCTCCTTCAAGAGCCTTTGAAAGCTGACATTTAATTTATCTGCTTCTTCAGCCTGTAGAATGCCACCGGATACCTTTTTTAACTCCCCAATCAATAATGTTCATGTGGTTTGTTTATTTTAGTTCAAACTGATAATATACAGTCTGATAAATTTTCAGTTTGAGCAGAGCATATTTTGTTGGCAGGTTTAGAAAACATTTCTGTTTAGCCTGGAGGAGTGATGGCATTCCTGTAGCAAACAAGCAACTGGTTTCATCTAATATAAATGTTAGAACAATCTGAACTCTCCAGGTTTGACAATATTTATAGCATCTCTGGTACTCCGCATTTTAGAAAATGAACTGAATGTCAACATGGAATGGAAGAAGTCTTTCCTTTTGTTTGTTGTTTTTTTTTTAAGATTGACAATCTTGATCTTAAGGTACTTGACATCAAAAAGAAGCAGTAGCTTACTGCCTCATTAATGGTCCAATACATATACTGTATTTGAAAGAGTGATGGCAGGGATAGATCTATTTTAATGTAGATTTGGATTGTCTTACACTTTTTAGACTTTGCTTCTAAACGATCATCATGCTGCTGTATTTTTTTTCCATTATTTGCTCTATTGAGATGAGCTTTTTTGCCTTTTATAGACAAAGAACATTGAGAGTTCTTCATTAAAAGCAATTTACATAGCAATAAGTTAAACATCTCTGCAACAGCCATATATTTCTTTTGACAAATCAAATAAAAGGGATGACAAGAAGTTCTTTTTGTGTGTGTGTTTATCCTCTTCAGGCACATGGTTCACTCAAGAGCTTATAAATTACAGAAAGTAACTTAAAAGTATGTATTATGAAAAGTCTAGATTAAAAAAATAAATCGGCCATTTTATTTGTGTAGTAGGAGAGTGAAACATTTGCAAGACTCCGGATATATCCTGAATTTTTCTTCAAAAAGCTTTAGGAGAAGTCCATAGTTATTGGTGCTGTTTTAACATAGTGTTTTAAGAAAATGACATGCCAAGAATACATTAGGAAACGTCAGTAGGTTTTTGCTTAATTAGAAGCCAGTCTTTGCTGATAACATAACTTATTTTATTGTATGAGCCTCACACTACAGTATGCCCTGAATCACATAGAGTGGAGGAAACCGATTTGAGTAACTGGCTAATCTAGAAAACCAGGCCAGTGACTTGTTAATGTTTTCATTCTGCTATCTCAGGCCTTTCTTATATTGTAGATTTTTTTCCTTTCTAGGGATATCATTCAGATGATGAAATTTATGGCCTGGAGCAAATTTGTAATCTCTCCTTCATTTACTTTTTTAAAAAATATCCATTTCTTTCTAAAAATTTTTATTAAAACCGATACTTCATGATGAACTAACACAGGTTTAAATATATCCAAGTTAAATGGTGACCTACTGGTTTCTTGGTCATTTTTATCATTGTATTCATGGTGTACTTTTTTTTATCTGATTAAGAAAACAAGAAGCAATTACGTTTTGAGATTCTTAACAAGTGAATAATATATAATAAAGCACCAGAATGATGTTTGAGTAGTAGTTGCTTTAGCTGCAATATTTGGCTTTTAATTAAGAAACTGGGTTGGAACAAAAACCTGCAGGTACTTCAGCCCTCCAGGGCCAAACTTGAGTGCCCTAATTTAAATAATCTCTGCTTTGGGCCATATTAATTCTTAAGTAAGCTCCATAAACTTTACTCTTCCTAATGAAGACAGAGAAATTATGATGTAACTGCTATTAGCCCATTCTGCTTATGGTTAATTTTTAGATTGCTTTCATTTGTTTAAGCTGCTTTAATTCCAAAATTCCTTCCAATTAAAGGGCAGCATTTCTCCGAGTCTGTTTCACACCAACCAAGTATTGCTGATGTAACTGTGTTTCTATCAGAATGACCACCAATATACACTAGAGTGGTATTTTGTCAGTTTATCTCAAAAATATGCTATATGTAGTGCAGTGTAGTAAAAAAAAATAACTAAAGACATGAATTAAAATGCAATGTTATTAAAGTTGGGAAAAATAAACCACACAGAGCTCATTCTCCCACTATAAGTGAGATATTAAATACTGAACTTGACTATTCAGGCTAAGGGCTTTACTTCTTCTTACAAAATAATTTGAAATCTGGAAGTACAGTAAAAACTAATAGTTAAAAAAGCATTTCTTTTTCATTCCTACATTTTTAGAAGCTTGTATTTGTTTTAATTCTCAAAATGCACAAGCACGGCATTTATTATGTATACATGACAAATAGTTTGATGGTAAGAAAAATGTATTTATTTAATCATTCACTTTTTAAGCATGATGGTCCTATTTGTGTTTGCATTTGTACAATTTGTAAGCTAAATGAGTTCTTTGCACAAAAGGCACAAATTTGCACAATTCTATTAAAGTTGAAAATCTCTTCTGTGTTGAGTATCTGAATGTTATTATCCACTACCCAGGAACGTTCTGCATTAAAAACCCGTCAGGATGTGTTTGCTGTATGGTCTAATATTTATTTTGATGTAGCTTTTTTATTTGCTTGTTAATACTTTTGTGGAGAGTATTTGTTTTTGCTGACATGGCTAAAGGTGAATTTCCTGATAAGATTGTAATTGCCTGTCAAGTTCAACATTATCTAAAAAGTATGGATACTTATTGCAATTTCTGATGTGCATTTCTTCCATACACTAGCACTGAGATAGTATCTGATTCCCTATAGCCCTGTAATGGGGAAAATGGGATAGATGGGCCTGTCTAGCCATTGGCCTGACTCATTGTGAAATTGTGGCGACTCAAACCAAATGTACTTTTGCATATCAGCTGCTTTAATCAGCATTGCATTACATTGACACCTTAGAGTCTCCCATGTTTCTGGATATTTTGAAGTTTACATTGAAAAAGACATCATATGCTTAGTCTATATAAAGTATAGTACAGTCAATGTGAGAATGCATTTATTTTGTAACTGAAGGTCATGGTGTTGAATTTACAGAAATGCTGATGGATCCTTTCTCATTGTTGTAGGTTATGTCTTTTACACATGCTGAATTGATATTTTTTTATGTTGCACACGTCTGTGCTGCTTTTCTTTAGATTAATTGGCAGAGATATCGGACATCTTGAACTGCTTATATATTGTGTGTGTTACAAAAGCTAAAAATGAGAAATCTAAAGTCAAGGTGAGGATGTATTGGTGATCGAATGTTAAATCTTTCAGGCAGTATAAATGCATACTATTCAATTTGCAGTTAACGTGTTTTGGAATACAGCATGACTCTTAAAGTGTATGCAACGCTTTCATTGAAGAATATAATAATGTGAAATTCTTTAAGCCTTTCTATGCACTTAGGAAAATTGTTTGTATGGTTTCATCAGTAAAGGTGCTCTTCCTCACACCTGCAGTGAGAGACTTGATTATGATATTTAAGGAAAGACCATATTCTGGCCTCTGCATTTACTATGCTTAAGTCCTGATTACTTTTTAATGGGGATATTGAAAGGTCTAGAATTATCAGGTATGATGCCAGATTTGTCAGAATTAATAATAATAATTCTTTGCATTTATAAATGGAAAGATTATGCTAAGTGCTTTTTTTTTTTTTTTTTAAGTAGGGGGCACCCCCCCTGCTCGCTTCGCTCTTTCACCCCTGGGTTTGGTTTATCGGATATACAATTTAAAGAGGTTATTTTCATGGGAATTGTTACATACATTTACATTAGTTTCACTTTTACTTTACAACTTTTGTAAAAACAATACTTGTCTTTTATTTCCGGGCCCGGGCGTGGTTAAATCTCTTTCTCGCAGGACAGAGAAACACTATTTGCGTTGTGAAGGGGGGCAGCTGAATGCACGCTAAGGAGAAGTGGTTGGATCATCTGCTAGCTCGGTGTGTCTACAGCTTGTTGTGCTGCGTGTCGATCATTTAAAAGCCTGTACAGCAGCTGTCCTTTTGCCACTTCGTGTCTCTGGCGCTCGCGTTGTGAATGGAGTTGGGGTGGGGGTGGGGTTTTGGTATGAACGCACACTAAGGAGAAGCAGTCGGATCATCTGCTGGCACCCTTCTGCTGCTGGCATATTCTGCTTGTCGTTGTTTTAAGAGCTGGGAGCACATGATGTCTGCCTGCCAAAAGCATTCCAACAACTGCTAGCTTAGATGTCCGTGAACTTGTTTTAAATGTCTCACTGCCTTGTTTCGTGTGACGTTAAAGAGGCTCTTGCGGGACATCAAATTGCAATTTCTTGGCACCAAGCCTCATGTTTAAGGTCCCCGCGAGACACTCCGTGGACAATCTCTTTCATCTCGCTAGGTCTTTTAAATGTCTTCTGAGAAGATCACATCTCATCTCCCTGGTCTCCCTTCCACCAAGATTTTTTTTTTAATAGAGAGAAAGTTTAGATTATTTGTGCAGGTGTCAGTGATTTCTTACCAAACAGGGCCTTTAAGCTAGTCGCCCTTTAATGAAGTACTA
This sequence comes from Polypterus bichir lapradei, assembly GCA_026402145.1. Classification (NCBI taxonomy): domain Eukaryota; kingdom Metazoa; phylum Chordata; class Cladistia; order Polypteriformes; family Polypteridae; genus Polypterus; species Polypterus bichir. The sequence continues at coordinate 30,035,008 of JANRMT010062857.1, read as the reverse complement.
TTATGTAATGAACATGCTGGGCCAAACACAAAAACAATTGACTTTTCTCAAAACCCAGGCCCAACATTCCCCTCAACCCATAATGCCCTCAGAATGATATAAGAACCAAGATCAGAAACCAAAGTTAAAATGCTGTTGTATCATGGAAGAATTTTGGGGTGACCCTGCTCCTGAACAACCCAGCCTGTATTAATACATACATCCATCCATCCATCCATTATACAACCCGTTATATCTGAACTACCGGGTCACGGGGGTCTGCTGGAGCCAATTCCAGCCAACACAGGGCACAAGGCAGGAAACAAACCCTGGGCAGGGCGCCAGCCCACAGCAAGTACTAATACATATATGTGTTTATTCCCTTGCATACTGTATGTTCTCTGCCTCAACTCTTGTCTTTTAATCCATGCATTCACTAGTCTGGGAAGGAGACATGACCCCGCAGCCACAGTGCATTTACAGCTGGTTGCTGCAGTCCAGTTTCACCCAGGGTTGACTGCTACTACTACTCTGCTTCCCTGACTTGGAGGCAATCCCCACCTCACCTCAAAGACACCAGGTGACAAGATAGTGTGAGCAGTAGAGCACGCTCAAACTTTTTATTAATTTTTAATAACTCATTATGGATTTTACATTCATATTATGCCTGACGCAAAAAAAAAAAAATTATGACTAACATGCAATATAACCTGGATGGTTAGCAGCTTTCATTGATATTGCTGGGTGTGTCAGTGTTCAGGTGACTGTCAGTTCTTGAATTTCTGCTGTGTGGGGTTCGTGGCATGGGTCTTCTGGTCTTCCTTCTTCTCTCTCCCTACATTTGCTTGAAGTTTCTGACATTTTATAGTTTGTTGGAGAACAGGGTGAACACTGCTGGCCTTACTGTCTGTCCACCTACTTTTTGAAGATCATATCAGGACTTGTTCATATAGTGTGCATGCACAATGGTATATAGTTAATCAGTATTTATGTTGCTTGCATGTACACCAGTATGCAATTGTTTGAGAGCCAAGTACTATATGCAAAATGTCCAGAAAGGATTATTTTAATCCTTTCTTTAGTGTGCGACCTTTTGCTTGTCTGTCTTAAACAGCAAAAAATTCCCTTGCAAGCACTTCCTTTTTTTGTGTGGTTTAGACTAGATGCTACCACAAATATATAAAATGTAAAAAATCAACTTAGTCTTGTGATTTGTATCGTACTATCATAATGATTTTAACCCTTTAACATATGTAATAAGATCATGTATATTAATGATGCTAGAATGCTTGTATTTCCCATGCTTGCAAAATTTATAAGGGGTAAGACTCCCTCATCCAAGTCAAGTGGCCATATTGTTATACCATCCGTACACAGTTTGAGATTTGGTAATTAATAATTATCAGTCCAAATTTCTTTTAGCACTTTTCATAGACAGTACACTCACAAGACCCTTTCTAACACACATGAAGTTATATATTAACACAAAGTCCTCCGAATGTGCAATACATTTGGCAGGAGCTGTTTTATAGCTGTTTATTGCAAAAATACCCACAGACTATGCTAGGCTGAAATTGTAATGGAAAGCTTGGCACACACTATCTATATGTGGTATTGGACTTGTCAATCAGAAGAGAAAGAGCTATATCAGTGTACCAGTGCCATCTGTCTTCTAAAGGTTCGCCCCAACCCTCTCCTTTATCTTGCCAACAGAACTCCACAAGGTAGCTATGCAGAAAACCAAATTGAGCTGATTTCTTATTAATGTTAACACTATACAAGATTATAGACTGTTACACCTGCCTCGCACTCGCCACCTTGCATTTTTTTAACTTGCACTGCACTTTTATTGCTCTTTAATTAATATTGTTATCATCAGTATGCTGCTGCTGGAGTATGTGAATTTCCCCTTGGGGATTAATAAAGTATCTGTATGTCTATCTGTCTATCTAAACCTATGCTTCCAGGTTGCTAGCTCACTAACTGCTGTTTTGCTGTGGAATGATCTCATGCAGTGGCCTGTCAGAACTGTCTGCTTATTCGCTAACACACTAATTAAAGTTCTGACAAGTCACTTTGACACCCTTATTCCTTTGATCTGTTCTGTAGAAGCTTTTGCAAATCTCAGGGATTTAAAAGGCAGCAGCAGCGTAAACGCAGAATAGGACTAGAAACCAAAGTGGAGCCAGGATCATTTCATGAATTTTTTTAACAGACATAAACACATCATCAAGCAGGTCATGTTAATCCCAGTAAGTCAGAGAAGCATTCCCTCTTGTCATTCTGCAGGAAACAACCTTGTTACTGCACATGGTTTTACCTGTTGTCCAATCTTCCTGAACTATAGAAGACCAAAAGAAGTGATGTCACTAAATTGCCCACAATTCTTAAGGAGTACAGTGGTTAAAACTGTTACCTCACAGTTCTAAAAACTGTCTCTAAACTTCAGCTGGGTCACTGTCTGTTCTCCCCGTGTTTGCCCAAGTACACTGTTTTCCTTTCATATACTAAAGATGTGCAAGTTGGGATATTATTGACTCTTAATCGTCATTAAATGAGTGTACCATGTGTTGGAGAATGAGCCCCACCCACAGCTGGAGTCTTGTTCCCTGGGTGGGCTTTGCTGTTATTTTGCTGGATTGGGAGCTTCCAGGGTTGCATAGGTGGACATTTTACTATTTCTATTTTCTAAGTAGCTTTGAGAGTTCATTCTTCCACAGCAGTTGTTTTTAAGAAGAGAAAGCCGTTGTATCTGTGATGGTATTTTCGTACAGTCCTAAAATGTTTATCGGTAAGTTTTAAAATCCTTGGTGCTAAAAATGGTGCATTACTTGCTTTACAGTAGTTGTACGTCTGCATCTCACAGATATCTATCTAGCTTTGCAGTTACATATCTCTTTACAAATTATACAACTTATCTCTGTCACATATCATCTAGCCATCCACTTTCCATTTTATAAACTTATTTAAACCAAGTTTATGGTAACATAAGTTTTGTGAAATGCTGGTAGTGACAGAACTTTAGAGAATTTAGAGATCAGTGCCTGCATTTACCAAGCATCTCAGGATTACTCCTAGAAATTGCACTAAAAGTCTGACTAGAACAAGAGTTTGTATCACCTCAGAGTAGTTATAAAGTGTCCTACACCCACTGCATTCTTGAGTAGGATTTTACGTTTGAGAATAAATAACGTTATAATATTACAGCAACCTGAGCCACAAAATGACACTCATGAAGGCGTTTTGTAATTTCCTTGGAGATTATGGTAACACTTTGTAGTTCTAATGTAAAGGCTTCACCACAAAGATGATGATGATAATAAAATTAATGATAACAGTCAAAGTTGTAGAAGTATAGAAAGCATAATAATGGAGGATATTGCGTTTAGCTGCACATAACTGTTGCCACTGCACAATAACATCAAGCTGGAAAGACTGAAATACGCACACTGAATGGGAGTTAAGCCCAATAGCGGGCACATTTATTTAACAGTGAAAGATCCACAGCCGTACTTTGAGTTGAATCACCTTCTCATGGGAAATGCCTCCTAAAGTAACAGTTGTACTGTTACTAGTCACAACTGCTTGCACTATTTCTGAAGTTGCAGTCACTCTTCCAGTGCTCCTGATCATCTTCCAGAGTCACGTGCTGTACGTCACTTTGTGATTAAAACCCCACACCCCCTTATGTATTTATCCAGTGTCCCAGGAGTCACGGCCTGCCTTCTTGAACCTTCTCGAGGTTGTAAAGTGTATTGTGAATATTCCAGGGTTTCATGAAATGCACAACTCTGTGTACCTGTGTGACATTTTGCTGTCAATATGCTGGCTTATACAATACAATTTGCATTCTTGACTACCTGTGTGTTGATACTTTGATTTTTGCTTGCAATTCAGAAATGCATGTTCATCCATACTTGGGGCAATGATCTTTATGTACATGCCAGTTTACATGAATGCACTTTGCTTTAACATTCCCTCACAATGAACTCTGGGGAAATGTATTAATCTGTAATTGCCTCACATATCGTAATGGTGTTCAAAGGTTGTTGCAGAAGTCATGAAATAGCTGGTTATGACATACCCATATCATTGCTATTACAAACCTGCATTTTACCTGTGGCAAACAAATTTACGTGAGTGGATACAGACACATAGATGGAGAATCGTGTAACATACAGGATTTGTTACAAATGTTGTTCCATCTTTGTCAAATTGATACCTTCCTCAAGATCATTGTTGTCCAGCAATTCCAATCCCTTTTCCAAAGTGGGCATGTTGATCTTTGTCCGAAAAGCATCTTCTGACAGTTCCATAGCGAGTTAGGATAGCTCATGAGCTCTCCTAAATCCTGTTGTAGTTGGGAATAATGACCCAAATTAAGAAAATTGATATGCTTGTACTCCTACTCCTTAAAGCAAGACCAAATTTTCATCAATTTCTGAGATGCTTGTTAAATACAGGTACAGATTAAGAAATTATTTTTTGTGAAAGATTTCCATGAGTGGTATGAAAATGAGAAATCTTAAACCCTATGATTATTTTACTACATTTGAATGTAAAAAGAAATTATTAATTTGACTGTCCTTCAAGGTCCCAGTCTGTAATACGTTTATCACTACCCTTGGGTTTGGGAAGTCTGGTTGGCACGGCGAGGAGCCTTTCATCTTATGTCCAAGATATATAGATACTGAGATATATGTATGTATGTGTGATTTGTATTTTTTTCTTTTCAGTTTCCTTAATATTACAAGTCTTTGACCAGGAAGAAATTAAATGTTTGAATGTGAAACAGTGATATTTCCAAAGCCTTTCATTATTTAATAATGTGGCTCTAGAATACTTTACATTATATTGTTCTGCAGAAATATAAGGAGGCAACTGCAGCTCTTAGAATAAAAGCAACACCTAGTGTCACCTCATTCCTACTCTAGATGCTAATGTGACAAGCTGGTGTGCACTTTTCTGTACTCTTGAGTGTTCAAAGGGAATACACAAAATGAAAGTAGTTGTGTGATACTGCTAAGGTTACTTACACGAAGGTGACAGTGCAGTACTCCACAGCGCTTTATTGTAATATTGAAAAACATTACATTATTTATTGAAGAGCTGGCTAATCTTTCTGGGTTAGGCCACGTTGTAGTCTTCACAGTCTTGTTCTTCTGCATAACATAATGAATTATTCTTTTTTGCTTTGCAAATGAGAAGACTGTTCAGTCAGTTTGTTTAGCTGATAGCTAAGTTTTCCCAGTATCTCATCCAGATTCTTCTTAAAGGTTGTTAAGGTTTCTGCTTTAGCTCCATTTCTCGGTCGTTTGTTCCAGAGTCCCACAACTCTTTGTGTAAAGAATGCACTTCCCCTTAATTGCCACTGATGTCCTCAAGTACGTGATTCACCCTTAAGAATGTTGCTGGATCTTCTTTATCATTGCCATTGAGGATTTTAAATGACAAGATTACGTCGCCATGCAGTTTCTTCTGCTCAAGACTAAACAGGTTTAATTCTCTGACTCTGTCACAGTAGAGTGAGGCACTTGGTTGCTCTCCTCTGCACTTGTTCCAGTGCTGCCATGTCTTTCTTGTACTGGGGTGACCAGAATTGCACAAAATACTCTATATGCAGTCTTACAAGTACATTGTATAGTGTGAGCATAATAAATGTATTTAATTCATAATTTAAGGGGATTTCTTACATGTGAATATTGTTTAAATTAAAGTGTCATTAATGATCATTTCTTAGGATTTCAAAATGGTGCAGCACTTGTAATACAAAAGAAAACTCTACCATCTATTAACGGAATGTGTGTAAGGAATGTACAGATTGACACAGTAAACATGCTTGACTAACATGCATTCAGCTCTGCTTATTTCTAGACGTGCAAGTTGTGGCGTTTATGAATTCATTTCCTTAGTTTTCCCTGTTCCTGAAGTTGATGGTTTGCTGGTGTAAGCAGAAATTATGTACGGTAGGCTCTTTTTTAATGGAAATGCTTATGTCTGAAAGTCAAAATTAACTAGCTGAAAAAAAAAAATCAATTTCTTGACTGCCCTGTTCCTTGTGGTGGTTAAGAGTTTTCATGTCTAGATAAAAAACACATAGCTGTGCTACAGAAAGTCTAGAGAAGAGCAACTAGACTCATTCAAGAACCGAGAGTTTAAGCAAACCGATATTAAGAGGTGACATGATTGAAATATTTTAAATTATGAACTAGTACAGTGGATTGAAGCTGTTACTTTAAAATAACTTCATCAAGAACAGTTGGAAACTTGTTATGGATAAATTCTGCCCAAGCATTAGAAAGTTTTTCTTCACACAGAGAACTATAGATGCAGGGAGCAAGTTTCCAAGTAGTGTGAACAGGACTTTAGGGATCTTCAAATCTCAACTTGATGATGTTCTAGGCAATCTAGGTGAACAGGGTGGGTGAACTTGTTATGCTGAATTGCCTGTTCTGTTCACAGTTGCAATGTTCTAAGAAGAACCCCCCATTGGCTAAATATTACTCTTGTCACTTATATTTATATGTCACCAGTGTGTAATGCAATTGTTTCCCCTTATATCGGCAGTGAAGGTCCTGGCACGTGAAGTAATGTACTGAGTGTCCCACATGACCAAGTGGAGGAGATTATACCAGCAACCATTTTGATTTATATTACAGTACTTAAGCTACCAGTGGGAGGCATTGCTAGAATGATACCATTTTTTAAGTTCTAGTAATTTAGAAAAAGCCTTATTCTTCTAGGAGACCAGGTTTAAATGTTGGCAAGGTCACCACATGGAGTATGCTGGTTCATCACATTTCTGCATGAGTTTTTCCTTTCACATCCCAAAAATGTGTTTAAGAGTAGTTTTGTGAATTTCACTGCAGTGTGGAAAAGTGGTCTTAGTGACGGCCCCAACTAGAGTAGTTTACTTCCTTACTTCCGTCACTTTTTGGTGAAGCTGTGCCTCTCCGTGATGCTGAATTTGACTTGAATGGACTTGATAGTGGTTGGAGGGAGGTTTAAATGAAGGTTTTGAAAGGTTTTTTTCTTTTTTGTTTAGTAGTCCTTATTACATTGACCATCATTTTTTAAATGGCGTAGCTTGGTTAAATGGTGCAGGAGAAAAAGGGTTAAAAAATATATTGAACTAATATTAACATAAAGTACGCTGAATCCTAAATATGTTCCAGCATTGCTTTAATAAGCCGTGAAACAGATTGTCTAATAAGTTAAATAGAGGTGTTATATGTTGCTGATAGAAGATATAAGAAAGGCACTTTATAGCAGTTATTTTTAAAAGAATACAACTAAAAGTATATATTTTTAAATAACGCCTTACCCCTTATAGTTTGTAGTAGTAGCTGAGAAAAAATTGTAATGTCATGTTTTCATGCGGAACAGAGATAACAAAGTTTCTATGATTATGATTACCAATGCTGGACAACAACACACAATATCAAAAACCTCCATGAATGTTGTGTTACATAATCCCTGCGTCAGGTCGTCCAGTTGTATGCTTAAACACATGTATTTGTACAAAAATGTAAACCACCTCTTGAAGACAATGTTGTGAGCGAAAAATGAAACACACTCAAATCCAGACAAGAATTTGAACTGAAGACTCTCCTACCATTGTTATATTCTTAGCAGAGAACTGCAAATAGACTACAGTGGTATTATTTAGCAGAAGTTTGTGAAACTTCAGCGGCGAATTGACCTTCTATTTGTTGAAGCATCTTGGACATGCACAAGTCCGAGGCAGAGTCTCTTCCTGATAAGATTTTCACTGACTTTTCTTTACCTCTTAATTTTAGTCGTACTCCTCTCCCATTGTTTTAGCGATATTACATAAAGTGTGGTGTAATCCAATAAATAAGCTGTTACTGAATTGAACTTCTGATCAATGAGTAAGACTGGTAGACGGATCTACAATTTAAATGCTCGAACTTGTTCATTTTTCTTCAGCCATTTTCCAGAAGTGGTTTATTTAACAATGTTTTACTAAAACTACATAGGCTTGGAGCGCAGTCAGCATGCAGCTGGTCAACTTGATGTGTAGATTATGCAGGACGAGTAATGTGGGATTTTTTTCATAGAATTTTTCATTATGTTTGCTGGAGGTTTATTTCTGTCCTACTGACCATCTGACATTACCCTTTTTTGTTACTTATTCTTTAATCTTATTGCCTAATCTGAATTGTTTTTCTTTTCTTGTAAATTTCACTTTGATGTCTTGTAAAACACTTTGAGCTATATTGTTTGCATCAAAATGTGCTATATAAATTAATGTTGTTGCCCAGCGATTGTCACCATAGACCTCTCGTATTATATCAGAAAACCTGTCTCTGTTGTGCATGTACAATAAACATGAGATTAAAAGTGTTTTCTCCTGGCAACCATTACAAACTATGTTGGATAAGTAAAATATGTCATTATTGGGTGGAGCATTCCTTTAAAGAGCAATCTGATAGTGGTTACAGTGTTCTATAAATCAGACAAATTTCTGCACTAAGGCAGTGCAGCAACACTGGAGGTGGTGAATGTTTCAATTTTTACCCTTAATGGCCCAAAGCACAAACTGACATTAATGTTATACACAAAAGAGTGTAGCAGAGTGGGTGGAGCACTTTTAAGGTATAGGACACTACAATTCATACCTAGAGTGATGTTTAGAGGTAGGATTAAAAGAGAAAAGGATCACTCATTTTATCCTGTTTGGATGCCTTTCGTGTATTTGTCAGATCAATTTTAAAATTGTAAGTTAGAATTTTAGGTGTACTTCTAAAATGTGATTAATCTGTGTGCATCTGTTTCTCAAAATCTTAGATATACTATTTCATTCAAACAGAGATTTGCTATTTTTTTTTATATTATTGTTAATATTTTTAATTGTTTTATTCCACCCTGTTTTTCTTTTCTGTTTTGTTTTGTAGTGTTTTTTGTGTGTATTTGCAAATATGAATGTTTGGTTTCTTAGTTAGCGTGTACTGTGTAAACCTGAATGTTCTAAAAAGTCAATATATTTGACATCTCAAAAAGATTTAGGTCCAACCAGGATATCATTCGACTCCAATCTCTCAATGATCTTGTAATGGGAAAAAAAGTAATAGAAAAATGTTTTTTATTTGTTGAGAAAGATCCATTGTGTGGTCACAGTGTGTATGTCTTTCTTGCTCTTTATACTTAAGTCCTTATTTATGACTTGACCATCTGCATTTTGAATAAGCATTAGGTAAACGAGTGTCTTTGCATGTGCCTAAATAACCCGATTATTCACCAAAACCTGGTTTTGAAAATGCCATGTATTCCTTTATTACAGATAGATTTCTGTGTGAGTAACCTGGTTATTTGGCAACGTAAACCTTTAACCAGGTTATACTTTAGGTTATTTTGTTAGCCTCTGTAAGCCTGTGGCTTCGCACACACATCCACCAGCTAGGGGTGGAAAACTGGAAGCATCATCAAAGGTAAATTTCCTGTGGCAAATGCTCGGGCAATCGCATTATTCCTTCTCCTGGTTTAAATAATCTGTCTCGTTATTTAACAGATCACTAAATCTATGTTAATAAGCGGAGCATACATTCTTAAAACTCAGTAGCACAATCTTGGTAGTGGCGTAGAGGGGTATTGCACCAAACATAACATGTTACTGTACATAGTTATTGTTTTTTTTAAACAATGAGTAACCTAACACAATACTTATTTTATTGTAGTAAAAATAACTGTGTTTTTATTCTCCTAGCAGCACTGAGTGTAAAGCAAGAAGCACACTTGTTGGTATGCCATTCCTTTACAGGGCTCATTCGCACAGTCAAGTTGTAACTGAAATAAATTAATGAATTGTCTGTTTAGTTTTTAATCCAGCTATTTGCTGTAGCTATGTTGAGTCACATTAAATTTTATAATAAGTGATATATTTACTTTTTTTTTTTTCAAGTAATGAGTTATGTAACTAAGTTACTTTTGTAAGTGACGTTCCCACACTGCTCGGGAGACACAGTCTTCATGCTTGCTTTCGAATTTGTTGATGACATTTTACTATATTTTTATTATATGGTAGGGTTTTACCAAAGAAGAACTTCATAAGTGGTCTCACACATACACACAGAGTTTTTTTTTAAGAAACCAGGTTTTGGCCTTTTACCTGGTTACTCAGTTTATCCCAGTTTTATGTGTCCATGTAAATACACTCGGAGCTTGTTCCGTTTTCTATACTGCCGTGAAAATGGGGAAAATAATAACTCTGTCAGTATGTATTTAAACAGACGTTTATGTAGCACACTCTTTTGTCCAATGTAACCAACGGGTTTAAAGCAAAGGAATGTAAATCATGCAAGGACACTTACAAAGTGACTTGTGTTGTGTTATTCTTTAATGTTTAATAGGCCATTTTCAGTACAGCGTTAGTTAAGAATAATGGTTGATAAGACAGTTCATTTGCTAGGCAGCGAGGCTAATCTCTGTTTACGTAGTGTTCTCAATAAAACTACTAATTGGATGTTAAAGAGCTATTGTGACATCTAATGGGGAAAATGCAAAAAATTATCCCATTAGGGTGACAAAACGATAAAGGCAAGTAGACAGAAAACGAGAGCAGTCTTTGTCAGAATCATTAGTAGTTAAAGACTGAAAGAAAGACATTGCTGACTTTTTTCGAAAACTGGAGCTCTAATCATGACAGGGAAAGTATTCAATTGCTGTGGGGTCAAGAATGAAAAACCGACAAGTGGTAATTTTTGTTAAAAAATTAAATAAATAGAGTTGATAGATAGAAGGCAGTTTAGTCATTAAGGTGAAATATTTGCACGTCATTCTCTAGAAGCAGCACCAGGGTGTTTATGGTGTGTTTTTCATGGAGACAATATGGATAATTCTGGTTTGGCCACAAATTCTGTATTGTGACACTAGTTTAATTTTTTTTTTTTATTAAGAACTTATGTCTTTGCACTTCAATATTTAGAAAGAAAACTGCTTGCTTTAGATACGCACAGCACTTATGCTATAGCGGGGAAATGCTGGAAAATGGAGGCCCTCGCAAGCTTAAAACAAATGGATGAATTACTTTTATTGTTTTTATAACCATTGCCTGTGTGACTCTTAGAATTAATAATAATAAAAGTGATATAAAAAAAAAAAGCTTTCTTCTGGTTTAAGTAATGTGCATGGAGTAATTTAAGAACATAGAGTTTGTAAGCAAATAAATTTGTTTAATTTGTACCAGTACTTATCATGAGCTAGAAACTCATAACTTGCAAATTAAAATGACCAAATTGCAATAATCTGTACTACTAAACACCAGGCTTGCACTCTAGATACTGTGTGCATGTAAAATGTGCCATAATAGAGCCAAAAGAAAGCTTACAAGTGATGTCAGTTAAAAAGGTAACGAAAAACATGTTGTTTTTTGAGCATTGTGAAGCTGTTCATGCAAAGTGCAACTTTGTTAAAATTGTGGTGCCTTGAATATGTGACATTTACCTTAAGAAAAAAGATCTTAAAAGTGATTTGGTATACTGTATGTGCTGTGAGAGAGTCCTACATTGGCGAACCATCCGGACCTGCTAAGCCTTGGTGAAAACTCCCCAAAAAATGTCCTGCATTAGTTTAGTGAGGTCTTCAGAGTCAAAGCAGACTCTTTAATGGCTACCTGAGGAATCTGAGTTTCATCTTTTATAATTGAAACTATTCTGGAAAAGCTCAGGGTAGTTTAGAAAAAAATTCCAGTAAGGGCTTTGCTTTTGATGCTCTTTCATGCACTCATTGCAGATGGCTGCCATCAGTAGTTGGATTGACCACCTTTTTGTTTTTTTCTGATTGGTTGTTTAGCCAGTGATCACATAACGTAGATGGGACTAGTGGCCCGTTTCTTTACATCACAGCATCACTCTGCTGAGTGTGTCAGGTGAGTTCAAAGCATGCATCATTCCATAAATGCGGTTCATTTCAACCATTTACAGTTTCATAAAGGACAAGAAGGTCTTTGTTTTCATTTGCTGAGTTTTGCTTTTTGATGTTGTTTTAATTTCACCCAGTTAAACACTATTATATTTAGATTAGCTCTGTGTATTCCAAGATCTCTCTCTAGGTACCCTTACCCAAACAGGACCTTGGTGACCACAGGCCTTCCACAACTCTCTGTTCCTTGAGGAACACAGTCTTCTGACTGACCATTCTAATCTAATCAGAAAGACTTTTTGTGAAAATTAAGGCCATGTGACATTACGTGACTTTTCCAGCGATTTTCAGTCGCATCCTTCACTTACCTAATCTTAGCGAGTCTGAGGCAGTTGCAATGTGACTCACTCCCAACTAGTCCATGACTCGTTCCGGCAAACCAGTTTGTTTTATCTTTAATTGTAGGGGTGGCTGTCTGTGCATGAGAGCTACCAACTATGAATGTTCATCCGGAAGTACAATTGTAGAATTGAATTGGAAATATATTAAAGAAAGAAATTTGTCTTCAGTTAGGACCTCTTTGAGCCAGGAACCAAGCAGGAGGAAACTTGTTCAATGCGTCTTTTAATTTCTCTTCATGAAGAGGGATTACCGCAGAACAGTCACAGAACAGAGAATGACATTTATAGACAACTAGATCTCATAATAGAGCTGAATTAATGCTTACACAACATCTGACATTTACTCTCGATTGCTTCATTGACTTACACACCCAAATACACCCCCCAAATAAACATCTCATTTCACTACATTCTTGAGTTTCCCAATACTTTTGAATTCAACTCTTATTCCTTTATGGAGTTGTGTGTGTATGTGACACTTTCAATTCTTACTGGGTAAAATATAGTCTGCCACTTTTGAAACCATCACCCAAAACCTTCTTGTTCCTTGTTGTGCACTTGAACTTTGTGTTTTTTCTGATATGCATGAACAGGTTTCTGACATTTATTAAACCTTTTTAAATTTCTAAGAATGCTATAGTTTTAATAAAAATAGCATGCCAAAACACTTCATATACAATAACTATATTACCTCTAATTTACTATATCCCCCCAGAATCTGATTTTTCTTCTTCCGCAAATGCAAAGAATGCAGCAATTGGGAATAAGGAATCGAGAGCGTTTTAGAACTCCATTGTTTCACGTTTTTCGTACCACAACACAATGGGGGAAGAAAAAGACAATGTCTGCGGCTAAACTGGTTGTTCCTGTTAACCCTTTGTATGGCACTGGCTCCTTCATGCAGCATGTTATTGGCAGTCACAAAAAAGGGTGAGGACGACTGTGCTGTAAGTTAGGCACACATTCACTAAATGTGACATATTCAATGATTGTCAGCTGTGTAAATGGACATGCTCTGGCAACGAGATCAACTACTACAGTTGGCAAGTCTGACTAGAAGTCGCATAATGTGACATCGGTGTTCGTTTCTGTCTTCCGCAATTTCTTTTTCCTTTGACTTTTCCTGTAACTACCAGATATTCCATACTTTCTTTCCTCAAGTGGCAGAAAATCTCCCATCTGTCTCTTTCTGATTGTAATTGGTAATGTGGCCGGTCTAACTGACTTTCATAACGTGCCTTAGGAACTGCAACTCTGCTGCCACAATTCTGTTTTCTATAGTTGGTGAAATTTCTACCTGAGAAATAGGAAGACAATAGCACTCTTGGACTGTAATCTTCATCTTCATACCAATCTTACTATTTCAAAAAACCTTCTTCAGTTTAATGAAGGCATTTTAGCCACACATATCCCCCTTTTGATTTCCTAAACGCACTTCCCATCAGATAGCATCACAATTCTCACACTTCTCTGTTTACTTGCCAGAACTCCTTATTATTAGCTTTGATGTTGCAGATACGTAGGAGCTTCTTTCATTCCATCTTCTTGTAATGGATCCTCAGACCTCTTTTCTCACTTTAACTAATTATTTTGTCATCAGTTTTCTTCCGCTTTTCCACTGATTCAGCAGTCAGAGCCGTATCAGTGGCATATCTCGAGATATTTTAAGTTTACACCTCCACATACTTTCAGGATGCATGCAAGTGGACCACATTTGTGCACAGTCCAGTTTACAACATCCCATTCATTTTTCTGCTGGTAAAAGTCCCCATGCTGTGGGCCTGCGTATCATTGGGTCAGCCCTTCAGCTCTGATAACTCAGTCAATACTTGATTAGGGGCTGCTAGGGCAGCAAACTGTGCGTCTCCCTCCGTTTTTCAATTTTAAATGTTAACTTTCAGAATTCGTTACTTTATAAGAAGTTCAATATTGCGACATCTGTTTCCATAATAAAGCGTCATTTTTCAAAAATCAATGTGGACTTTTAAAGATCAAGGAATACTCTTTAACTTCAAGTAATTTTCATAACTTTTTGAGTGTTAGTTGCTTTTCAACACTTTCATCTTTATTGTTTTGTTCATTTTAAAAGCTCTTCAGCAAACGTAAGTTACTGTGACATTTGAGGCACTTATGGATTCAGAGCGACAGTTCAGTCAGAAGTTGAGGTGGAGATGTTTGTAAAGGGCTGGTGGATTCTCTGGAATAGGGTTTTTCTTTTTTTTAATAAAATTTTGGCAGCACTAGTGATCCCACTGAAGGCCAACATAAGGTAACGTATGGTTCGCCCCAGGACTATGGAGACTGGATGGTCATAAAACAATTAAAAATGGATTTGTGTGCATTTGATGACACCTGGATTTCTGTGTGTTAGCTGAAGATGTCTGAGGCTAGTTTTACAATAAAGCATTTCTTATAATTAAACTTGTTCTCTTATGTTCTGTTATTCAGAAACTCAATTCTATAAGGTTGTCAGCAATTTTCACAGTTAAGTAGGTTACTTGCATTTAACGTCCATTTAACTTGCAGTTTAATTTTAGGTACAGTGGCCTCTAATGTTTGGGTTCAAAGACACATTTTTCCTTGAATTCCCACTCCACGTTTTAAAATTACAACTCGAAACAATTCAGACGTGAATAAAGTGCACTTTGCAGACTTTCCTTTAAGGGGATTTGCATACATTTCAGTCAAAGCATCACCAGAAAAGATCCTGGTGATGTCTATGAATCTCAGAAATCAAGCAGTCATTGCATGGAAGGGATATGCAACAGAGAACTAAATATGACGGCTTTAATAGACCTGCCATTGCTGTGTGCTTAACATTATGGTGTCCTGAAATGGTGGTGGTGGTGGCTGAAATGTGTGCAAACACCCATAAAGGAAAGTCTGCAATGTGCACTGTAATCACAACTGAATTGTTTGAGTCGGGTGCAGTGTGAGTTGGGTGGTGGCCGAAGGCGGGAACCTTTGCGGTCCGATCCTCGGCTAGAAGTAGTGGCCGGGGAGAGGGAAGTCTAGGTATCTCTGCTCAAGCTGCTGCCCCTGCGACCCGATCTCGGATAAGCGGAAGAGGATGGATGGACGGGTGAATTGTTTGATTTGTAATTTTAAGATATGAAGAGGGGGTGTAATTCAAGGAAAAATGTGTCTTTGTCTCAAACATTATTCGGGGCACAGTAACAGAAGAACTCAAACCAGTCACATGCCGCATTCGATTTACCTTGGAAGTTGGATGTCAGAGAACAAAATGAGGTCACACCCGAGTTGATGACAATCCATTAAAACATTCGGAAACTAATATTGTTGTGCTTGTTTCCATTGGAATAAACAGCAGTTGATAACAACGCATGACACGGTGTTTTACTTACTGTTTACAAACACCGATGCAGCTTGTCCACTGACAGAAGCCGGACAGTACCGTGTACACGACTGATTGAATGTGCAAACGAACAGTATAATATGACGGCTCTCACTAATGTTTGAGGTGTACGTCGCCATTTTGGATCGTCATCATAAATTAAAGTCAGACCAACTTGGACTTGACAGACAAAGCCCCGAGTTCCTGAGTTGGAACTCCAACATAAGGGGCCGTTCCAGTCGAAAATTACAACAGGAAACTCTGAGATTCTGACCTCCCAATTTCAAATGGAGCACAACAACAGTCCAGGAGACTGCGGCCAACTGGCCACCCACCCTCTCAGGGTACTGTATAGTAGAATCTATGCTGGACCACCTAAACCTTTCCATCCAATAATTCCAAGGCTTCTGGTATTTCGGATGTCTTTCCATGGGCATAGAAACCGCATTGGCAGTAGAGCTGTCGCACCAAATGCCACAAGAAGAGAAACAGGATACAAGAGGGTTAGTAAATAGCTTATACGAGGGGCGTTCAAAAAGTTTCTGCACTTTTATAATTTCATTGGAAACAGGAAAGACAGGAGGAATATTAATTGTGTCATGTGCCTGGGAAAATTGCATCTCAAAGGAAGGTGACTATGGAGAAAACAGATGTCATTTGTTTTTGAAATTCTGAATAAACAAATGTAGAAATTATTGAGTTACATACAGTGTAGTTAGGAAGTATTCAGACCCCTTCACTTGTTTCATATTTTATGTTGCTGCCTTGTGTTTACACAAAAATGTAAAAAAATTTAATTTCTCATTGGCACAACAAAACAGCTCAAGATCCTGGTTGGCAACTCACCAGCCAGACACGTAGTCCAGTCCCACCCTCTGGAAATGACCCTCTATCTGCCGCAACCCGGTGTTACATGGACGTCCCCTTGGCCTGGTCCAGCTGCTCAGGTCCTCAAAAATGAGGGTCCTGTGAGCCGGATCACCCTTGGGGGAATCGGGTCACATGGCCATAGTACCGTTAACTGACGCTCCCTCACAGTGCAGGTAATGTGCCTCATTCTGGACTCCATGAGCAACACAAAGTGAAACCAATGGTATCCAAGGATTTTCCAGAGAAACACAGTACCAAAGGAGTGCAGTCTTCGTCCCAGATCATTGGATAGCGTCCATGTCTCGCAACCATATATCAAGATAGGAAGCCCCAGGACTCTAAAGACTTGGACCTTCGTCGTTTTGCAAAGATATCAGGAGCGCCACACACCCCTTACCACATGACCTCGTGACCACCCCCAAGCTGTCCCAATCCGTGTACTGAATTCATAGGAAGAGTCTCCAGAGACATGAATGTCGCTGCCTGAGGTAAGTAAACCTCTTGACAAGGTCGACACTCTCTCCACAGACAGACACACTGCTGATGGCTGTGCCCAACAGCTCACTAAAGGCCTCAATCTTGAGTTTTTATCAGGACACTCGGACTCCTAAAGAGAATCTCTGACCTCCACTTCTATAGACGGGTCTGTTTGTTAACTCAAATATCTAACGGGCCAATCACATGGCAGCAACTCAATACATTTCAGCATGTAGACCTCGTCAAGACCACCAGCTGAAGTTCAAACTGAGCATCAGAATGGAGAAGAAAGGGGACTGAAGTGACTTTGAACGTGGCCTGGTTTTTGGTTTCTTAGTATTTCAGAAACTGCTGATCTATTGGGGTTTTCACGCACAGCCATCTCTGGGGTTTACAGTGAATGGTCTGAAAAAGGGAAAATATCAGTGAGCGGCAGTTCTCTGGGCGTAAGTGCCTTGTTGATGCCAGAGGTCAGAGGAGAATGGCCAGACAGGTTTGAACGGATAGAAAGGCAACAAGAACTCAAATAAGCACTCATTACAAGTGAGGTGTGCAGAAGAGCAGCTCTGAACACACAACACATCAAACCTTGAAGCAAGTGGACTACAGCAGCAGGAGACCACAACAGATGACACTCGTGTCAGCTAAAAACAGGCAACTGAGGCTACAATTCACACTGGCTCACCAAAATTGGACAACAAAAGATTGGAAAAAGAAGATTGCATGTTCTGATGAGTCTCAATTTCTTCGGAGACATTTGGATGCTATTTTTCAGGATTGGCCATCAACACCATTAAAGCATCAATCCATCCTGCCTTGTATCAGTGGTGGTGGTGTAATGGTGTCTGTGATATTTTCATGGTGCACTTAGGGCCCCTTAGTACTAAATGAGGATCGTTTAAATGTCACAGCCTGTCTGAATATTGTTACTGACCATGTCGATCCCTTTATGACCTCAGTGTCCCCATCTTCTGATGGCTCCTTCCAGCAGGATAACACATGTCACAAAGCTCAAATCATCTCAAACTGGTTTGTTGAACATGACAATGAGGTCACTGGACTCAAATGGCCTCCACAGTCACCAGATCTCAATCCAACAGAGCACCTTTGAGATGTGCTGGAACGGGAGATTTGCATCATGGATGTGCAGGCCTCACCACAATGGGGCTAAATCCCAGCTCCAGTAGCCTGCCTTAGGCTTTGTAGGCCCAAAAGTTTTTAACTTTTTAACCAAAATTGTTTAGAAGGCAGGCTGTATTGTAGAAGTAAAGTTGGACAGTTTAACATCTGTGGCTGAGCGATGGGCATTAAGCAAACTCCTGTCAATCATGGAGAATCCACTGCGTCCACTGAACAGGATCATCTCCAGACAGAGGAACAGCTTCAGCGACAGACTGCTGTCACCGTCCTGCTCCACTGACAGACTGAGGAGATCGTTCCTCCCCCACACTATGCGACTCTTCAATTCCACCCGGGGGAGTAAATGCTAACATTTTTCCTTTTTTTTCCTTTTTATTACTATTTAATTTAATATTGTTTCTTTGTATCAGTATACTGCTGCTGGGTTATGTGAATTTCCCCTTGGGATTAATAAAGTATTTATCTATCTATCTGTCTATAAGAGTTCCAAAATGACTGGAGGAAACCAAGCACTGCTTATCACTTGTGCAATACCATTCCAACAGTGAAGTATGGTGGCGGTAGCATCATGCTGTGGGGTTGGGGACTGGGCGATTGTTCAGAGTTGAGGGAAAGCTGACCAGAGCAAAGTACAGAGATATCCTAAATGAGAACCTGCACCAGCCCCCTGGACCTCAAGGTGGGCTGAAGGTTCACCATCTACAGGGACAATGACCCTAACCACAAAGCAAAGACATCACAGAAGTGACTTGGGGACAAAGTTGGGAATGTCCTTGAGTTATCCAGCCAGAGCATTGACTTGACCTCAATATAACATCTCAAAGTGACCTGAAAATAGCTGACCATCAATGGTCTCCATCCAACCTGACAGAGGAGTTTAAGAGAATCTTCAGAGAAAAATGGCAGAAGATCCCCAAATCGTACCTTTGGGGTGTGGTGGAACAGGAGATTTGCATCATGGATGTGCAGCCAACAGCTGCGTGATGCTATTATGTTAATATGGACCTCAATCCCTGAAGAATGTTTCCAGCATCTTGTTGAATGTGTGCCACAAAGAATTATGGAAGTTCTGAAGGCAAAAGGGGGTCTAACCAGGTACTAGCAAGGTGTATCTAATAAAGTGGCCGGTGAGTGTATAAGCTGATGCCTTAACTCCTGTGAAAGGTGAAGGGGGGTCTAGTGGGTGGGGAGGGGGCTCATCCACAATCATTTTCCCTTTTATCTGTCAGCCAGATCTCTATCAGTTCTTATTTTCATTCAATTAAAAGCTCATGTTTGTGCTCTTCTGGCTCCTGTCTTGTGTCACTCCTAACTGAAACCATCTTTCTTGCACAATTCAATTGGACTTTACTGGCCTTAAAGAGAATTGATTTTGTTTATTAGGCTCCTGCTTTAAATTGAAAAATAATTTGATTAAGAAGCCTTGTTATCTCCTGAACGATCTTCTCTTGTGCTGTCATATGAAACCTCTTAATAAGAAGACCTGTGCACGCATGTGCAGCTCTAGACACATTTCCATGTATTTGGGATGCACTGTCCCCTGTCGGTGGTGCGCCCAGCATGGCCAGTTTTCTCCAGTATGAGATGGGCAAAAAAAACAAGTGTTGTCTGATCTGTCATGCAATCTGTCCTTTGTGAACTTGTAGTGGGGCTACTTAAAATGTCAGTCGTGTTTGTTCAGTGTTTGTAAGGGGTATGTTGCTCTGACCTTTTTTATGTATAAAATGTATATACAGTATACCTGAAAAAGAGTTTTCCTCCTGCATTGGCAAGGACGTCACGCACCAAGCACTGCACTTGACCCTATAGGAGGTGGGGGTTTCCTGCTTAGTGCCGGGGTTGTGTACATTATAAGCCAAGACCATGCATTTTCAAAGGAGAAAGAAGAGAGGAAGCATAAAATGACCATCATCCACCTCATCAAGCACTGCTATTCTTTCAACGAAGGCAACCACAGATCATCACTGCTCATCAGGTTACACACGACCATAAGGTATTTATGCAGAAAGTTTTCATCATCCACTTCCCAGGGCTGTCGGACTGCTAATCGGGAGTCATTCATGAGACTGTGTTGGTTCATACTTCGAAACAGCACTCTTTGAATTTGGGTTTTCTATCATTTTTACTTTCTCGTATATGAAACATAGGTAAAGTAATGTAATCGTCCAAAAATTCGATGTCGAGATTTTGATGAATGTCCACATTTTAGACCTCCCTGACTTTCTCATATAGGGAAAGAGATAGATAGATAGATACTTTATTAATCCCAAGGGGAAATTCACATAATCCAGCAGCAGTATACTGATACAAAAAAAATTATTAAATTAAATAGTAATAAAAATGAAAAAAGGCAGACAATAACTTTGAGTAATGTTAGCATTTACTCCCCCGGGTGGAATTGAAGAGTCGCATAGTGTGGGGTCTCCTCAGTCTGTCAGTGGAGCAGGACGGTGACAGCAGTCTGTCACTGAAGCTGCTCCTCTGTCTGGAGATGATCCTGTTCAGTGGACGCAGTGGATTCTTCATGATTGACAGGAGTTTACTTAATGCCCGTCGCTCTGCCACAGATGTTAAACTGTCCAACTTTACTCCTATAATAGAGCCTGCCTTCCTAACAAGTTTGTCCAGGCGTGAGGCGTCTTTCATCTTTATGCTGCCTCCCCAGCACACCACCGCGCAGAAGAGGGCACTCACCACAACCGTCTGGTAGAATATCTGCAGCATCTTATTGCAGATGTTGAAGAACGCCAACCTTCTCAGAAAGTATAGTCAGCTCTGACCTTTCTTACATAGAGCATCAGTATTGGCAGTCCAGTCCAATTTGTCATCCAGCTGCACTCCCAGGTATTTATAGGTCTGCACCCTCTGCACACAGTCACCTCTGATGATCACAGGGTCCATGAGGGGCCTGGTCCTCCTAAAATCCACCACCAGCTCCTTGGTCTTGCTGGTGTTCAGGTGTAAGTGGTTTGAGTCGCACCATTTAACAAAGTCTTTGATTAGCTTCCTGTACTCCTCCTCCTGCCCACTCCTAATGCAGCCCACAATAGCAGTGTCATCAGCGAACATTTGCACGTGGCAGGACTCTGAGTCATATTGGAAGTCTGATGTATATAGACTGAACAGGACCGGAGAAAGTGCAGTCCCCTGCGGCGCCCCTGTATTGCTGAACACAATGCCAGACCTGCAGTTCCCAAGACGCACATATTGAGGTCTGTCAGTAAGATAGTCCATGATCCATGCCACCAGGTGTGAATCTACTCCCATCTCAGTCAGCTTGTCTCTAAGGAGCAGAGGTTGGATGGTGTTGAAGGCGCTAGAGAAGTCCAGAAACATAATTCTAACAGCACCACTGCCTCTCTCCAAGTGGGTGAGGGATCGGTGTAGCATATAGATGATGGCATCCTCCACTCCCACCTTCTCCTGGTATGCGAACTGCAGAGGGTCGAGGGCGTGGCGGACCTGTGGCCTCAGGTGGTGAAGCAGCAGCCGCTCCATGGTCTTCATCAGATGTGACGTCAGAGCAACAGGCCGGAAGTCATTCAGCTCACTAGGACGTGATAACTTTGGGACTGGGTGATGGAAGATGTTTTCCAAAGCCTTGGGACTCTCCCCTGTTCCAGGCTCAGGTTTAAGATGCGCTGTAGAGGACTCCCCAGTTCCAACGCACAGGCGATACACCATCTGGACCCGCTGCTTTGCTGGCACGAAGTCTTTTCAACTCTCTGCTCACATGGGCTGCTGTAATTGTGGGTGGGGATGTCTCACCTATGCTGGTATCAGCAGAAGGATGTTTGGAGGATGCAGTACTCAGAGGTGAGAGTGGGTTAGGGTGATCAAACCTATTAAAGAAGTTGTTCATTTGGTTTGCTCTCTCCACGTCTGTCTCGATGGCGGCACCCCGCTTCGAGCTGCAGCCAGTGATAATCTTCATCCCATCCCACACTTCCTTCATGCTGTTGTTCTGCAATTTCTGCTCCAGCTTTCTCCTGTACTGCTCTTTCGCCACCCTGAGCTGGACTCGGAGTTCCTTCTGCACGCGCTTGAGCTCATGCCGATCACCGCCTTTAAAAGTCCTTTTCTTCTGGTTCAAAAGGCCCTTGATGTCACTTGTAATCCATGGCTTGTTGTTAGCATAGCAGTGTACTGTTCTTACTGGAACTACAATGTCCATACAGAAGTTGATGTAATCAGTTGTGCAGTCAACAGCCTCTTCAATGTTCTTACTATGTGACCCCTGCAGGATATCCCAGTCTGTAGTTCCAAAGCAGTCTCTCAGAGTCTGCTCTGCCTCAGGGGACCACTTCCTGAATGAGTGTGTGGTTGTAGGTAGTTCCCTCACTCTTGGTTTGTAGTGAGGCTGAAGCAGAACCAGGTTATGATCTGTTTTCCCAAGCACAGGCAGCGGGGTGGCGCTGTATGCGTCTTTAACGTTTGAATACAGTAGGTCGATAGTCCTATTTCCCCGGGTGTTACAATCCACATACTGGGAGAAGGCAGGTAATGTTTTGTCCAGCGTTACATGGTTAAAGTCTCCAGCGATTAGCACAAGTGCTTCAGGGTGCTGCGTTTGTAACTTAGCAACAGCGGAATGGATGATGTCACTCGCTATCTCTGCGTTCGCTTGAGGGGGATGTAAACAATAACAACAATCACGTGTCCAAACTCTCTGGGCAAGTAATAGGGACGCAGACTTATGGCCAACAGTTCGATGTCCCTGCAGCAATTGGAGATTTTAACGTTTACATGTCCCGAGTTGCACCACTTTGTATTGACATAGAGAGCGAGTCCTCCTCCTTTCTTCTTCCCGCAGGTACTTGCGTCTCTGTCCGCTCTAACTGTGCTAAACCCGGGTAGCTCCACGTTAGCATCTGGGATGGCAGTTGTTAGCCACGTTTCACTAAAACACAGCAAGCTGCATTCTCTGTAGGTTCTGACATTTTTCACCACCACGGCCAGTTCGTCGATCTTATTTGGTAGTGAATTCACATTTCCCAGGATCACAGAAGGCACCGACGGTTTATAACGCCATTTTCTCTCAAGTTGTCTCGATTTAATCTTATCTTTTATCTTTGCGCCGGCTCGGCTGCCCCGATATCATCTTCTTACCTCGTCAGGTAAATAAGGAACCACACCGGCATGAGCATTTCTTCTCAGTGCTTTAAGCTGACTACTTGAATAGGCGATTCTTGGCGTGTAAAAATCCATGTCAAGTAGTAAAAATAGTAAAAAGTGTCCAGGGAGCAATTCCACATAAAAGAAAGTGGTAGAAGTGATCAGTGAAATAGAGAAAAATAGAGATAAAAAGGTAAAAAGATAAAGTCATATACGGAGCTGCTGGAAAAGGCTGCCACTCGGATGCGGCGCCGGAAATGAATGAAAGTATTGTAATCGTCCAAAAAGTTGATGTCAAGATTTTGATGAAACTCCACATTTTGGACCTCCCTGGCTTTCTCGTACATGAAGTATAGGGAAAGTATTACAATCGTCCAGAAATTCGATATCGAGATTTTGATGAATCTCAGTGTTTTAGACCTCCCTGACTTTCTCATATACAAAGTATAGGGAAAGTATTGTAATCGTCCATAAATTCGATGTCGAGATTTTGATGAAACTCCACATTTTAGACCTCCCTAACTTTCTCGTATATGAAGTATAGGGAAAGTATTGTAATCGTCCAGAAATTCGATATCGAGATTT
>JANRMT010062857.1:29975945-30007873 GCA_026402145.1 Polypterus bichir lapradei | reverse complement strand
TCTTGAAGACTCAGACATCTTAATTGTTTCTTTTTTCCTTAATTAGCAGTCAAACAATAATGAGATATAAAATGAACCAAAACAACTGGTGTCCATCATACAATATCTGAAAATAAAGAAAGATGAAGGTCTCAGGAATGTTGATCTGCTCAGGTTCCCAAAACATTTTAACAGCACTCTTAGAAAAGAGAAAATCAATAATTTTGGAAATGTCTGCCATTGAACAATGAGAGGAGTAACAATCCATGGAATTAAAGAACGGGTTTAATTAACGA
This sequence comes from Polypterus bichir lapradei, assembly GCA_026402145.1. NCBI lineage: Eukaryota > Metazoa > Chordata > Cladistia > Polypteriformes > Polypteridae > Polypterus > Polypterus bichir. Next base: position 30,007,598 of record JANRMT010062857.1, on the reverse strand, counting down.
CAAGAATCGGCTCCTAATTAAGTAACTAGTTGGAGTGAAATTGGTTGGAGTTTGAGACCCTGACTTAGTTGGTCTTCTGTTGGCTCACTCACTTCACGTTTCATTTCTGTTCGGGTGCCATTGAAGGAAAGAAATGAAGCAATTGAGAGGAACAATGAAAAAATTCAGGGGAGCAAATCGTAAAAAAAAAAAAACAAGTCAATTAAAATGAAAGGAAAAGGAGTAAATTAGCAGCAAAAACAGGTCACCAATTAAGAAAAGGATTAGAAAGAAAACCTGCAGCCACTGTGGCCCTCCAGGACCGGAGTTTGAGACCCCTAATTTAACTGAACTCCAAGGGATATTCAGTGACTTGGGTATTTTCTAGGCTTTTCACCAAGTTTCTTGGAGTGTTCTTTTTCTCTCCATTGTGTAGGTTAGTCCACCATACTGACTCATCACAAGTTGGTCCTTTCATGTGTTTCTGAATGTTCCAAGTGGAATTTGCCAGTACAAATTTTGGATAGCTGGAGACGCGGAAGCAGATGTCAAGTGTCAACTGGCTGGAGGGTGACAGCAGTCTTGTGGAGGATGAACAGGATCTGGTCCTCACCATCCATCTCCCTGAAGATCAAGCTTCACCTACTTACCTCAGTTGTGATTCCTGTGGCCATTCATGCCAGTGAAACCTGGATGGTGTCAGAAAGTATCAACTAGAAGCCTGACGTCTACCATCAGAGGTGTCTACGCCGAATTCTCAAGATCCAATACTACGATCACATCACCAACAGAGAGTTTCAGTGAAGAAGTGGCTCAGGCAAACTCCACATCACCGTCACCCGCAGACCATTCTGACTGGCCGGCCACGTCCTTTGTATGGAGATCATACAGACGGCAATGACTTGGGTACCTCCGGACGCCAAATGACAACTTGGAGAAGAATGATGGTGTGAGATCTGAAGGTGCTGAACATCAGTTGGGATGAAGCAGAGACCTTTACTAAGGATCGAAAAAGCTTGAGAATGCTTGTTGCCCGATATGCTATGTAGCATGGGAGGATCTAAGACTCTCAGACTAATTGGAACGGTTATGGAGGTGTTGAATAATTACTCTCAACATGTGACCTCACTGATTCTTTAAATGAAGTTCTTTATAGCAAGTGCAATTGCCACAGTTTGTCTGGTAAGAAGAGTCAGAAAGAGGAGATGTCCAAATAATTATTTATTAAAATACAAATCCATGCCAGTCATGCTTAATTTTGCTGCAGATCAGAATTTTGTTCGAGAAGTCTCTTGTAACGATTAACTGGAGACAACAGGAGATGCTACAAGGCAGGCATTCCTCTGAAGTTGGCTGATTTGATAACCCTGGGGTCGAATATTAACTCCAGGGTAGAGCAAAAAGTGCTTGGGCCAGTCTCTTCTGGACTTTACAGATTGTCAGGTGTCACACACATGCTCATGGGAGGCAGCAAAAGGGCTCAAATAAGGGTAATTCCACGCCAGACCAGAGGGTGGCAGACTGCACTAACCCTTCTCTCTCTTTCCTCTGCAGAGCAGTTATGGGAAATTTCACCTGGCCCCGAAGACGTCACGTCCGGTTCTGTACCCAATGATGTCATTTCCGGTTCTGGGCCCGAAGACGTCATGTCTGGTTCCTGGCCCGAAGATATCACTTCCTGTTCCGTACCTAATGACATCACTTCCTGTTCCGTACCTGACGTCACTTCCTGTTCTGGCCTCAATGACCTCACTTCCTCTGCCTGACCAACAAAAAAACAGCATTTTGTTGCCTGTAAAACAGTTCCGTTTTGAACTCAATGTGACTACGATGGCTTATATCTTTTGCATTTTGAACCCAACTTACATTATACGGGGTGGCAAACCCAAACCTTTTTGTCTGTTCTTTTGACACAGGTTATACTTAAAAGATTATTGGCTGCAGGGTGAATAGCAACCGGTCAGGGTTGAAAACAGGAAACGACTGCAGCTGAATGGCGAATCCTCTGTACAGAAATGGTTTGGGGAAAAGCTGCACCAGAATGTGTCTTTCAATCTGTGGGGATCGACGTAAAGGACGTTTATTAACCTCCTTAGCATTACATTTTTTTCCTCAAAAAAACACATAACAAGCGTTGCATTTTTTGGCTTGAAAAATTACATTTTTTTTCAATCTTAACTTTCTATGGTAAAATGTGCAAAACACTAAAAGTATCAAACTCAGAAGTGTAGAAAGTATGATAATAATAATAATAATTTGAACAGCACACTGCTATGTCCTGTAGGGGGAGCTCGCTCCCTGGGAATGAGTTCTTTTGTGATTGCAGCATGTTACTTAACCCGAATCTATGTAGATATACAGGGGTGGCCAACTTCAGGTCTGGAGGGCCGCAGTAGCTGCAGGTTTTCATTCTAACTCCTTTTCCTAATCAGTGACCAGTTTTCACTGCTAATTCACTTTTTCCCCATCACTTTAATAAGCCCTGTTAGAAGAGTTCAGCCCTCTGAGTTGATTCCTTTCTTCATTAAATGACAGCCAAGCAGAAATGAGATGTGAAACGAGCTAACAGATGAGCAGCTAAACTGGGGCTTCAAACTCCAACCAACTTCACTCCAATTACTTTATTAATGAGAAGCCGATTCTTGCTGTTCATTAAACCCGTTACTTAATTTCATGGCTTGTTGCTGCTCTCATTCTGCCACAGCACACTGTTGTTTTTCTCTTCTTTCTAAGAGCACCAATGTCAAAATGTTTTGGTGATCTGAGAGATCAACCTTACCGAGACCATCACCTCTCTTTAATTTCAGATATTGTGTGACGGGCACAGGGGAGCTGGTCATGTGGTGGCTTGTTTTGTGTCTCATTATTGTTTGGTTGCTAATTAAACAAAAAGAAACAACTATGGGGCCTGAGTCGAGTTAATTAACAGAAGTAATCAGCAGAAAAAACTGGTCACTAATTAAGAAGATGGTAAGAATGAAAACCTGCAGCCACTGCGGCTCTCGAGACCTGGTGTTCGCCACCCCTGATATAACATAAAAGACGATGTCCTTCCCTAGTGATACAGCAGTAAGAAATTACATAGGAGAAATATCTTAGCTTTGTTTAATTTCGGCTTACACTGCAGAGAATACAAAGACGAATGAAGCAAGTGACAGAACCCGGTCCTGGAGTGGGGGTCCGAGGAATGGAGTCTGTCTGTGTCATCAATTCAGGCATTCTCAGGAACAAATGGCAACGTCTTCCATCCCTTCGTTGGCTTCAAAAGTGTGCCTGGCAAAGTTCAAAGGCTTTATACTGTGTCTCCACGTCCAGGGCCCCCCTTCAGATGAGCATGCAATGCCAAACAAGGCAACAATTCTCTCCAAATCTGTGCTGACTTAACAGATAGAAACTACACGGTTACAGCTTCCCACAATCTGACTGGGTGCGGTTTCCATTTGTCCATCTGTGGATTACCCGCCGGAGTTATCTAGAACAGGTAATACCACCCTGGGCTTGGTGCTCACGCTAACCATCTTCTCCAGTCCCATCTGCTTGCCTGGCAGTTCTCTGTGTCAGCTTCTGTGCTTAATCTGGCTATGTGAGTAAAAAATCAAGTTTTATAAGACTTACTTGCTCAGCTGTCAGTGACATTAAACTACAACTGCACATGTGCGAGTGACGCGAGTGTCACGTTTGGATTCCCAGAAGCCCTTTCAGTTTCACTGCCTGACGACAGATTGGCTTCGTCATCATTGCCGATGAGAGCCGTTTCTCACGAGACGCCATTATGAGGCCAGGAGAAGACGTGTCTGCACTGTTGCCCGGGTAACGCTTGGGCCTGACCCTTAAACAAGACACGCCTCCACCGTCGCCCGAGTAACGCTGGGCACTAATGCTGTTGTCACTTTTACAGCCTCTTTTGTCTTGGTAGAGTTCTATTTTATTCGACTTTTCCCTTTTGTATTATTATTGTGTAGCCTTTGTCAGATTGCCTCAGGTCTCACTGACTTTATAATTCTTTATTTATTTGTCACATGCATACCGTGTTTCCCCAAAAATAAGACAGGGTCTTATATTAAAGGGGTCAAAATACCAGTATTATTTCCTGTTCATCTGTGTACATACGGTAGCGGTAGGCGTTTATTGCTCATTCAAAGTCGCCTGTGCAGGATCGTAACTAGGGCTTATTTTTGGAGTAGGGCTTATATTACGGGCATCCTGAAAAATCATGCTAGGGCTTATTTTCGGGGTAGGTCTTATTTTTGGGGAAACACAGTAGTTATACAGGACTACAAGCAGTGAAATGCATCTTTTTTGCAAACCCCTCGGGGTCAGAGCGCAGGGTCAGCCATTGTACAGCGCCCCTGGAGCAATTGAAGGTTAAGGGCCTTGCTCAAGGGCCCAGCAGAGTAGGATCTCTTTTGGCAGTGACGGGGATTTGAACCGGCAACCTTCGGGATGCCAACGCAGATCCTTAGCCTCAGAGACACCACTCTGCCCAGACTTACTACTGTTTATAAGGTATTGTAACATATAACTTCTCCCCACCTTCCTTTCTACCTTTATAACCTCAGGCAACTAAGTGTAGTAAAAGACAAGCAGCAGTTAAGTTACACTTTAAATAATGCATTATTGATAATATTCATAAATAATAACAATATACAAAGTACATTTGAATATTGGCAACCATACAACCTGATAAATGGTGATGTATAGTTTCAGATGGCACACAGACTTGTTAGTTACTTAAAATGTCTCTAGTTAAATTTGTGGTCAGCTTTCTTCAGAACAGGCCGCATGCCCGTCTCAATATGGCTGCCAAACTGTGCTCTTCATTATGTTGTCCTTTTCTGTTCATGATGTGTGTGATGGTCTTTCATCAGTTTGGTAAGAGAGAGAGAGCTGGGTAAAGCAAGCCAATTTATAGGTTTTCTGTCCAGCCCCTACAGCCAATAGGGCGTCGTGGAACTTAAAGGCTTCTGATACAAGCCAATTCCAAAGAGCCATACTTTAGACCATTGGGGCAGAGAACACCTTCACGCCCGACCCCATGAAGCTTGGCAGTTAGGCAGCCTGGCTTTCCTGTGGGGGGCTGACTGAGAGACTTTAGCAGAGAAATATTAGCCAAACTGGTTTGAGGGCACTTCCACCAACCCTGTCGTAAAATTACAAAGAGACTCAGTCCTAAAAGGGGGTTCTTAAACCATCAAACCATTGCTGTTCTTATCTATAATGTAACACTAATATTACATTTGCTTTGTCTAAGTTACAAATAAATATATACAGTGGAACCTCGGGTCACGAACGTCTCTGAGCATGGTACAAATCAGGTTACAAGCAAAAAGTTCGCCAAACTTTTGCATCTGTTCACATCCACACACTCGGGTGACGAACAAGCCAGTTTCCCTTCTGGTTCGTACGCGCCGATGATTTCCGCACGCGTTCAGTCGCTCCCTGTGCAGCGAGCGAGTGAGAGGGAGAGAGAGTGAGAGAGCGCAAGAGAGCGAGTGAGCGAGAGAGAGAGAGAGAGTGCGAGAGAATGAGCGAGAGAGAGAGAGCGTGCGAGAGAACGAGCGAGAGAGAGAGCGAGCGAGCGAGAGAAGCAGTTAACAATGCACCGGGCTTGTTTTTCAAGAGACGGCAAGGTTAGTTTTCTCTGTTCCAGGTTTTCTCAGTGTTATTCAATGTTTTTACATTTAGTTTACTATTACGCTGTGCATTTTATGGTATAATTAACTATTTCTGTGCTTAAAAACCTTAAAAAAAAATTTACATACAGCTTGTATGGTCTGGAACAGATTAATTGTATTTACATACAATCCTATGGGGGAAATTACTTCAGGTCACGACCAAATCGGGTTGCGACGAGAGTTTTGGAACGAATTACGGTTGTGACCCGAGGTTCCACTGTACAAAATATTTATCAACTTGTATGCAAAATTTCACATCACAACAGGGACTAGCACGTCTAGCTCTGTTTTTACAGCCCGAGTGACGCTAAGGAGGTTATGATGTATGTCAGCGTACAGGGTGAGCGACTCCAATGCAAACGTTCCCGGCTCAGTACCACAACACACAGTCAAGACAGACACGTGAATAAATCATCTTTATTAAATTTCTGAATTTGAAATGAACAATTAAACGTCATGCCTAAGGCAAAACATTTTTTCAGAGAATAAATCCTCCCCCTTTAAAAAATACATTAAGAAGACAAATTTAAAGGATACATTTGAAAAAATCAGTGTACAGTCATTTGATTATTCATTAAAATGATTCCATGGTAGTGTAAAATAACACTTCTCTCTCTATATAGAAAATCTAGGCTTCCATTTCATTACCTGAAAAGAAAATAATAACTGAACATGACACAGTAACATCATTCTAGAAAGAATTCCTTTCTCCCTTCTTCACAGGTTTAAATATATTAATATTATTATTATTATTATTATTATTCGGAGCAGGTGCAATACAAAGGGTCTTGCCTGGGTGGGTGCGGAAGCAGAAATTCATTTCAAGCCTGCCTCTCTCTATTGTACCTCACTTTACAAACGGCCTCTTTGTTGAACAGCAGCAGAAATGAATGTGGGAATGAGGGAATAATGCATGACGCCCTCTTCAGGAAGACGTGTGCCCCAGAAATGCCTCTCGTATTGTCCTGCTGCAAGAATGGAATCTGCACTGCTGTATTCGGGGTCGGGGGGAGTCATGAATAAAATACAGCAATAGTGCAATAAAAATCTCAGTCAAAATGAGCAAATGACAAGATCCTCCTGGCCGTCTACGACCCTCGTGTCTCCTCTTTCAGTTACTTTTTGCTGTCTACTGTTGCCCGCTTTGTACAGTATGTTGAATTAGGACCCTTTATGAAAGGCACGACATCAGATTTTTCTAGCATTTACTTTCGGACACTTTGGTGTGAGAGAGAGTGAAATGGCATTGGGCGCATCACGCATCTGTCAGTCTGTGGGTTACCCGTCGGGGTCGTCTGGAACAGGTGATACCACCCCGGGCTGAGAGGGGGCGCTCACGCTAACCAGTCCCTTCTGCAGCACAGACCAGACGCCCAGTGAGGTCAATTGACTCCGCCCCTTTAAAAGCCGGAGAGAGGCGATCAATCCTGACTCGCCACAAAGGATCGGCTTGCTCGTTTTCGTTAAATTTTAGTCGCAGAGACGCACATCGCAGCCCTTTTTTTCTTTGATTTGTTGGACCGCAATCCAACGGGGGACGCAGAAGGGATTCCGAGGTGTGCAGAAATATCTGACCTGACCTCAAGTTCCAGTAAGGGCTTCCAAACTCACTGGCCGGCACTTCATTAAACAAATGGAAAGAAATTCTTGAATGGCCGAGCCAGCTGGCCTTCCATATGCTGAAGGGTAAACTTAAGGGGGGGGGCAAGACCCCCTGGAGACAAGCCAGAGCTGAAGATGGCTGCATTTGAGACTTCGCCCTCAGCATCTGGGGATGTCGATGAATCACAAGCTAGTCATTGCATGTAAGGGGGTTGTGGGGTGGGGGGGCCTTTTTTTGGGGGGTATGACACCCTAATACTTCCTGCAAGGCCTTATTTCAAAGCACAGGCTTTAAAAATAAAGTAGTAATCCGAAAAACCCATAAATTGCTGACTTGACTGGGATAAATCTTAAAAAAAAGAAATAAACCATAAAACAACGAGGCTGACTGGGGTTGGATGTGCAACCGAGACCCCCACACCTGTAAACGTATTGCCTAAACTTTAACTTTGAAATGGATTCAAGAATTAATTAGGGAAGGACGGCCGCTTTTAGTTGTTACAGAAGAATAAATAAAGACGACTACAGTGGATTACATGGTGGCACAGCAGGGGTGCGTTAACCCTAACTTAGCATAACGGAAAAATAAACTTTTATGGTGGTGGGGGTGTGGGGGGCAATTGCTTTTTTATTTTCCCCCAGGTATGAACTCAAGTTACGCACTTCATTCTACAGAGTGCCATTTATTCATGTGCAAGACACCATATAAATGTAAATCCTGCTGTCGTGTATTGGGTGGTCCCAGCGTCACTGCCCCGTCCCTCCAGCTCTTTCTTTCTATTCTCGTTGAATATTCATAATATTGCATATGAAAGGTGCCTAATTAAGACTGACGCTAGTTAGAAACAGCGGGGTAGTGGACAGCAGAAAACGAATTGGTCATTTCAGGTAGGGGGCACCACGGCTCTAACTGGTACTGATGCCCCTTGCAGCTCATAGTATTATAACATTCATGCGCTACTGTATAGAAAAGTAAAGGCCGACGCGGTACGGCGAGTTCCTCAGCCTCACAGCCCGGTAATCGTTCCAGATGTTCACAATGAAGACACCATAAGAGTCACCGCAGAAAAGACGACACAGAAGTGGAACTCAGATTTGCAACATTTTGTGTGGGATTCCCAAAATTTCAATAGGATTTTGTTTTTGGCTTAAGACAACAATTTTAACTTTATTACATAAAGTAGGTGAAGAAAGAGCCAGTCAGGTTTCTTTAAGGACAGTCCATCGTTCTGTGGAAAGAATATTAGTGGACAGAAAATGGCAAACAGTAAAAGGTAGACAGACAGTGTCCTCTGGGGGCCATAACTGGGAATGATGACGGTGACCGAGTAAGGGACATTTATTTACTGATTAGGGAATAAATAAGAGGCAGGGAGGTTTAGTGCCCTCTGTGGGCCATTAGAGGAAAGCACAATATTACCAATAAGAATTAATATATGGCAAAGGAATAAGACAAAGTTACTACTCTCAATCGGTCATTAGCAGAAAAGAAACAAATATTTAAAAAACTGGGTAGTTTGCTCCCTCTGTAGGCCATTAGAGGAAAAAGAAATATTACAAATAATTAAAAAAATATATATGGCAATGGGGTAAAAATAAATTTTTTTTTAAAAAAAAGTAGGGAGGTTTAGTGTCCTCTGCAGGCCATTAGAGGAAAGCAAAATATTACAAATAATTAAAAAATAAAATATATATGGCAATGGGGTAAAAAAGGCAGGGCAGTTCAGTGCCCTCTACAGGCAATTAGAGGAAGCACAATATTACAAATAAAAATTAATATATGGCAAAGGAATAAGACAAAGTTACTACTCTCAATTGGTCATTAGCAGAAAAGAAACAAATATTTAAAAAACTGGGTAGTTAGCTCCCTCTGTATATATATATATATATATATATATATATATATATATATATATATCCATCCATTATCCAACCCGCTGAATCCGAACAGGGTCACGGGGGTCTGCTGGAGCCAATCCCAGCCATCACAGGGCACAAGGCAGGAACCAATCCTGGGCAGGGTGCCAACCCACTGCAGGACACACACAAACACACCCACACACCAAGCACACACTACGGCCAATTTAGAATTGCCAATCCACCCAACCTGCATGTCTTTGGACTGTGGGAGGAAACCGGAGCGCCCGGAGGAAACCCACGCAGACACGGGGAGAACATGCAAACTCCACGCAGGGAGAACCCGGGAAGCGAACCCAGGTCTCCTAACTGCGAGGCAGCAGCGCTACCACTGCGCCACCGTGCCGCCTATATATATATATATATATATATAAATATATATATTTATATATATATATATATATATAAAATATATATATATGGCAATGGGGTATAAAAAAAAAAAAGTAGGGAGGTTTAGTGCCCACTGCAGGCCATTAGAGGAAAGCTAAATATTACAAATAATTAAAAAATAAAATATATATGGCAATGGGGTAAGAAAGGCAAGGCAGTTCAGTGCCCTCTACAGGCAATTAGAGGAAAGCACAATATTACAATTAAAAAGTAAAATATGACAAAGGAATTAAAAAAAAAGTTACTACTCTCAATTAGTCTTTAGCAGAAAAGAAACAAAAAAACAAAGAAACAAAAAAACTGTCTGTTAGCTCTCATTGTAGGCCATTAGAGGAAAGCAAAATATTACAAATAATATACAAATAAGGGAATGAGATAAAAAAACATAAAACAACAAAAAACAAACAAACAATTACTGCTCTTAATTGGTCATTAGCAGAAAAGAGGCAAGAAAAATGAGAAAAAAAAAATTTTAAAAACCTGACTAGTTAGCTCCCCCTGTAGGCCATTAAAGGAAGGCAAAATAGTACAAATAATTAAAAAATATGGAGGTCCAAAAAAAAACAAAACAAAACAATTACTATTCTCAAATCATTCAAAGAGACAATAATTTCCCTTTGGGGATTAACAAAGTAGATTAAAACCAAAAAGTAGTCATTAGCAGAAAAGGAACAAGAAAAATGTAGAAAAACAAACTGGCTTGTTCGCTCCCTCTCTGTAGGTCATTAGAGGAAAGCAAAATATTACAAATAATAAAAATATGGCAATGGGGTAAAAAAAAAACATACAAACAATTGCTGCTCTCAATTAGTAATTAGTAGAAAATAAAATAAACCTGACTCGTTAGCTCCCCCTGTAGGCCATTAGAGGAAAGTAAAATCCTAGTAGTAAAAGCTGGTGTTGGCGATGGTATTGAAAATGAATCACTGGCTGACTGTTTCTGCCCTCTAGAGGACTTTAGCTGAAAGAGAAACATTGTTAGTGCCATCTGTTGGCCATTACTGGGAATAAATGCGGTAAATGAGTAGGTGATAGAAATGTTCTGCCCTGTGTAAGCAACTATTGGAAAAGGAATCGTTAAAAAATAAAATGCAATTTGTTAGTGTTCTCTGTAAGCCATCAGAGGGAAGGAAAAGAACAACATTAAAAGTTGTTTATGGTAATTGTATATTAGCAGCAAAGATAATGAAAGGCAATTAGTTAATGCCTTCTGTGAAGCAGTAATGGGAATGGCAATAAATAAATAAGTGGCAGATAGTAACTGCCTTATGTAGGCCAATTGAAGAAATGAATCAGGAAAAATAAAAACCACATCTGTAAGCCTCAGGGAAAGTCGTTCAAATTAAGGCAGTACGGTAGTGCCCACTGTTGGCCATTTGAAGAAAGGAAAAGAACAAATAAAAAGTTACTTATGCTAAGGAAGTTAAAAATAATCAATGGCAGAAAGTTACTGCCCTCTACAGGTTACTTGTGGAAAACAAAATGCTACAATTTGTTCCTAAAGAATCTGTTCCCTGTGAACGGACTGTTAATCAGAGACATCACACATGGAAACACTGAAACACCTACAGGAAACTCTGCCATGTAAATGTTTCAGCCAGTCAGGTGTTTCTGGTGGCCATTAGTGGGAACGACAACGAGAAACCAAAACAATGACTGACAGGCACCGCCCTCTGCAGGCCATTTATGGAAAAGAAAAAGGAATAAGAAAAAGTCAAGTTATTTATATCTGTTGGTCATTAGCAAAAAAGAAACCGCAAAGATTAAAAGTCGCTTAGCTAGTTCCCACGGTAGAGAAAAGGAAAAGAATAAAGATTAAGGTTAATTACATGAATGATATTTTTTTTTTAATGAATTAACGACAGTTACTGCCCTCTGTATATCATTACTGGAAATGAAAATTTAAAGTCAGTCAGCTGGTGCCCTCTGGAGGTGATGGTGAGAACAAAAATGTTAAAACAAACAAACAGTGCAGAGTTACTGCCACCTGCAGGCCATCAGTGGAAACGCATGAGCCGAGTAGTTACTGGGGTCTGCAGGCCATTCGGAGAAAGGAACTTCCACACCAAGGTACTTCAACATGTCAGCATTTTCGGGTTCACCTTAAAATGCTAAAGCAGCAAACCAAGAAACTCTTGGACGGCACTTCACACTTCAGCTAAGGTACTTCAATAATTCCCAGTAGTCTCTTGCACAACCTTCTTTGATTACAATACAAATGATAATAAGAGTTATAATAACAATAAAACAAATTCATTAAAAAATAAAGGAAGGACTCAAGTGGTTAAAGGAAGGGTTGAATGCCTGCCTTCGAGGACCACCGTGTTTCTGTCAGGCTCCAGCAGTTCTTCTCACAAGGTGGGCATTCTGAAATGGGCCACAGGAATGTATGTGTTTGAGGGGATGGCTATGCCCAGGGTGACCACCCTAAACCTCCACCCCCTCAAGGTCTCTTATTAAAAAAAAATGGGCTGCATGATGGAAGCTCTCAGAAGATCAGATTTCCATTACACCAGTCAAGAGGTGCTGCAGGATTCTGGAAAATGACATTTCCCACCTTGGAGGATACGTTTGTATTCCTTATGTCAATCAGATCATGAGGATGACAAGAGAAGTGATCTGTTTATAGAGTTCCTCGTGGCCAGCTTAGCAATCAACTCAATGGACGCCTGGAGAGCCTGCAAGCCACTTCAGAGGCATTTGGTGAAATCCAGGAAGAGGGGGCTAGAAGGGAGGTGGTGCTCAGCTTTCCAAAAAACTAAAGTCCCCTTCTGTTATGGGAATAATCCAAGAGGCCATGAGCACCTGTTTGCTCCTCACTCAAAAGACAGAAGATCGGGGTGATGCTCTTCCTCATCGACGCTGGAACTCCTCTGCCTCGGCACGCCGGAATCTTCTGATCCATTCTCCAGAAGGTCGTCCTCACTGACGCTAATGTGCAGGCCCATCTTCCCAGACTGTGGCGTGGACGTCATCATCCTCCCCTCCTGCCCAGTAGACCGCTGCTTAAGGTCTAAAGTTTCCTTATGGATCAGGTCGGGCACAGAAAGCAACTGCTGGTTGGTGTCTTGCAAGATGTCGTTGTCCTCCTCCTCCTCGTCACGCTGGTTGTCAAGCTCAGGCCGCAAAGCCTCACTGGTCTCGGCCTCATTTCCACCCTGCTCGTGGTTTGGTGACATCGCTGGACTGCTTTGTTTCTCTTCATCTCGAGCGGCTTTCCCATTTTGGAGTAAAGGAGTCTTGTATGGTGACTCGTTGAAAGAAACGTCTGAGGCTTCGGTGCTGTTGACCACGGGTTGGGAGGAAATCATCATGTCCTGGGTGGTCTTCAGTGACCGAGCCATGCGTTTCTTAACAATCGGAGGTGGCGGCTCCAGTCGCGGAAACGTATCCTGGAGCTTCACCCTGAGAACGAGAAGAGCAGAGTATGAAGTCAGTCTAACCGTTGCCATGTCCCCCCATTGGGTCACACGTGTAGACAAAATGGACAACAACATGTTAAGTTTATCATCATGTTCACCTGGTACACAGAAATTCATACTTGTGTGTCTCCTCAGGACAGATAAGAGAAAAAATGAAAGCAAATAAATACTGTCACGCACGTGCAAGTAGGAGGACATTGTATGGACCAAATGAAGGTACTTCCACACCAGGCCAGGGGGTGGCTGGGTGTACTAAACCTTCTCCTGTTATCTCTACAGACCAGCCGCGGGGAAACCTGTCTGACTCATCGATGAAAACATCACTTCTGGTGCCCAGGCTGACCTCACTTCCGCTTCCGGCGCCCAGGCTGACACCAGAAGGAGGTCACTTCCAGTTCCCCTATGTCACTTTTCAGTTAAAACCGCCATCTTTCCAAACCTCAAACAGTTCATTGTCTGGACTCCAACAGGGACACTTCTGTCAAAGACCAAACCCATTGCAGCCAGGGATGATATACGGGTGGCTGCCCTAAACCTTTTTAAGTGTGTCGAGTCTGAGCATTAAACAATACATAAAAACAACACTTAGTATGCAATCATAAAGCATCTGCTTTTACAAGCTTTACGGCAGGGGTAGTCAATTATGATTTAAGGAGGTCCGGATAGAGAAAATTTCTTCATGTACAGGTCCGCAGCATCATCATGTTTAAGTTGCATTATAATTTTTACATTACAATTAATTTATGTATTTTGAAGTAGCATTGCCATTGTGTCAACACCTGCACTGTGTGAAGTCAATGATTCAAATCAAACGAAGAAAGTTCAATGCCATTTCAACAATATTTGTTGAGGGCTACATACAATAAAATAAGAAAAAACAAATAACAGTATAAGTAAGTAAAAGCAAGGTAACTTTGACATTCAACTGAGAATTATAAATAACTAGCCAAAGCCTGCTGTAGCACACGGCGGTGTAAGAATAGGAACAGAAAACGGTGAGAAAGGAATTCAGTATAACAAAGGCTTAGGAAACCACCGTTGCAGTATAACGAAAATAGCAAGGAGCGAAACCAATGCCAGTGGTCGAGAGAGTACCTTCCTGTAGCAGGCTACAGAAAACATAGACATATATAGATAGACGCCACATTCACTGTGTTGCCCAGTCGACACGATAAGTCAGCGCGTCCGCCCTATTGCGAGTGGTAAAAGTGCCATTTAAACTAATACAGGTAGACGTGGAAACCGGGTTTACTGATGAAAAAACAACAACGTTTAAAACAGTATCGTTTACATACAATAGATTTTGGCGAATCGTTTACATGCAATTATTTATATCCATTTATACACTAATAATGGCAATTAATAAATAATAATAATAATTATTATTATTATTATTTTATTATTATTAAATAATTCCTCCTGTATAAGTAACATTTCTCAGACTGCTTTCTTCCATCTCAGAAACATTTCTAGACTTCGTCCTGTTCTTACGCAAAACAGTACTAAAATATTGGTTAATATATGTGAGTCGCCTCACGTATAGATTACTGTAATGCTATTCTATCTGTTATCCCACAAAAACGTATCCATTGCTTAAAATTTCTTCAAAATTCTGCTGCCAGGATAATAACCTGCTGTTCTAAATCCACTGAACATATCACACCGATTCTTTCTCAACTTCACTGGCTTCCTGTTAACTACAGAATACAATACACAATACCGCTTTGAACATTTAAAGATCTCCACAACCTCACTGATCTCCTCCAGACTGACACTCCTCTCGCTCACTAAGATCCTCATCTGCAGCTCTACTTTCTGTACCACACATCAAACTCTGTGCTATGGGAGCTCGAGCGTCTCTCCTAGTGCTCCTCAACTCGGGAATTCTCTTCCCTCTCATATACATCAGCACGATTCAATAACACATTTTAAAACTGCCCTCAAAACTTATCTTTTCAAACTGGCATACCAATTGTGAATTTTGCACTGTTACTGCCAGTTATCTTTGTTTGTTTGCTAATTATTGCTGTTTGATCGAGAGCGACAGTGGACGCGAAGTAGGATTAGAGATGGTGGGCGGGGCTCTGTCATGCGTATCTCATGATCTTAGAGTTGGTGGGCGTGGCTCTCTGTCTTGCTTGCACTCACTGTCTTGCGTGCCCTTAATGAATTATATATATACACAAGTACTTTCATAATAATAATAATAAGTTTTAACGTTTCAAAAAAAAAAAGAAAAAGACTTGGCCTCATATAAAAATAAAATATATAAGAGTTTTTAATATGTACACAACCGAACAGGCATAACCAGTTTCACAGTCAATCTAATCATCTTTAAATAACTGAACGTATCTTCCCCTCATATCCCCTGCCTACTCTCTCTTGTTCAGTGACAGAAATGAGCTCTTGCTTGGTCTGCCAGGATTTTAAATCTGGGCTGGAATGGTGTCAGTGCCATCCTCATGCATGTGTGAAGATTGTCATCACTGAATGTCTTTTTGTGACGCCCCAAAATCTACGCAACTCTGAGGTAAGACTCGTTAGCGAGTTGTTGGCCAGTAAATGAATGTGTTAAAATCCTCGTTGACCGGTCGTTAGTTGGCTTCAAGATCGCTTGTTTTTTCTGTAGCCTAACTGGCGAATTTAGTGGGTAACTTTTCTCAAATGTAATTTTGTGCTTAGTTTCATAGTGGTGTTTCAGATTCCCGCTTTTAACCACTGCCACCGTCTCAGAGCAGATGAGACACAGCAGTTTCAAGCTTCCCACAGGAAGTATGAACATAAAACGCCTCGGTCCATTCCGGATTAAAAGCCCAGTTTTCAGTGTCAAGCTTCCGCTGTTTAGCAAAAGCCATGACACATTGACTATTTCGTCGTTTTTCTCTCTTGTCTTCTCACTTCTGTATATTTTTTTCTCCATGTCAATGCCGCTGCCACAAGAGTGCCAGCTGTTTTCACTCAGAATGCAGGTTTTCTGCTCCTCTATTCAATGAAGGCCCGCCCTATTCTGCCTGTGATTGGCTAACATTCTTGCCTTCACTTTGACCAACATCAGTCTTCATGCTTAAACCCAACCAACTCGAACCCACGAAGGCAACAAGTACTGGCCAATCAGAGACACGTAGGAGGTCCCTTTCACTGAGTAGCGGTGTAGAAACACTGGCAGAAAAGAGTCGCCGGTAGAAATGTAATCTCCGCCAAAACTAAATAAAACTCAATGATATGTCTGGGTCCAGACCCGGACCGCGGTCCAACTATTAGTGACATGTGCTTTACGGTAATTTAGTCAGGAGTGTTCGTTTACGCAGCGTATTACAGTACTGCCAGAGACAGAGAGACGACCACAGTAATGTTAAAGAAAATGGAGTAATAAACAGAAAAAAGAATCTGAGGAGTCATCCTGAACATGGAGAGGAACAAAAATTCCCAGAATCGGTCAGCTGCATGGGAGTAGGGTGTAGTTCTTGAACACGCCTCTAGATGTCGTAGGTCTACAGTCTCGTTAATCAGCCCGCCGAGTGCCTTGTGCCGAGTTTGATCGAGTGCCTATTTCTGGGCTTTAATCTACAATCGGGCATGTGACTTTGACATTTTTTTTTCTCCATGGTACCATGACAGATTTTCAAAGGACAATGACAATCGTGTTTTTCTACACTCTTAGATTTGTTCATAAAGAATCTGTTCCCCATGAACGGACTGTCAATCAGAGACATCACACACTGAACCGCTGAAACACCTACAGGAAAACCTGCCATGCAGATGTTTCAGCCAGTTAGTTGTTTCCAGTGGCCATAAGTGGGAACGACAATGAGAAACTAAAACAATGACAGACAGTTACTGCCCTCTGCAGGCCATTTATGGAAAAGAAAAAGGAATAATAAAGAGTCAGTTATTTATATCTGTTGGTCATTAGCAGAAAAGAAAACAACAACGATTAAAAGTCGTTTCGCTAGTTCCCATTGTGGAGGAAAGCAAAAGAATAAAGTTCTCTATTATAAAAAAAAAAAATCTTGGAAGGTGACGAGACGTGATTGTCTCAGTGACACTTTCACGTCCCACGAGATGAATCTCTGTGCCAAGCAATGTAACCACGCCTGGGGCCGGAAGCCCTGCGACACAAGAGCTCATGCAAAGAGATTTGGAAAGTCCTGCGTGGTTATATCAGACACATTTCAATTTAAGTCCAAAGAGGACTGTTTCATTTATGTTAGGTAGAATGCCCAGAGGGGACTGGGTGGTCTCATGGCCTCGGACCCCCTGCAGATTTTATTTTTTTCTCCAGCCATCTGGAGTTTTTTTGTTTTTTCTGTCCACCCTGGCCATTGGACCTTACTCTTATTCTATATTAATTAATGTTGACTTATTTTATTTTCTTACTGTGTCTTTTATTTTTCTATTCTTCATTATGTAAAGCACTTTGAGCTACATTTTTTTGAATGAAAATGTGCTATAGAAATAAATGTTGTTGTATTTCTTGTAGAGAGAAAGAAACAATATTTACTCACGGGCAGTTATATGTTGCGTTGTTACGATGTAATTCCAAACACAGAATCAAAATTCAATGTGATATCAACGAAAAGGTAAAAGCGAAAAGAGTTTGAATATATGGACATAGGTGATATGACAGAAGTGCGCCGTGTGAGATGCAGATCACGTGGCACGGCAGCAGCAGCAAGCCAGCAGCTGATTAAGCAAAGAGGAGGTAAAAAACCAACTGTATGTGTTTCCCATTGTACTACCGTTTAAGAGGGGGTGTCAGAGGAGCACCTTGGGGTGCCTTCAGTCCCCCTCTTCACAACGCGAGCGGGAGGGGAGGGCTTGAGCGAAGTGAGCTGGGGGCAAAGCCCCCTAGTGATAATTAAAGAAAATCAATTTGAGACAATTACTGCCACCAGTGTATCATTACTGGAAATTACAATTTAAAGTCAGCCAGCTGATGCCCTCTGGTGACGATTTTGAGAGCAAAAATGAAAAAGAATAAAAATACAGTGCAGACAGTTACTGCCACCTTCAGGCCATCAGTGGAAATGCATGAGCCAAGTAGTAACTGGGGTCTGTGGGCCATTCAGAGAAAGGAACTTCCACACAAAGGTACTTGTGATTACAAAAATGAAAACATACGGGTCAGACAGTTTACTACCATTTTAAAAAAAAAAACGTCCAGAGCGGTGATGCGTCCTGTCACGTGCGTACTCATAGGGGACAGTTTAAGGACTCTGGTGATGGTCATTCTTCCCTATTCCAGGGGATGGCACTCTGTGATAACACCTTTTATTTGCTTCCCTCTGCAGACCAGAAGATTGACTGGCTTTTCCATTGCTGATGTCACTTTGGCAGTCAAAACCAGACTCCCGTCTGAAAAGGTGTCGCGTGACATTCATACCCATATGTTTCTTTTCTTTGTTTTGGGATTCTAATTATATGAGGTTTGCCTCCGGGTGCCCCAACACTTCTTACTGTTTCTGAATTTTGCACCATGACAGTCGCCTGCAAACACCATATTTATCCGTCAAAGAGCTTCTGACCAAAACCAACGTGGTTGCTGCTTTATACTTTCTGTACTCACCAGATCTCGCTGCCTACGACTTTTTTTTCTTCCCAAAATTAAAACCGAGACTAAAGTGAAGAAGATTTGCTACCTTGGAAGAAATCCAGAAGAAAACACAGGAGGCTCTTAACAAAGAAAATGATAACAGGAATGAGAGACGCGCTGGGTCAAGGACATTGTGTCTCAAGGAGAGGAATTTGAAGGTGAATAAAAGGGAACTTCTGTAAGTTTTATAATATTGTTGTGTTTTTTTTTTTTATTTTAACAATTCCCTCATACATGTTCTCCAGACAAACCAGAAGTAAAAGAAGAGGAGCCCTGGAAACTGAGAGGCAGAAATGAGAAGAGAAGCTGCCTTAATGCGTTCAGACGTTTTCATTTTGTCTGTTAATTCTTTTAGGGCGGATGTCGACTTTTGTCGACACCACAGGTTGAGGGCGGATGTTGACTAAAGCTGACATTCAGGGCCAGAGGGCGAAGAAAATGCTGTAAACATTAATTAAACTCACTGCTACGTTAAAGGTGGACCCTCTTTGCTAAGAGGACTGTTAGACTCGTTGACCTGATGTCGAATCCCTGCGTGTGAAGTGAGTAAAGTAGAGTAAGCAACATCTAGAATGGCATCGAGATCGGGGGAGAGAGCAAAGCGAATGTGGAAAGTAAAATACTTTGTGCTTATTATTTATTTATTGCGTTTTATTGTTAAATCCCACTGCAGTTCGCATACCAGGAGAAGGTGGGAGCGGAGGATGCCATCATCTATATGCTACACCGATCCCTCTCCCACTTGGACAGAGGCAGTGGTGCTGTTAGAATTATGTTTTTGGACTTCTCTAGCACCGTCAACACCATCCAACCTCTGCTCCTTAGGGACAAGCTGACAGAGATGGGAGTAGATTCATACCTGGTGGCATGGATTGTGGACTATCTTACAGACAGACCTCAATATGTGCGTCTTGGGAACTGCCGGTCTGACATTGTGGTCAGCAACACAGGAGCGCCGCAGGGGACTGGACTTTCTCCGGTCCTGTTCAGCCGATATAAATCGGACTTCCAATATGACTCAGAGTCCTGTCACGTGCAAAAGTTCGCTACCGACACTGCTATCGTGGGCTGCATAAGGAGTGGGCAGAAGGAGGAGTATAGGAAGCTAATCAAGGACTTTGTTAAATGATGCGACTCAAACCACCTACAACTGAACACCAGCAAAACCAAGGAACTGGTGGTGGATTTTAGGAGGCCCAGGCCCCTCATGGACCCCATGATCATCAGAGGTGACTGTGCAGAGGGTGCAGACCTATAAATACCTGGGAGTACAGCTGGATGATAAATTGGACTGGACTGCCAATACTGATGCTCTGTGTAAGAGAGGACAGAGCCGACTATACTTCGTTAGAAGGCTGGCGTCCTTCAACATCTGCAATACGATGCTGCAGATATTCTATCAGACGGTTGTGGCGAGCGCCCTCTTCTACACGGTGGTGTGTTGGGGAGGCAGCATAAAGATGAAGGACGTCTTACGCCTGGACAAACTGGTAAGGAAGGCAGGCTCTATTGTAGGTATGGAGCTGGACAGTTTGACATCTGTGGCAGAACGACGGGCGCTGAACAAATTCCTGTCAATCATGGAGAATCCACTGCATCCACTAAACAGTGTCATCTCCAGGCAGAGGAGTAGCTTCAGTGACAGACTGCTGTCACCGTCCTTCTCCACTGACAGACTGAGGAGACCTCACACTATGCGACTTTTTTTTTTTTTTTTACATGCATTTTTTATTACTCTTTAACTTAATATTGTTTTTTTGTATCAGTATACTACTGCTGGATTATGTGAATTTCCCCTTGGGATTAATAAAGTATCTATAAGCGCTTTTCCACTGCATAGTACGGCACAACACGGTTCAGTTCAGCTCACTTTTGGGGGGTTTTCCACTGGGAACAGTACCTGGTCCTTTTTTTAGTACCACCTCAGCCGAGGTTCCAAGCGCGCCGAACCGTTACCAAAACGTGACGTGTAAACTCTGCTGGTCACTGATTGGCCGGAGAAAATTGTCATTACTGCGTCACTGAACTTGCGACACGAGACACAACAGACCCGCTAGATTTTTAGCACAGCCAGCAAAGGTTCGGACGCACCATTTTTGTTTTAACCAAAAATGGTTGTTTCGTGGTCTATTGAGGAAGTACAGACGTTCCTCTCGTTGGTAGCCGAGGAGCGGATCCAGCAAGAGCTGGATGGGGCGACGCGGAATGAAAAAGTTTTTCAGGAGGTCGCTAAGCTCTTGGGCGCACACGGCTACCATCGGACTTACAAACAGGGTAGGGACAAGTTAAAAAAATGTCACGGCAGTAGAGGCGGCGCAACTATAACGACACGTGAATAATCCCGCCCACTCTAAAGCGGTACTAAACTGCAGTCGAAACGCAAACCGAGCTGAACTGAGCCGAACCAAGGTGAGCTGTACTGAACCGTGCTGTGCCGTACTATGCAGTGGAAAAGCGCCATAACTATCTAAATCGGACTCTGACTTGTAGGGATCAAAAACGAAAGTCAGGTATCTGCATCAGCTCCTACAGCAGCATTCACCTGGGAGGACCACGCAGACACTTATCAATCTCCAATTTTGATGCAGACAATCTGGGAATCGAAAACGAAAAACAAGTACCTGCATCAGCTGATTGGTCCCCAGCTGATCGTAGTGCTGAACACACTTGTGTAGCTGACGAGCCTATGGCAACGTTCACCTTGGGAGGACCACCCAGGCAAAGACCCATGGGAGAAAAGCTAGCTGGCTGCCGGACTTCATCAAATGACAATGCTTGCTAGTGGACACTACAGACCAACATTTACTTGACTATTTCAAGCTGTTTTTTTTCCAGAAAGTTAGTTTGAGCTTATGAGTGATGAGACAGAGAGGTACTGTATGTAACAAGTATGTGAATTTATATACTGTAGAGGCTCACGGAACAAAAAGCATTTGTCATAAATACGTTGATTAATGTGTGAAACCATTCCTTTGTGTAGTTTCAAGAAAATGGAGTATTTTGGAAAACTATTCAGCCTTTGGACAAAAGGAAAAAAAAATAGGCCTAAAAGAGTTAATAAAACAGACAGCCATACTGTCAGAGTGTGGATGGTGAGTGACCTCATGTTTCGTTTAGCTGCTCCCATTTTGGAATTAGAAAAAGAATAAAGCATAATGGGGTGGCACGGTGGGGCAGTGCTAGCGTTCCTGCCTCGCAGTTAGGAGACCCGCGTTCGCTTCCCAGGTCCTCCCTGCGTGGAGTTTGCATGTTCTCCCTGTGTCTGCGTGGGTTTCCTCCCACAGTCCAAAGACATGCAGGTTAGGTGCATTGGCGATCCTAAATTGTCCCTAGTGTGTGCTTGGTGTGTGTGTGCCCTGTGGTGGGCTGGCGCCCTGCCCGGGGTTTGTTTCCTGCCTTGTGCCCTGTGTTGACTGGGAGTGGCTCCAGCAGACCCTCGTGACCCTGTAGTTAGGATATAGCGGGTTGGATAATGGATGGATAAAGAATAATGTGCTGTCGCGGCGTAGTAAACAGCAGGCTTGTTAGCTTAAGATCCAAATGTGTCGATGAAATCTTCTTCATAAATGCAAACATTTTAATTAGGTTTGTGGCCTGTAATTATAACAAGCATTTTATCATCTCTTAGGCCCCATTAATTGTGGATTAATGCAAAGAGAGCGCTGAGAAATGTGTGATTTCCATTCATACGAATCGTAGAAATGTTGGTAGTTGTTGTGATGTGAGATTTTGCATACAAGTTGATAAGTATTTTGCTTGTCTTTATTTGTAACTTAGGCAAAGCAAATGTAATATTAGTGTTACAATAGTGAGAGGCATTCATGTTTACAACCTGACACCCCCCCGCCAGGACTGAGTCTCTTTGAATTTTACGACTGGATTTAGGGGGTTTAAGTGCCTCAAACCAGTTTGGCAAGTGATTCTCTGCTGAAGTCTCTCTCTCAACTGCCACACAAAGCCAGGCTGCCTAAATGCCAAGCTTTACCTTAACACATGGTTTGGAGGGCAGGTGTGAAGGTATTCTGTCCCCCCATTGGTCTGAAGTATGGCTGTTTGGAATTGGCTTGTATCAGAAGCCTTTACGTACCATGACGCCCTATTGGCTGTAGGGGTTGGACAGAAAATCTATAAATTTGCTCACTCCTTCACACTCTCTCTCTCTCTTACCAAATAATAAAGGAGCATCTCACACACCATGAACTGAAAAGGACAACACAATGAAGAGCACAGCTCGGCAGCCATATTGAGACGAGCATGCGGCCTGTTCTGAAGAAAGCCATAAAATGATAACTTAACTAGAGATTTTTAAGTAACTACAAGTTACAACTTCACATCAGCATTTATCAGGTTGTATGGTTGCCAATATTCAAATGTACTTTGCATATTGTTATTATTTATGAATATTACCAATAATACATTGTTTAAATTGTAACTTAATTCCTGCTTGTCTTTTACTACACCTAACTGCCTGAGGTTATAGATGTAGAAGGGAAGGTGGGGAGAAGTTATAGAGTACAATACCTTATAAACAGTGATAAGTCTGTGAGATAAGACGCATTCTGACAAAGGCCACATATTAATAATACAAAAGGGGAAAGTAGAGTAATATATTTTTCTACCAAGACAGAACAGTAGTTTTAAGTCTCTTTGTTCATTTCCTCTTACTGCACGGTCTTCTGGGGAGTTCTTATTCTCATAATGGAAATTAACAAAGGAGGCACGGGGCCAAATGACACAAAACAATGAAGAGATGGACAGCGGAAACGTTAAAACAAGCTTTGTTAACTTTTACGGGGCACTCGTGTGTGTTACATGGAGAGAATGTAATCTTGGATTTGAATATTTTCACCACCTTTTGTATTCCCTTGCACAGTTGTTCTGGTTATATAAGCCATTGTGCGTTGGTGACCATATTAGTGGGAGGACGCAGCTGCTGCCTTTCTTCATTTTGTGTGCCTTTTGTGTCCGCGTCTTATTGGTAATTGTCATTAACATCGAGAGGGCAAACTCAACAGAAAAATCTGAGTTAACAACATGATTTACAACTATGGCAAATATAAGAATGTGTTGAAAATCCTTATGAATGTAAATCTCATAGAAGTTGAGTATTGAGAAAGAAAAAGTATTAACTGTAATGATTATAAGTATTTAACTCACAATACCGAGAACTGTATTTTGTATTTATCATGTTGCAGAGAGCTATATGATTTATTACTTCTATATGATTTGTTCCTCAGTTATGCAGAAAAAGAGTGAAGTTTTGTGCACAGAATTAAGGGACTAACTTGTATCATTTATAAGAACCTGCTGACCTCTTGATAATAACAGTACACCCTGGGATATTACGAAATCAGCTGTGATCGGTTTCTGAACTCTTGCTTAAACTATTTTGAGCAAATTGCTAAAGACTTGGGTATTTAGCTAATTCCTCCTGACTGTTGTGCAAAAACATTGCATACCTAAGCAAGATAAGGTATCGATCACTAAAGCTTACTATGATAAGTTCTGCTTCGAACATGTAAACAGGTCTAGTATAAAACAAAGAACCTCCCTGTAATGTGAGGCTGACTGCACCAGACCAGCTGTATGCAGCCTCCTACTCACCGAGAATAAAAAGCTTCTTTCAATCTACAGGTCTCTTGTCGTTCCTGACCCTCAGCGTCCACAGTTTCCCTTATCTGAAATGCCCAGGATCAGAAGTATTTTGGATATTTTCGGATTTTGGAATATCTGCATATACATAATGAATTATTTTGGGGATCAAGTAGGGAAATGCAGGCAAACCAGCTAAATGATAACTCGCAAATATACTGCAAGTGCCTTGAGCATGGGAAAGGTGCTCTATAAATAAAATGTATTATTATTACCCCCAAGCCAATTAATATTCTGTCATTATGTCACAACAAGTCAGTTGAAAATGAAGTAATGGCACTTTATAACGACGGACTGCACGATAATGTGCAGTGCATACACTTGACTTGAGCATTCCTAGTTTTCCTCCTCTTTCTCTGTACGTTTAGCATTTGTTTGCTCAGAGGTTGATGCTCTTGCTCCTTCCTGAGCAGCTCTTCTTTTCTCCACCCAAGCAGCCCGCTTCTTCTCTTCTTCCGTCGGCATCTTTTCGCATTAAAACTGATTAAGCTAGTGTTTGTGTTGCAATTACTTAGTACGTTTTTCTTAATTTTTTCACTCAAGCTGGCACTTAAGTCTTTAATCTGCCTCAAGAATGATATAGCCATACACATGCGTCGCATGGCCGCCCTGCTGCCGAGAGTTGAATCTACAGTAAAATAAAAATAAAACGAGTAATATAAAATCATCACCCCGAAAGCGGACAGCAGACGTCACGTAGTATATGTGTACCAAATTTCAGATCAATTGGTTAAACGGTTTGCGAGCTACAGGTGATTTAAAATCCTGGACAGACAAACGAACAGCCATGGTAGCGTATTATATAAGAAGATAGTGTGACCAATAGTGGGTCTTGCAGCAGCACAACCCCCAGACGCAACCTCCCAGACACAGGTTCCAGGTGCAAATGCAAGTTTTATCGCAATCAAGTACTGTACATTACAAATAGGCTTCTTTGTAATAGTAGCACAACACTTTATTTTTCTCTCTCTTGCTTCTCTTTGACTCCTCCAGGCGGGCTTTGCCCGTCCTCCACACTCGACTCCAACTCGATTGGATGAGGTCAAGTGACTTCTTTTATCTTAGACCAAGGAATACTTCTGGTGCTAGGGCATGGCCCATTAGATACTTTGTCGATGCACCTTTGGCAGCAATTACAGCCTCAAGTCTTTATGTCTATGATGCCACAAGCTTGGCACACCTATCCTTGGCCAGTTTCGCCCATTCCTCTTTGCAGCACCTCTCAAGCTCCATCAGGTTGGATGGGAAGTGTCAGTGCACAGCCATTTTAAGATCTCTCCAGAAGTGTTCAATCGGATTCAAGTCTGGGCTCTGGCTGGGCCACTCAAGGACATTCACAGAGTTTTTCTGAAGCCACTCCTTTGATATCTTGGCTGTGTGCTTAGGGTCATTGTCCTGCTGAAAGATGAACCGTCACCCCAGTCTGAGGTCAAGAGTGCTCTGGAGCAGGTTTCCATCCAGGATGTCTCTCTACATTGCTGCAGTCATTTTTCCCTTTATCCTTACTAGTCTCCCAGTACCTGCCGCTGAAAAACATCCCCACAGCATGATGCTGCCACCACCATGCTTCACTGTAGGGATGGTATTGGCCTGGTGATGAGCGGTGCCTGGTTTCCTCCAAACGTGACGCCTGGCATTCACACCAAAGAGTTCAATCTTTGTCTCATCAGACCAGAGAATTTTGTTTCTCATGGTATAAGAGTACTTCAGGTGCCTTTTGGCAAACTCCAGACGGGCTGCCATGTGCCGTTTACTAAGGAGTGACTTCCGTCTGGCCACTCTACCATACAGGCCTGATCGGTGGATTGCTGCAGAGATGGTTGTCCTACTGGAAGGTTCTCCTCTCTCCACAGAGGACCTCTGGAGCTCTGACAGAGTGGCCATCGGGTTCTTGGTCACCTCCCTGACTAAGGCCCTTCTCCCCTGATCGCTCAGTTTAGATGGCCGGCCAGCTCTAGGAAGAGTTCTAGTGATTTCGAACTTCTTCCACTTCAGGATTATGGAGGCCACTGTGCTCATTGGGACCTTCAAAGCAGCAGACATTTTTCTGTAACCTTCCCCAGATTTGTGCCTCGAGACAATCCTGTCTCGGAGGTCTACAGACAATTCCTTTGACTTCGTGCTTGGTTTGTGCTCTGACATGAACTGTCAACTGTGGGACCTTATATAGACAGGTGTGTGCCTTTCCAAATCATGTCCAATTAACTGAATTTACCACAGGTGGACTCCAATTAAGCTGCAGAAACATCTCAAGGATGATCAGCGAAAACAGGATGCACCTGAGCTCAATTTGGAGCTTCATGGCAAAGGCTGTGAATACTTATGTACATGTGCTTTCTCAGTTTTTTTATTTTTAATAAATTTGCAAAAACCTCAAGTAAACTTTTTTTCACGTTGTCATTATGGGGTGTTGTGTGTAGAATTCTGAGGAAAAAATAAATTTAATCCATTTTGGAATAAGGCTGTAACATAACAAAATGTGAAAAAAGTGATGCGTGGTAAATATTTTCCAGATGAAATGTATGTGTACCATATTTCAGGTCAATCGGTGAAACGGTTTGCGAAAGCCATTAACTGACCGGTGAGACGCTACATCCAATTTTTGTGTGGTGTGGGTGCACATCCATAAAACATAACCAGCTTTTGCCAACGTAAAAAGGCATTTTAGAGCAGAGTCCAGTTCTCCTAATGTAATAAGGACATCTAGCGGGAACAAAGCTGCTTTTGCTAACTATAAGCAGTGACAATCCATGAACACATAATGCCGTCTGTAGTTTCAATGGTGCCAGATGTTGTCAAGCGGCTTCAGTTCTGCACAAAGCTCATCATCCAATGTGTTTTGTGGATTTAATGGCACTTGACTTCCCCTCCGGATTATCAATCGTGTAGCTCTAATTTTGACAGACGACTCCCATTTTGTATTTTGGAGCATTTCAGATTTTGGATTAAGGATACTCAGCCTGTTAGTAGTGCTCTTTCCTGAATGCAGAATATGAAAAGAACATAAATATGAGGTAATTATCCATTGAGATCGGTAGAGGGACACGCAGCGCTTCATTTATGCTGTGGGGCTGCCCGGAACTCATCTCTTGTAACTCGGATTTCCAATTTCTAGAATTCTGGCTGCTGATTGTTGACTCCATGATTAGAAATAAAAAAAATAAAAAAATAACAATCATATAAAAAAACACTCCTGTTTTAGGGATTCTGGAGAAAGGCCAGGGGGTCCCCACATAGACAAACTGTACACTGCAAGGGGCTGCAATGCCTTTGAACGCCGGGTCCGTGAGGCGGCCACTTCGTTACGGACCCTCGACCAGCACAAGATGATTCAAAAATGAAATTCTCTGCACACAGTGAAATGTACATGGCAGTAATATTCCAAATTATTGCTCAGTATTATTCAAAGTGTTTCTAGTGGGGCATCTGCTATGAAATGAATATTAAAATGCTGATTAAAGAGAGTCAATAAAATGTTCTGCCGAGTGCCAGAATGACTTAAAGAGGCAGCCGTTTATTCTCAAAACTGCTTAATCCCACTGGCGGTTGCAGGGGTTGAAATTTGGTGCAGTTTATGAGCAATAAGCATAAATTGATATTTTAAAATATTAATGTGGAGGTGATTCGGGAAGATATACCTTACACCCAAAGAAAATGATTATAAATTAATAATAGTGTAATAAAAAAAATGCAATATTAAAGCGACCAAGCTGACTTACATCCAAAAACATTATTAAAATGTAATAAATGTTACAATCATAAATAAATATAATAGCAACAGTAGTAATATAAAATATATAAAAATAGCATTAATAGTGATTAAATAATGTTGCGTTTTATTTATACGGCACATTTCCTAAAGTGGCAGTGCTAATTTTTAAGCCAGAGCGTAAGAATTGATTACTGTAACTGCGTTTGTCGAGGGTCTCCAAGCTGCCAGGCGGCCATCCAAGCCATTAGTTTGACCCACCATACGTACAAAAAAAAAAACCTCCACAGTCCAAGGGTCTTCGTTTTAAAGATTTTAGTGAAGCTCAAAGTAAACAAAAAATAAGGAAAAAGGTTGATAATACATCTTCTTGTCCCTGGTAAGTACCCGGGTTACATTTCTTCAGGTCTCCACGTTTGACCTGCGTACGTAGCGGTCCGACAACTCTCTGCTCTTAACGCCTAACTGACTAACAGTTTGTGTTTCTTTCTTGCTCTCTAACTTCAATCTAAGAGCTGCTCTGCTGTCACACCGAGCTCACATTAAACACATTCCATTACTTTTAATTTACAGGGTTGGAACAGAACCTTCCATTATCTGCGTTAAAGTTACACTACAGTCAGTTCAAACTCAGCTAAGTTTACCATTAACAATAACATCAAACTCTTACAGTTACTGTTACGTCACATTTATTGGGATAAACTCGAGCTTCCTCACGACCCTGGATGGACTGATTATATTAATATAAATATTAACTGTACAAATAACTTAGCAAAATGTGTGCAGTACAAGCCCAGGGAGGTTCTGCTGAAGCTTTATAACACACTGGTGAGGCCGCATCTGGAGTCCTGTGTGTAGTTTTGGTCTCCAGGCTACAAAAAGGACAAAAGCAACACTAGAAAAGGTGCAGAGAAGAGCGACGAGGCTGATTCAGGGCTACAGGGGATGAGTGATGAGGAAAGATTGAAAGAGCTGAGCCTTTACAGTTTAAGGACAAGGAGATAAAGAGGAGACCTGAGTGAAGTGTTTAAAATTATGAAGGGAATCAGTCTAGTGGATCGAGACGGTGATTTTAAAATGAGTTCATCGAGAACACGGGGACACAGTTGGAAACATGTGAAGGGGAAATTTCACATAAACATTGGGAAGTTTTTTCCTTACACAGAGAACCACAGACACTTGGAATAAGAGACCAAGAAGTGTGGTAGACAGGAAGACTTGAGGGACCTTCAAAACTAGACTTGATGTTATTTTGGAAGAATTAATTGGACAAGACTGGCAATCAATAAATCAATCATGTGATAGATAGATAGATAGATAGATAGATAGACAGATAGATAGATAGAAAAGGCAATATATGATAGATAGATAGATAGATAGATAGATAGATAGATAGATAGACAGGCAATATCTATCTATCTATCTATTATATAGTGCCTTTCACATTTATCTATCTATCTTATAGTGCTTTTGCTATCTATTATATAGTGCCTTTTACATCTACATTACAGGCCAAAAGTTTGGACACAGCTCCTCATTCAATGTGTTTTCTTTATTTTCATGACCATTTACAGCACTCCATCACTCTCCTTCTTGGTCAAATAGCCCTTACACAGCCTGGAGGTGTGTTTGGGGTCATTGTCCTGTTGAAAAATAAATGATCGTCCAACTAACCTGACTTCTGCACAACACAACTGCTGGTCCCAACCCCATTGATAAAGCAAGAAATTCCACTAAATAACCCTGATAAGGCACACCTGTGAAGTGAAAACCATTTCAGGTGACTACCTGTTGAAGCTCATCGAGAGAATGCCAAGAGTGTGCAAAGCAGTAATCAGAGCAAAGGGTGGCTATTTTGAAGAAACTAGAATATAAAACATGTTTTCAGTTATTTCCCCTTTTTTTGTTAAGTACATAACTCCACAGGTGTTCATTCATAGTTTTGATGCCTTCAGTCATGAAAATAAAGAAAACACATTGAACGAGGAGGTGTGTCCAAACTTTTGGCCTGTACTGTATCTATCTATTATATAGTGCCTTTCACATCTATCTGTCTATCTATCTATCTATTATATAGTGCCTTTCACATCTATCTGTCTATCTATCTATCTATCTATAATATAGTGCTTTTCCTAGCTATCTGTATATTTATTATATAGTGCCTTTCACATATATCTATCTATCTATTATATAGTGCCTTTCATATCTATCTATCTATCATATAGTGCTTTTTCTATCTATCGATCTTTGATGGACGTCATGCCTTTAGATGCAATGCAATGTCAAGTCACGTGTTTGGCAGCAAGAAAAACGAGGCCCTATCCAAGCACTAAAGCCACAAAATGTCGCTTGTGAGAAAACAAAAATAATAGTAATAATGATTCAAGTAAAGATCACATTGTTCTGAATAAGAGAACTAACACAATGACATGTAAAATGTTCAAATACGTAACACCTCTGTTCTTCATGGCCCCCTACCTCTCTCAGGTTACACTCACACTACTACGTTTTCTTTTATAAATGCAGGCATTAATCTGCGTTTCCACCTTCTGGCCTCACTGCCGGACATTTTTAACCCCCAAATTTGAAAACTGTTTAAAATGCTCTGTCAAGTCGTATATTTCTGAAATTTCTGAATGGATCAAAATGGAGAGTTTTGAGAAATGCAGACTGGAATTCCGCTCTGATTGGTTCCTGTCCTTGCATGGCCCTTCTCTGATTGGCTCATCACGTTTGCTTGCCTCATACTGTACTCGTGTATTACACTCAATAACAATTCCACCTCAAACAAACAAAACTATTTTTTTTGTAATATTTGCCATTGCTGTTCTCCATATGTACGTGCATACAAACAGCCTCACTGTATGTGTTTTTGGTCATTTTAGTGTGGACAAATTAATATAAAAACTTTATTGTGGACAGAGATCATTTTTATTTTAATACATATTTAACTCACCCGCCATTGCCGAGCTCTTTGCTTGCGCCAGTCAGCACGGCTCCCACGTTTTTGTTGACTTCGGTCACCCCAATATCTCCCAGGCTGCTCTGCTCCTTCCTACGCAGGAGGTCGTTGACTTTCGCTCCCATCGCCTTCCCAAGGTTGAAGGCATTCTTTAAGTGTTGGTGCCCACTACCCGACTTGAGGCTGCCCGCTGTCGTGTCATGGGTGTTGGCTGGTGCCAAGGAGCTGGAGGACACACGCTTACTCTGGGCCGAGACAGCCCGGGCGGGATGCAGTTTCGGCGTCTGGGCTGTGTTAGAATTCTCAAACATGCTTTGGTCAACTGGAAGAAAGGAAGACAAAAATAAATAATTAAATTAATAAGAATTGAAGATAGGGTACCAGACAGGGGGAATGAACAAAAAGAAAGGGACAATAAAAAGATGGAGAGCGAAGGAATGAAAAGTGTCAGCGTGGCCCTGTCGCTGTATGTGGGATGACAGTCACACCGAAAGGGCAAAAAAAGATTTCAAAAAATGAAAATGAAGTAAAGTAATAAAAACTGAATTGGAAAAAAGAAATGTGGATGACACCATTATGGGAGAAAAGGATCTGTGATAACACATGGAGTGCAGGCTGGTCCAGAAAGAAAGGGAAAAGAAAATAAAATGAATATATGAGGCAGGAGGGGAAGAGAAAGAAAGACAAGTGGAAAAGTCAATGAGAAAGAAAGAAAGAAAGAAAGAAAGAAAGAAAGAAAGAAAGAAAGA
>JANRMT010062857.1:29964063-29975935 GCA_026402145.1 Polypterus bichir lapradei | reverse complement strand
AGAAAGAAAGAAAGAAAGAAAGAAAGAAAGAAAGAAAGAAAGAAAGAAAGAAAGAAAGAAAGAAAGAATTTTGAATGGAAGTTTATTAATCAATACTCCACATGTCATTTACAATAGCAAAAGTAAAGCAAACATAGAAAACCCCATCTCACCCAAAAAAAAAGAAAGAAAGAAAGAAAGAAAGGAGGAACAACAAAAAACCCAAGAGTGAACAAACCAGTGAAAAAGCAAAGGAAAGGGAATATAATGTAAATGAGAAAGAATGGTGAAAAAGAAGGAAAAAATTAAATTGGAAAGAAAGAATAGAAACTGAAAGGAAAAAAGAGGCTGAACGAGAACAAAGAAAAACAAGCAAAAAAAGGAGAAATTGAAAAACATGTAAGAGAATGAGAGCCTTGAAGATGAATGTGAAAAACAAATAAAACTTGACTGAGGGAAGAAAAAGAATGAGCCTAGTAAGAAAAAAGGCGTTTGAGAAAGAAAGAGATTAAAGAGCCTTAAAAAAGTAAAGAATAACGGATTAAAGAATAATTGAAAGGAGAAAAAGTGATGAAAACCACCAAGCAGAATGAATGGTTATAAATAAAAGCAAGCAAATATTAAAAAAAAAGGAAGGAAATGAAAAGTCGGAGGAGCAAATGTGTGAGCAGAGGGAGCAACACGAAAAATAAGGACATCTTAAAAAGAAATTGAAAAATGATAATAAGTGAAAGAAAGAAGGAAGGAAAGACAAAGTAGGAAAGAAAAAGAAGGAAAGAAAGAAGGAAAGAAAAAGAAGGAAGGAAAGAAAGAAAGAAGGGAAGAAAAAGAAGGAAAGAAAGAAATGAGCAGGAGAGCGTGACACTAAACACACCGTAACGCCTGCAGTGTTTAATTCATTCTTTTGGTGTTAAGTTATCTTTCAATGTCTAAAACAGGGACGGGGTTGGCCCGGCCCGTCTTTACTCTTAGAGCGTTCATTTAACACTTGTGATTTTGTAGTGCAAACAGGGATGAGAAAACGGAGAAAGGAAAAATGATGATCTGAAACAACAAAAAGAAAAAGAGAGAGACCGATACTTAAAACAAAATCGGGAAAATAAAAAGTGGGCCAAGGAAAGAATCCAAGAGACGTTCAGAGTTGTGAGAAATGAATGAAAAAAAAGTGAAAAAAAAGCAAGAGAACAAGAAAAACAAGAAGGGAAGATATCTTATTAGGAATAAGCTCAAAGAAAGATAAGTGACAAGAGAGAAGACAAAAGAAAAAGACAAGGAACAAGGAAGGACAAAATTGAACTGAACTGAGTTGTCACTGATTAATGAGAAAAAAGAAAAATACAAAACACAGTGTTAAAGGCAACCATTGTAAAAATAAACTGCTGTGAAATAAAAATCCTAACTGGAAAGAAAAATCTTGAAAAGATGAAGACGCCAAAAGGTAAAGTAGCAAGAAAGAAAAAGGAGTGAAGTTTGTGTGACTTGAGTTCTGCAAATAAGAATCACATTAACCCCACCTCCAACTGGCTCCTCCCACCCATGTTAAATGAGATGCACATTAACCACACCCTCCAGGTTGTGGCCCCGCCCGTGACCCCACCCATTCCTTTCCACCCCTTGTTAACTGTATTATGATGGACAGATGGTGGGGCTTTAGGGTGGATGGGAGTCTGAAGACCCTAAAGCCCACATACACATGCAAACACAACCAGCACAAAAAAAACACAGAGCATCCATCCAACATTTTCACACAAGGTTCTTACCTCACATTGTGAACAGCATTTCTCGGTAAGCAGTTATTAAATTAAAAAAAAAAAAATCCAATTTTAGGTTACAACAAAACAATCGGATGGTACCTTAGTAAAAGTGAACAATGCACTGTTGTCCCAAGCATTACTCTCAAAACGCAACAATTGCAAGTAACCACAATGGGACAAAGCAAACAGAAGAATTGTATTGTGTTCATAATCCACTAGATGGCACCTTAAAGCAAAGCAGGCAGACCTGAGCTTCTCTCTAGGACATTAGGGGGACAGGAGCAAAGGACCACTAGCAGCAGATAGTGACACTCTTGACATTTTGTGTATTTAAAGGACACAATCAGTTGTTAAATCATGTCATATATGTTTATGCTAACTATACACCCACTTTATATATTTTTTTTGCTTTATGCATAGCTGCTTTTGAATTTGATTAACTGCACATCACTCTGAGCCAGAATACACAGAACAAAAAAAATAAATCCGAATCGACAGAATGGAGAAACACGCCAAGTTTCCGGCAAATAAACAAAAAGCCTTCTCCCAATCCCAATATTATCAGATAAACATCGCCAAAAGCTGTTTGATTGGTTAAACCGAGTAGCTTTTCACATTTTTACTGAAGCATTCATCAAACGTGACATGTTATATTCACGTACTCGCATATACTGTATAGGCACTGCCAGGGCAGGGTGGGTAGCAGGGCTGCCTCAAAGTCCTGGGGGCAAATCCCGGCTTGCTGCGTCTTCCCAGTGTCTCCGTGGGTTTTCTTCAAATCCTGACCACGTGTTTGTTAATGGAGGACTTGAAACAGGCCTGCTGTGCCCAGAAATGGTCTGCTTTGAACCCAATGCTGCTGTAGAATGGATAAAGTGGGCTCCATAAAATGAAAACAGTAATCTCAGCACCCTCAAGAGTGCTTACTGTATACACGAGGGAATTCTCTGCTATTTTATAATATCAAAGAAAACAACCGTGTGGTCATTGCTGGAGCTGTTAGTCACAGTAATGGAGGGAGAAATGGCAGCAGGAACAGCTCCTCATCAATAATCCTATGAAACATTTGGACTCAGGGCTGTGCCCCCAGTTTATGAATTAGGGGGGCAACAGTGACATGTTACCCGACTAAAGATTTTGTTTTCAAAGTACCGTATATACTCGCATTTAAGTTCTCCCGCGGATAAGTTGGGACTTGATTTTACTGTATCATTTCCGGTATTTTATAATGTCGGTCATATAAGTCGAATGCGGAAAACTCACGCTATTGGTACAAGAGATTATGATATGTTAACGCCCACCTGAGAGAGTAACCACGGAGCACACAATCTTTTATTTCTATGTATTGTGCCTATATGACCACACGGTAATACCCGAACTATTCCGAAGCGACGTTTGCACTGATTTGGGTTTTTTGTATCTCGCACCCTCATACACCTTTATCGTAAAAGCATCCCTTATCTACGATGGAGCGTTTGATCAGAAGAAAATATGACGTTGGTTTTAAATTAAAAGTCGTTGAAGTAGTGAAAGAAATTGGTAACTGCGCTGCTGCAACAAAATTCAATGTGTCTGATAAACTGATGTGAGAGATTGGAGGCAAGAAGATGTAAAAAAAAAAAATGAATAATAATTATTGTATTTTTGAATGGGCGTATAAGTCAGGGTCTGATTTTATGATCGATTTTTCGGGTTTCAAGACCCAACTTATATAATAATAATTCTTTACATTTATATAGCGCTTTTCGAGTATATACAGTAAATGAAGTGTACAATCAATTTTAGCATTTCTGTTGTATCAAGCCCTTGACCATATCCAATGTCATGCCCAAAATACAGATTTATACATAAACAGACTTTATATAAGGAAGGGTGTGTGTTATCGACATCATAAAAAAAAGATATCTCGATATTTTCTGAGATTTTGTCGACAGCGATAAGTAGACGATATTTTCAAAATATACTGCTTTAGCTCCAGTTTGCTCTTCTTAATAGGATATCAACTGTTGCTAACTAATAATATTAATGGAAATAATACATTTAGGGACAATGAGACTTATTTATTTACGAGGGATGATCAAAAAGTTTCCACACTTTTGTATTTTATTTGGAAATTGTGAAGGAAGGAGTAGTAATTGGACATTAAAAAGTTGGTATGACGCTGGGAAAATTGCATTGCAAACAAAGGTGACAATGCAGAATAGTGATGTTGTTTATTTTTGAAATTCTTAATAAATAGAGTTCTAAAAAAATGCGGAAACTTTTTGAACATTCCTCGTAGAACACTTCACACCGATTGATCACAGCCACACTGATCTCTCGGTCTGAGTTCTTTCACAGGTTCTCCGAGACACATTTCAAAGAGAATCAGGAGAAGATCAGCTCCTTCTCAACCTCACATCACATATTTCTCCAAGTCTATGGCGAGCCGAATGAACATTTCGAGATATCTCAAAATGAATTTCAGATATCTTAAAATGTAATTAACTTTCTAAGATATCTGAAACTCACTTTGAGAGATCTTAAAATAATTTCCTTAACATTTTAAAATATCCATCCATCCTTTATCCAACCCGCTATATCCTAACTACAGGGTCACGGAGGTCTGCTGGAGCCAATCCCAGCCAGCACAGGGCGCAAGGCAGGAAACAAACCCCGGGCAGGGCGCCAGCCCACTGCAGATTTCAAGACATCTCAAATACATTTTCAAATATCTCCAGATAACTGTGCCTGCACTTTGAGATATCTTCAAATTAATTTTCTGATATTTTAAATTGACCTATCATGCATTTTAAGGTCTCTCAAATGCATTTCAGAATATCTCAAAACCATTTTCTGCAAAAATGCTGTTGTGGAGTACAAAATCTGTACATTTTGGTTTATATTTCCATTATGTTTTGTTCAAGACAAGACAACAGATGAATTACATTCAGGACAAATCAAAGCCTGTCTTCTTCCCAGTTATACCTCACTTTTAAAACAGCAAAGAAATGAAGACATGCTGGTGGCTCAATTACTTTATAACCTGAGAAAGGATGGACATCTAATTATTTTACAGCCTGGGAAAGGAAGATCTGCCAACACCTCAGAAGCCATAAAAAGTTTTATTGTTTGGGAAAACGGACAGTGAATTAATTCTTCATATTGACAGCCAGCCAATCAGAATATCTATCAATCACATCTTACAAAACCCTCTGGTACAATTTTAGAATAAATATGCCTCGTCTGAGGAGTGAGTGAGTAAGGAAGGAGGGAGGAAGAAGAACGGACAAAGACGTCGCTGGTTGTAAGAAAAGCATCATGAACAGCGATGAGTGCTAGATCACAAGCCGCCTGCGACGTTCATCCATGTCATCTGTAACGTTTTCATAAGCTTTTTCTAATGACTATATATATTCAGCGGCGGCACGGTGGCACAGTGGGTAGCGCTGCTGCCTCACGGTATGGAGACCTGGGTTCTCTTCCCGGGTCCTCCCTGCGTTTAGTTTGCATGTTCTCCCCGTGTCTGCGTGGGTTTCCTCCCACAGTCCAAAGACATGCAGGTTAGGTGC
This sequence comes from Polypterus bichir lapradei, assembly GCA_026402145.1. Taxonomy (NCBI): domain Eukaryota; kingdom Metazoa; phylum Chordata; class Cladistia; order Polypteriformes; family Polypteridae; genus Polypterus; species Polypterus bichir. The sequence continues at coordinate 29,970,651 of JANRMT010062857.1, read as the reverse complement.
ATTGGCGATCCTAAATTGTCCCTACTGTGTGCTTGGAGTGCTGGGGGGCGCGAAGATGTGAAAAAAAGAAAACAAGGATCAAAAATATGAAAAAAACATTTTTTATGTTAAAAAAACTGTTAAATATGTACTTTGTATGTAAGATCGAATGTTATTTACCTTTATTTATTTACTTACTTCCTACAGCGTAAAGTCACAAGTAGAGTGCAGAGCTTCCCATGCACATATACAAAGTACAGCGATGGCAAAAGTGCATTCTTGCTCCGATGCAGAGCAATCGTCATGATCCGAGTTCACCTCTGTTATAGCACGTCTTTATGTGAAAACAGCAGTGTCAAATGTTGGGTGGGATCGTGAACGAGACTGAGAGAATAAAACTAAATAAAAAAAAACCCACAAAGCTAACCTTTACAAGTATCATACATTACACCGGCTGTTACAGACTGGAATCAAATGTATGTTTTTATTCTAAAATAGTAAGAATACCAGAAGCTCACTTCTCAAAACGGACTCGTCCGGTCTCGAACCCATGAAGTTTTGATTACCAGTCAACAGTTGATACCATTGCGCCACCCAAGCGGCCTTAGCAAATGCATGTCAATGTCGCACCCTAATGCAGGTTCTTTTTCTGCAGTTATATTTTTGAATAAAAGCGCACTTGTTCTGTACCTTTTGTGAAAGTGTTTCTTTGATATTTGGACTTCAGGCTTCACACATTATACACTTCATGTCTACATTTTGTCAATTATTACTAAAACATGAAAAACGTTTCTGTTTTAATGACGTGTTTACATAGATCGTTGTAGACATGGAACACACATGAAATGCAAGTGTTCCAAATAACGATATAGTATTTATAAAAGGTGTCATTTTGCTTGACTTCTCACTCTATACAACTCTAAGCAACTGACATGCAGGTAAACAGACTTGAGCTGAGAAAACTGTGCAGGGTGGGGGGGATGTGATAGCAGGCTGTTGGCTGCTTATCGACACATTTACAGGACAAAAGACGCTGACGGAGAGGTGCGAAGTGATTTAAGGTGGGACGGATCTCCGAGTTTTTTCATAGGCTCTGGTAATTCTAGTGTTAAACGCCTGTACAGCAGCTGTCCTTTTGTCTCACTGACTTGTCTCTCTTCTCCCCCAGATATCCTCAAACACTATGCGATCTCTTTTCGCTGTTCCATTATTTCACTGAGTAATATTTTCCGTTTGTTTGCACTAATGTTATCTTTACTCTCCTTTTTTTGAGACTTTTGAATTTTCCTACTTCCATTATCTCTAACCTGCTCTGCATGTCTATCACGGGACTTGCTTCCAAAGGTTGTAAGTATGACGTGACTTGTCCGTCTCGTGGGAAGTGAAAGTGTCTCTTTGTCTCTATTCAAAAAATCACGTCTCGTCGCAAGTTTTTTTTTTTTTTTATAATAGAGAGATATGGTTGCAGCAGCCATTACTTCAGTGTCCTAATTAGATTAGATAAGCTTTATTAATCCCATGGAGAAGTTTAGAGGTATACAGCAGGAGAAACATAAAAAAAATAAGGATACAGACTCACAGAGCAAAACATACAGCTGCCTATCAATCAATCAATCAATCAATAACTAAAAATAAATAAATGCACATTGTGTAGAAATTTCAAAATGAACTTAAAGAATACGTCAGGAGGAAGCATTGAATTGCCGGATAGAGGAGGACAGGTCAGGAGCAGGAGCTGATACAGCACGACAAACCATCTCAAGATCCTAGATTTAGGACCCGAGTGCAGCCATGCAATGGGTGACACCTCAGAGCCACACTCATTCAGATGGAATGAAACAGGGTGAGGATTCTTCTTAAGTTTTCCCTGCAGGTTGGAGGGCCTACGTGCAGGCCCAATGGAGTAGAGTCACTTCTGGTGTTTATGGGATTCAAACTGGCAACCTTCTGATTGCAGGCGCAGATCCCTAGCCTCAGAGCCACCACTCCATTGGATAGCAGTGGGCAGAAAAGCCCCCCACCATCAGACGCACTTCTTACCATACTGAGGTGGAATGAGTTTGTGCCCAAAAGCACTCCAAGAGAGCGCCTCCTGGAGGGGATTTTTTATGATGGCATTCACTTCTGCCACTAACCTCTTTTCCACAACCACTTTCAGTCTGTCCAGGCTTTCCTGATAAGTTTGTTCTGCCATTGTGCTTCTTTTGAGCTCAAGTTGCTTCCCCAGGAGACGCCAGCCGAGACCACCACACTGGCAACTATGGACCGGCAGAACATTTCCAGCAGCTCGCCACACACATCAGAAGATCTGAGAGTCTCCTTAAGTCCAGCCGGCTCTGGCCTTTCTTGTCTAGCGGCCAGTGTGTGGTCAGACCAGTCCAGTTTGTTGTTCATGTGAACCTCCAGGTAGTTGCAGCTCTGCACCAGTACCACGTCCAACCCCCCAAAAACCCCCCAGATGTTGACTGGTGTCAGAGGCTCCTTAGCATACCTGAATGGTCAACTCTCTTCATTCATCCTTAACTATCCATCCATCCATCCATCCATCATCCAACCCACTATATCTTAACTACAGGGTCACGGGGGTCTGCTGGAGCCAATCCCAGCCAGCACAGGGTGAAAGGCAGGAACAAACCCCGGGCAGGGCGCCAGCCCACTGCAGTTCATCCTTAACTAACCATCTTTAAAGGCTAACTGGTTATTAGAGAAACCTCAGTAAGTGTGTTAGTACAACTGAAACCTGTTTTACTGTTTAATAAAGCAACTCATTTGTCTTTCCTTGGGTTGCAAGATACGGTCATTACTAAAGTTCTGTCATGGCTTCAAAAATGAATAAAAAAACAAACCCACTTTCTCGAGAAACATCAGCGTATTGTTTTTCTTTGACAGAGTGAAGATTATATTCCATGTGACAGATTACCAAGAAACTGAAGATTTCATACAAAGGTGTCTGTTACTATCTTGATGGAAGAAGGCAACTTGGATCTACCCAGGGTAGAAAAAATTAGTGGAGGGCCCAGAAGGATACGGACATCAGAGGGTGCATTTTGCGAAAGAGGCGCCTTTCAGGTCCTCAGTTGGCTGTACACCCCAAATGTCGGTGACGTCTGCATCAGGGTTTTACAACACACACACTGCACATCCCAAATACAGGACAAATACAGTAATAATAATACATTTTATTTATATAGCGCCTTTCCCACTCTCAAGGCTCAACTCCCCCATGTAAATGTGAGTGGGTCCTGTGACGGACAGGCCTTCTGTCCAGGAGTGGGTCCTGCCTTGTACCCCATGCCGCTAGTCTGCGAGTCTGAAATGGATTACGGGATTCTCAGAATGTTCTGCTTCAAGAACTCAAAAGAACCCAGCACTACTGTGGAAGAAACAAAGTCAAAACGTGAAGATTTTAATTAATGAGGGTCCACCATGCGTCCTTTCAGTCGGCACTTTTATCTTCCATTTCCACAACGATTAGAGATTAAAGGGGGTTTTGCACAAGCAGAGCCTGCCTTTGAGGAAACAACTGAAGAAAAGGCCAAGAAACACAAAAAGTCGAATAAAAGAAAACGCCGGAGAGCTTTAAAGTCAGGAGAGAAATTTTACTCGGCAGACGCTGAGAAGGAAGGCGGCATTAGCAGATTATATGAAAAATCAACCGAGGGGATGCTTGATGAACCCCTTCAATCACAAGATGAGCATGTGAAGAGCTCTAATCCATTTCTTTTTCTGTCGCTCCTGATGGAGAGGAGGCTTCCCTGCCAGTACAGAATGTTCTCTCTTTTCTGCAAAATGCCATAATTACATGGCGAGGAGGTGCAAGAAATGGAGACTTAACTGTGTTCTCTATTGTTACCCAAAATGATTCTCTTTTCTTTATGCAGTTGTTTCACTCTTGGCAGGATCTAAAAGCTTCATTCAGCTGTTAGGCTCTCAGATGTGCCTCATTATTCACAATCAAATGGAGCCGAGCAGGTACCCGTCCTGCACTGTGCACTTCATAAAGCGACCATTAGAAACACATTGAGGATTACTGGCAGTGTGCTCCTCCTAGTGGTCAGAGGGCTGCATTGCAGCCTACAAGCCTTCTGCTCTGAATACACACACATTGGCTTCCTCTAAAGAAACTGAGCTTGCTTTCCTATGCATAGTAAGAAGAAAACTCGAATAGTAGTATCAATAAGGTCATGTCTTTAAGGAATGGCATTAGTGACAAAATCAAATAAATAAAATGACAATTATGAAATAAGTCAGCCATTAGCTAACATGTTTAGTCCTGCACTGGGTCACGGGTGGTGCTGGAGCCTATTCCAGCGAGCACAGGGTGTAAGGCAGGAACAAACCCTGGACAGGGTGCCAGTCCATCACACTCAAACACACACACACACTCACAATCACACACAGTCAAGCCCCACAGCACAACACTCGAGCTACAGCAGTAAGTTAGGACTTCACTAGCAAGGCACCAAACGGCTGACATGCGTCGCGTCTCCTGCACAAGCTCCATTATAAGGGGACACCAAGAGTTTATGAAAACCAAGCCTTGCGAGGCTTTCAAGGACTCTGACCCCAAGTTCCCAAGGAACGCCCAAAGCCAGTGGGCATTAGGGGGCGCTGGAGTGCTGTTACCAGAGCCACATCGTGACCAAAAGAAAGGAGTTTTAACAACAACAGAAAGAGCAAGGAAAGGAAAAAATAAGAAAGCCTTCTGGCTGCAGTCACACACACACACACACACACACACACACACACATTGGCTTCCTCTGCAGAAAGACAGCTTGCTTATTTTGGATAGTAGGGAGAAAACTCAAATAGTAGTATCAATAAGGTCATGTCTATACGGAATGGCATTAGTGACAAAATCAAATAAAATGACAATTATGAAATAAGTCAGTCATTAGCTAACATGCGTAGTCCTGCACAGGATTGTGGGTAGTGCTGGAGCTATCCCAGAGAGCACAGAATGCAAAGCAGGAACAAACACTGGACAGGGCGCCAGTCCATCACACACACACGCCCAGTGCCAACTTAATGTCGCCTACCCACCTAACCTGCATGTCTTTGGACGGTGGGAGGAAACCCACAGAGACACGGGGGTAACATGCTAACTCTACACAGGGAACGCCCAGCAGCACTACCACTGTGCCACCGTGCCAACTAATTACAAAAATAAGTAAGCACTTGAAAAAATACAGCGATGTATACAGCGCCTTCAGAAAGTATTCAGGGCTCATGAACGGGTTTGGCCTGGCATTGAACCTATTCAGGCAGCAGGAGCCCATCCTGGACAGGGTGGCAGTCCTTCACAGGGCCCACTCATGTGCTGCTAATTTTTATTATGGGGTGTGTTGATAAGGGGGACGAGACAGAGGAGAGAAGTCAGGGGGAGAAGTTTGTTTCTTGGTGTAAAGAGAATTGTCTGCATCTTAACATCAGAAAAACCAAAGAAACGGGTAATTGACTTTCATCACACTAAAGTGCCACTATGTCGGTCACTAATCAGGGAGAGGATGTGGAGGGGGTCCACAAGTACTTGGGAGTCCATATTAATGACAGTTTGGAGTGGTCTCAGAACACAGAGGAACTACAGAAGAAAGGGCTGACTGCTCTCCTTTAATGTGGGGAGTGACATCCTTCCCATCTTCTATTCTATCTACATGATACAGAGAATAAAGGGGACCCTGGGTCTGTACCACAACAAACCTGCCTTACCCCAAACTTGAAAAGCAGGCTCTTTAGTTTGCACAGGTCTAGCATCATAAAAGGGGTAAAGGCTTCCACATCATATCTTGTGGGCCGAAGGGATTTGTTAAAATACATAAGTAAATAAAACAAAACAAAGCACAGATCTAAGATGACAAAAACAAAGTTCCTCATATATTTCAAGATTTAATAACCAAATATATTCAACAAAACACATTTCAAGCAAACAAAACCAGTCTGTGACCCAACAGTTGATACCTAAATAACAAAAGGACACTCAAAAAGGAAACATCTACAGTGATAATCCACAATTCTAAATGCAAGCTAAAAAAGTGGGGTACAAATGAATACCCCAGCACTACAGCTGAGGCTGGCACAGCCTTAAAAAAATGTTGGGTGGCAGTCCTGTAGCAGTGGCACCAGGTGGTCCCACCCTCTTAGGCTCAAACTGCAGCTTGTAAGGCTCATTACTCGAGTAAAAACTAGATAAGCTACTCAGAGGAGGTATGGAGACAAGATTCATGAACAAAACTCAATTGCCATATCAAATTTAAAACATAATATTTAACAGAAAATAAAAAGATGAAGGGAAAAGAAAACACACCTGAGCCCTGAAACACTGGCTTCCCATCCATTTGTCGATGTGTACAACAAGCTTTTGTCAGTGCGTCCAACTTGTACGCTCACTTTGGAGCCACTGGCAGGTTTTATGATGCGCCCGGCAACATGTCTGAATCTTAAATTGGGGACACATGGCCTGGTGAAATCATTCAGAAGTTTGCTGTAGACTTTAACTCTTTAAACATATACAGGTATATGAAAGGCTCAATATGATAGATAGATAGATAGATAGATAGATAGATAGATAGATAGATAGATAGATAGATAGATAGATAGATAGATAGATAG
>JANRMT010062857.1:29951933-29963663 GCA_026402145.1 Polypterus bichir lapradei | reverse complement strand
ATAGATAGATAGATAGATAGATAGATGTGAAAGGCTCTATATGATAGATACATAGTGTCGAGGATGCCAGGGGCCACGACCCGGCCGGGACGCCTTGGAGGACCGGATGTGGGTCTGCGCCCACCCTGGATCACGTGGGGGCCGCCTTCCTCGTTGCTTTGGGGGCCACGGGTTGAGGGCATGGAAGCCCCACCCTGTAGGGGCCCGTGGTCACCGCCAGGAGGCGCCCCAATGCCTTGGGGACCCTGGACCTCAGCACTTCCGCCACACCAGGAAGTGCTGGGGGGAAGAGAAGCAGGGACACCCGGAGAGCTTCCGGGAGAACAGCCGGCACTTCCGCCACACTGGGGCGTGTCAGCGGGAGATTGCCGGGGAGCACCTGGAGCTCATCCTGGTGTGGATAAAAGGGGCCGTCTCCCTTCATTCAGCGCGAGAGTCGGGAGCGGAGAGGACTGAGCTGGAGAAGGCAAGGAGGCGGCCTGAAGAGAGTGAGAGAAAGGCATTGTGTGGCCAGGACTTTGGGGACTTTTGGGGGTTTTTGTGGTGCACTTATTGTAACTATTAGTGTAAATAAACGTGTGTTTGGGTGACAATGAATGTGTCTGCCTGTCTGTGTCCGGGTCAACCTCCACAATAGATAGATGTGAAAGGCACTATATAATAGATAGATAGATAGATATGAAAGGCACTATATAATAACTAGCTAGCTACTGAACTATTTACTCATTGCGAGTTCTGTCCCATGCAGAACGCTTCTCTCCACAGGGAGTCACAGATAGCCAGCCCCGTGTAAGTCAGAGTGTATTATATGCCTCAGTATTTCTAAAAGCTTGAAGGGCCAGTGTTGTGACGCCATGTTGTGGATGATAGCCACAAGTAATTAGTGTCTTGCCAGGCCGGGAGAGGCCATTTTGAGTATCTTTTACTGAATTCTTCAGGTCTGGTAATGGACAGTAATTAAGATTTGAAGAAGCAGTGGTTGCTTGGGGGAAATGTACGGAGCAAACTAATTACCCTTTCCTCTTTTTTCTTCTTTTTTTTCCGCTTTCCTACTCTTGTATGATCGCAGGTAGCCCGGAGGTCTTCCTTTTTGCCACACTTCACCGCACAGTAGACTTTGACAAGGCTGCCGCCTCCCAGGTCGCTCCCACATTTCTGACGGATCAACAGGCTCCTCGCATACTAGCAGAAGGTTCAGTCACCCTTTGTGGAGTGACTATGTGTCCCCATAAATTACGAGCTCCGGGTCAGTCTTTCATGAGTTTTAACACCCTAGTGACCTACTGTGTGCTGAAGCGCAGGTAGCAATAACCAAAGAAAATAAATCTCAGAGATTACTTTCTCACAGAGCTTCCCAGGGGGCAATGAGGCATAAATCAAAAGCATACCCTTTGAGCACAAGCCAGCGATTCTCCTTCCCATCATGAACTCTTTATTCTTTTAATGACTATTATTTTAGATCATTTAGATTGGACCCTTAATTACAGGGAACACATTTTTTTCTTTCCATTCATTTCAAGTAAAAAAAAAAAAAAAAAAAAAAACGTTTAACCAAAGGAGTCTGCGTGCGTAGTGCGAGTTTGCAGTGTACAGTTTGTTGCTCTGACTTTCTAAACAGACTTTCTGTTCCGGACCCAACCCTCCAATTCTGCTCGACATCCATGGTCCATAATGCTGTTTGTGACATGCAAGAGAAGTCAAGCAAAATGACACCTTTGATTGGCTAACTAAAAGGATTACAATATTCAAGCTTTCGAGTTTACATCTTGCCTGAAGAAGGGGCCCGAGTTGCCTCGAAAGCCTGCATATTGTAATCTTTTTAGACAGCCAATCATTGTCTCATTTTGAAGTCTCATTTTGCTTGACTTCTCACTACATCCATACGGTACAACGCCTTAGTACTACCGACATGCAAGAGTAAATCAAAAATTCAAAAAAGAGAGACGGCTGTGCTGAAAACACCACCACCAGTCAGTTAGAACTTCACAACGTCAAGTGCGACAAAACCTTCAATCTGAGAAGAAATGCCCGCGCCACTAATGATTGTATCTGACACTGACATGCCAGCTCATTGCAGGGCATGAATTGTGTGTCAGTAAAGTAAAAATGTCAAATAAGGAATTGGTAAATACTGAGTCACAAATACCCCCCCCCCCCCCAAAAAAAAAAAAATAAATAAAGAGCCCCTATGTGCCCAACCAACAAACAACAAAAGAAGCTGCCTGGCAGTGATAAGCGATAGAGAGCTCGGTTCACAACTGACCGCCCCTTTCCGGCAAGAGGCGGGCTTTAAAAAGCAGGAGACCTGAAGGGGCGGAGTCAAATGCCCTCACTGGGCGTCTTCTCGGAGGGAAGAAAAGAGAAGAAGCTTGAAGAGGGGTGCCCCCTCTTGACCCGGGGTGGTAGTAGCCACAGTAGATGTGAGATTTAAACTTTTAAATGTATTAGCCAGTCAGTCAGTCATTTTCCAACCCGCTATATCTGGGGGTCTGCTGAGAGCCAATCCCAGCCAGCACAGGGCGCAAGGCAGGAACAAATCCCAGGCAGGGTGCCAGACCACCGCAGTAAATGTATTAGCGTAGTATAAAAACAGGATTCCTAATCAGGCAGAGGTCTAGCGCCCCCTAATGTACTCAAAAAAACCAAATCATTAGTCACAATCGAGGAGCTCCTTTTCTTACTGTATATTAATTCTCACTTCTTTTTGTTATCTCAGATGTATTTTGTGCATTTGCATTAATTCTGTCTGTTTTGTTAGTATTGTTCTATTTTGTTTACTGTTGATTTTCTTTGTATTTTCTGTTGTTCTCCAATGTTCCTTGTGCTTTGTGGGTGGAAGAACCCAGTGATATTTCAGTTCTGATATTAATTATAGTTTTAATTTTTATTTTATGAAATTAATTTTTATTTTTATTTTGTTCTAGTTTTCAGTAGAGTCAGAACTATTTTATTTAGTTCTAAGGACAGTCTAAGGACCACCATGAGCCCATATATTTGAGGAGTGGGTCCTTCTGCGGTTCATCTGCTTGCCACTGAAGTTTGTAAGCCTTGCTTTCCTTTAGTGTGTCCATAAGAATTACTTTGGAACGTTTGGAAATCACTTCAGTTTTTTTGGTCCGGCACCTCCTGGTTTTGCAAAGTTTCAAGAATAAAATATAAAAAAAAAATAAAAAGATATCAGTGCACAGCTGTCCATTTTAAGTTTTCTAATCTTAATGGACAGAATGAGAAAAAGGACTGGAGCTCATCAAGCCACTTGAGCAGGTAACCTGAAAGAAAAGCCTTAATGGCACCAACGTTTGAGTGAAGGCCCCTGCAATCTATGTGAATTATTTAATGGGGAGGATTATTAAGAATGTAAAAGCCGGCACTGCGCTGTAATTGGCTTTTCGGGGTCCGTGTGCTTTCATTTTAAGATTAAGTCAAACCCAGCGAGGGGTCGTCTTGGTCGACGGGGGTCCAGGGCAGGGGGATCTTTCATGAATACACACGAGGCGTGCTTTTTATCAGTGCTTCAGCTAAACCCATTTTACATACAAAATCTAGAAAACATTCATATAATATACTGTAAATGAAATCAGTTATATAATTCATTAACATAGTATACAGTACAGTATCTTAAATTACATTTATATATTTATTTGCAAGTAATATGTGTCTACAAACACCAGATCTCCTGCTTGTTTAAAAATGTTACAACATTCCTTATAGACAGTGTCTGGTGATGAAGGTGAGGAAGACTCTGGGTGGTCTCTGGCACTGCTGTGTCCTTTTTTTATAATAAAAGGACCAAGACTGTATGTAGTCCTTCAAAGGAGGCCTCAGTAGTGCCTTATAAAGCTTAAGTATGACCACCATTGACTTGTACTCAACACATCAGGGCGCTATAAAGCCAAACATCCTACCAGCCCTCTCAATCATTTCTGTCCACTTGCAGGATGTGGACAGTGAAGATTCTTATTGATTTTCAATATCAATAAGAAACTTTTTCTGTAAAGCTCCATTTATTTTGTTGCCTTTATGATAGACGTGGTCACTGGGCCACCCCAAATCTTTATCGTTTCCTTTTTTACAAAAGATAGTGACGATTTGGGAGTTTGGGATGTGAACATGTGTGTTTCCCACAAATGACCAACGCCCACAACGAAACCCACATACACATTAGCAGTTAATGCAGGGAACAGAATTTACAACGGAGTACGCTGTAGTTTCACATCTCAAAAATGCCAGAAATGTCCATCTCTATATATATAAAATCCAACGTCTGTCTGTCTGTCCGCTTTTCACGAGAGAACTACTTAACAGATTTAGATGGGATTTTTTTCTATAATTTGCTTGAACATTCCGTTTCATTTTGCGACTTCTGTCATCGCGCTAAGTATCATAGTTTGGTTACGGTACCGATTTATTCATGTGAATCTGAGAGACACACAATGAGCCGAGGGGAGGAGGATAGGGCCCTCCTAACTCACATGCGAACTTCGGGGTGTATCTTACATCCTCTTAGCTAGCAAACCACAGAACTACTTCACGGTTTTAGATCGTTTTTTTTCTATACAGTAATTTGCTTGAACATTCCGTTTCATTTTGCGACTTCTGTCATCCCGCTAAATATCATAGTTCGGTTGCGGTACTGATTTATTTGCACAAATCTGAGAGACACAGAGGCCCTCCTCATTTACGCACCAGCCTCGGGGTGTAGCTTACCTCTGCTTAACTAGCAAATGAGAGGACTACTTCATGGATTTAAATTGATTTTTTTTTTTTTCTAGAATTTGCTTGAACATTCCGGTTGATTTTGCGACTTTTCTCATCTCGCTAAGTACAGTATCATAGTTTGGTTGCAGAAGCATTTTACTTATGAGAGTCCGAGAGACACGTAGTGGACCGAGGCCCTCCTCACTCACGTGCCAGTTTCGGGGTATAGCTTACCTCTGCTTAGCTAATGAATGCGGGAACTACTTAACGGATTTAGATCGGGTTTTTTTTTCTAGAATTTGCTTGAACATTCCGGTTGATTTTGCGATTTTTCTCATCTCGCTAAGTACAGTATCATAGTTTGGTTGCAGAAGCATTTTACTTATGAGAGTCCGAGAGACACGTAGTGGACTGAGGCCCTCCTCACTCACGTGCCAGCTTCGGGGTATAGCTTACCTCTGCTTAGCTAATGAACACGGAAACCACTTAACGAATTTAGATCGGGTTTTTTTTCTAGAATTTGCTTGAACATTCCAGTTGATTTTGCGACTTCTCTCTCAAGTATCATAGTTCAGTTGTGGTACCAATTTATTCTCACTAATCCGAGACAGAGGCTGCGAGCTGAGGGGAGGGAGAAGCATGACGTCAGGAGTGGGGAGCCGGAGAGGGCCCTCCTAACTCATGCACCTGCCTCCGTTTGAGTCAGTCTACCTCTCGCGATGTGTTGGAGCGTACCTTGCCACTGCTAAGATAGTGATTCCTGTTTGTTTATTGATTTTTAAAGTTTGTCCTGTTACACTAGTACACGGATGGAGCCGTGGGGTACAGCTAGTCTGTAATCAGTCAGTCTCCAATGATATTTGTTATGTTAGGGGTGAAAAAAGACAGAGACAGACTACTGACACAGACCAGAAGATAGACAACCACAAAAAATCAAAATCAAAAATAGATCTTAGTCAAAATCAACCAAAAGAACAAAACCAAATAGGCAAATCAGAATGAAACTGAAAGAACACACGAACATCATCAAAAGCCTGTAAATCAACACACTGCTAACATCCCCTAAAAGCTTTTGTTATCTGTAATCCTGAATCTTGGACAACCAGAAAATGCGAGACGCTAACCGTTATACCATCACAGTGATGATGTCATGTGTCATGACCTCCTGGCTCTCATCGGCTAGCAAGCAATAACAAAATGGTTTGTATCAAGACCTAAAATGTTTCTGAGATGGACAAAATGATCTCAAAACGAAAAAAAAATATTTAAAAAATGGCAAAAAAAATAAGAATCTTCAGGTCTTATAACCCTGAACAGGAGGAACACCACCATGAAAATAAGAATGAAACAAATTAAAAAGAGTATAAAAAAGCACAGCGATATCCAAATAACGCAATCAAAAGACGGACTCCTCGTGGCTTCTAGTAACACATTTAACTGCCGGCAGCCCTCAGTATCAGAGCTGAGTGGGGGTCTTAATAGCGAATCACCACTGCCGATAAAGCAACAACTCTCAGGCCTTCTTTATGTAGATTCAATTATAAACATTAAGATCAAAATTTCTGAGTGAAGACTTGTTTCAAGAAAAAAAAAAGAGGTGTATTTTGTATTAAAAATGTTCTTTCTAAGCTCTGCCAAAAATGTGAAATGTACAGTAGGTTATAGAAATACAGAAATATAAACAGTATATTCAAAATGACATTTCTGCTTCATGCTCTTATTAGTTTAAAATCATTTTACTGTTTGTTAACCTTACCATGCTGAATATTATGGGACAGACTTTAAGCTAAATTAAAAAAAAAACAAAACCATTGGAGAGATAGCTGACCATCAATATAAAACCTACAATCGCATATTAGACTGAAACAGCGTTTCAAGGAGTTGCCGTCTAATGCTTATTTTCCGAAATGTTCAAATAACCGTAACTGTTCATTTCATTTATTGATTTTCTGTGGGACTTTACAAATAAAGGAAATGTTTATAAAGGCTGAGTCACCATAACTTACCTAACGGAACAGCTTTGGTGATTTTCACTGAAGATTAGTTCACTAGAAAACTGATGACAGACTCACTTGAGACACGTCCGTTTTGACCATATCATGGCTCTCTGTGCTCCCCCAAAATACCTCCCAGCTCAACACCATTGTGAAACTTTGGGAAATAATTTTCTTGCACAATGTTTTTCACAATGCTGTGCTCTCCCACAATGCATTGTCCTTAACAGAAATACCTACAGTAACAAGTGTCAGGAGGAAGGCCATTTCAATTCAATCATCTCCACTGTATGCTCTAAATGAGTACAGTCGGGAGTCAGACCTACCGAATCATCTCTACTGTATGTCCTAAATGATTATGGGGGAAAAAGTACCTCAAGCATGGGAAAGGTGCTATATAAATAAAATGTATAATTGTTATTATTATTACTAAGGGGAGAGACAGACTTACCAATTATGTCCAAAAATGAGTACATGGTGCGTTAAACCTACTAAACCATCTCCACTATATGCTCTAAATGAGTACTGGGGGGAGTCAGACCTACCAAATCATCTCTACCGTATGTCTTAAATAATTATGGGAAAAAGTATCTCAAGCATGGGAAAGGCACTATATAAATACAATGTATTATTGTTATTAATATTACCATGGGGACAGTCAGGCCTATCAATCATCTCCATCCATCCTTTGTCCAACCTGCTATATTCTAATACAGGGTCACGGGGGTCTGCTGGAGCCAATCCCAGCCAGATTGTACATCAAAAATTAGCACATGGTGAATTAAACTTACTAAATCCTTTCCACTGTATGTCCTAAATGAATATGGGGGGATTCGGACCTACCAAATCATCTCAATTGAACATCTGAAACAAGCATAGTGGTGGAGTTATTCCAACGGAATCATTTCCACTGTGCATGCTTGTTGAGTATGGGGTGAGTCAGACCTGCCAAATCATCACTCCACTGTGTGCCCTAAATGAGTACTTTTGGGGGGGTCAGACCTACCGAATTATACCAACTGCATGTCCAAAATGACTATGGGAAAGGCACTATATATAAATAAAATGTATTATTATTATTATTATTACTGCTACTATGGGAAGAGTCAGACCTACCAATTATCTTCAATATACATGAGTACAGGGTAAGTTAAATCTACCAAGCTATCTCCATCATATGTCCTAAATGAGTATAAAGGACAGTCAGGACTAGCAAATCATCGGCACAGTTCATCCTAAACAAGTTTAAGGGAGAAGTTACTCTACCAAACCATCTCTATTATACATCCTAAAAGAGTTTGTGGAGGAGTCATTTCTACAGAAGTGGGGAGTGGTGGTGGGGTCCAGATCTACAAAATGATCTCCACTATATGTCCTAAATGAGTAGGAAGGGAGAGTCACACCTACCAAATCATCTCCACTATATCTCCTAAATAAGCATAGGAATTGAGTCAGACCTACCAAGATATCTCCATCGATGTCTTAAATGAGTATAATTGACAGTCAGGCCTAGCAAATCATCGGCACAGTTCATCCTAAAAGAGTTTAAGGTAGAAGATACCCCACCATATTTGCAATACTTTTCCAGCCTCCGCAGTGCAGTCCCCGCACTAAGGAACATCATTATTATGCCCACTTGAGTTGGACTGACATTGACTATCCTCATGGACCACGACTGGTCCATTATGAAAACTTTCCAATGGGGCTTTTGAAAACAGTGTAGAGTTAGCTCATCGAGAATGACAAATTTGAATATAACATTAAAATACAAGGGTTCTGAAATTTATTAGTGTCACAATACAAGTTCATATTGCAAATAATCCATTTTTTTTTTCTCCACAATGTATAACATGGCTGAATGGTTCAGAAATGTGAAACTTGTCACAAAAGCAGTGAAGGTGAAACCTGGTGCCATGCGGCATCCGTCATGCTTGCAAGGTTGGACGCTTACGAAAAGTTTCATCAGGACAAGGCTGCACTTTCACGAAACGTACAGAACGTTTGTTCTTTTTTTTAGTCTGTAGCTGGCCAGTTACCCATTAGGTCTCATTGCAGGAGGTTTGAAAGAAAAATCACCGACATGAACATCTGCATACAGTGACTGAAGAGTAGACATCTACTGGTGTGATTCACAAATCACTGTTTGATGCATGCACACGAGAATGCCGTTACACGTCTAACACTTAAAGAGTTTTATACAGTGTAGGTGGCGTTATCTTCGTATTTGGTGCTGGAAACCTCAAAGTACTCTCCGGAATGTGTCGATAAAGGCAAAGACAGCTTTGAAATGCAGGGAGAAGATTGAGAGACAGGTGCTTGCCGAGTCAATTATTGCCAAAGCTTGAACCAGGCTAGAAAAGACAAATTGACGAAATGCATTTCTAGACTGCAATCTCATCGTCCAGGCAATCCGACGGACTCTGCTTGTTTAACACATTCAGCAGCCTCAGATGGCCATCGTCGTGACCCCAGCTGTCCCGCTCATCGCTTTCATCCGTGTTGGATTCATACTCTGAGGCGATCCCTGACTCCCGGAACTTAATAAATTCCAGGCTACCCAAGAACTCATCCCTTGACGGGATGGGAGGCTGCTTCTCCTGGCCCTGCACTTCCTGAGGAGGCCCGGGAAGGAAGCGGAAGCATTCAAGTTTTACTAGACAGTTTTCCCTACCTAGGGGGCTGCCCAAGGGCAGTGAAAGCTGCGTTCCATCATTGAGCTGCGGCAGGGTAACTTCCTCAGGCTTCGGAGTAGTTGGGTCGCACAGCACCGGAGGCACATTTGCACGGAATGTGATTTCCAGCAAACTATCCTGAGATCCCACTGAAAGACAGAAGAAAAAAAATAAGAAAGTCAGTATAGTAGAATACTTTGTTTAAAAAAAAAGGGCATAAACAGCAAGAACGATACAGAATAAATAATGGAAATAACAATTCAATAAGGTTTGTGAATAATTTGACCAATAAGAAGTGGAGAAAGAGAAGAAGAATCTGGAGGAGATATTGGGACAGCTTGGCTATTAGCTAAGCAAACGGGCCTGACGGACTGAATGGCCTCCTCTCGTCTGTCAAATTTTTTATGTTATTATGTGACAACCTATCTGGGGAAGGTGGAAAAGAGCCTTAACTCTTGGAACCCGACAGGCCAGTTTTCAGTATAGCAGTATATACCCATTGTCTAATCAAAAGGTCGTGACTACTGTATATACTCGTGGATAAGTTCTCCTGTGGATACAGTTAGGTCCATAAATATTTGGACAGAGACAACTTTTTTCTCATTTTGGTTCTGTACCTTACCACAATGAATTTGAATCAAAGCTGAAAGTCTGCACTTCAACTGCATCTGAGTTGTTTCATTTAAAATTCATTGTGGTGATGTACAGAACCAAAATTAGAAAAAGTTGTGTCTGTCCAAATATTTATGGACCTAACTAAGTCAGGACTTGATTTTCAAGTATAATTTCCGGTATTTTATAATGTCGGTCGTATAAGTCGAATGAGGAAAACTCACGCTATTGGTCCAAGACATTATGATATGCTAACGGCCACCTGAGAGAGTAACCACGGAGCGCACAGCCTTTTATTGATATGTGGGTGCGGCAATGCGCTGCATCAGTGTGTGCTCCTAACCTCTCTGTCTCTCTGTTGTGCCAACGTGACCACACAGTAATACCCGAACTATTACAAAGCAACGTTTGCACTGATGTGTGTTTTTGTATCTCACACCCTCATACACCTTTATCGTAAGAGCATCCCTTATCTGCGATGGAGCGTTCGATCAGAAAAAAATATGAAGCTGGTTTTAAATTAAACGTCATTGAAGTAGTGAAAGAAATTGGTAACTGCACTGCTGCAACAAAATTCGATGCGTGAGAAATTGATGTGAGAGATTGGAGGAGGCAAGAAGATGTAAAAAAATAAATAAATACATTTTTGAACAGGCATATAAGTCGGGGTCTGATTTTATGATCGATTTTTTGGGTTTCAACACCCTACTTATACTTGAGTACAATACGGTATACATTTTTCTCCTCTGTTGCTAAATGAATCGTAGTCTGGACAGGTTTATTAATTTTTTACATTTAAGATGTCTCAATTTAAGATTTACCAATGTAGTTACTTGTCGGGTGGCACGTGGCACAGTGGGTAGCGCTCCTTCCTCCCAGTTCACTTCCCGGGTCCTCTCTGCGTGGAGTTTGCATATTCTCCCTGTGTCTGCGTGGGTTTCCTCCCACAGTCCAAAGATATGCAGGTTAGGTGGATTGGCGATTCTAAATTGTCCCTAGTGTGTGCTCGGTGTGTGTGTGTGTGTGTGTGTGTGTATACGCGCCCTGTGGTGGGCTGGCGCCCTGCCCGGGGTTTGTTTCTTGCCTTGTACCCTGTGTTGGCTGGGATTGGCTCCAGTAGACCCCTGTAACCCTGTAGTTAGGATATAGCGGGTTGGATAATGGATGGATGGATAGTTACTTGTCCTAGTATGTATATAAACAAAGGGAACTCCAGTTTCTGTATTACATCTTGCCTGAAGAAGGGGCCTGAGTTGCCTCGAAAGCTTGCATATTGTAATCTTTCTAATCATCCTCTTTAATAAAACCCTTGTGTGCGTCCAGGTGTCCGTGTGTGTGTGTCTTCTGGTGAAGTGCGCATCCGCGGGGCCACACAGCAGAGTGTTCAGTCTCTTCCTGTGCATTCCCTGTGCAGAGAGAGAGACAGAGACACACACAGGTGCGCACGAGTCACGCACACACACACAAAGGCGCGTGCGAGTCACACACACACATACACACACTCACGCACACGCGAGACACACACACACACACAGGCGCGCGCGAGTCACACACACACACACAGGCGCGCGGTGTCCGTGTGTGTGTCTTCTGGAGAAGTGCGCATGCGCGGGGCCACACAGCACGTGTTCAGTCTCTTCCTGTGCATTCCCTGTGCAGAGAGAGAGACAGAGACACACACAGGCGCGCGCGAGTCACACACACACACACGCACACGCGAGACACACACACACAGGCACGCGCAACAGACAGAC
>JANRMT010062857.1:29896240-29939137 GCA_026402145.1 Polypterus bichir lapradei | reverse complement strand
TTTTTTTCTTATTTCTGCTCAATATTTCCATTTTCCAAAGCCGCATTTTCCATGGGCAGAAGGGTGGTGCAGTGGGGCTACTGTGTCTCATTACCTTGCCCTGTTCTCTACCCATTTGTCTCCCTCATTCAAAACAGACATGTGCTAACTGGATGGTTCCAAATTGACCCCATGTAGCTGTGGGTGGGTTTGTATGGGTAGGTGCGTCCTGTCCAGGATTCGTTCCACCGGGTGCGTCCCCCATACCCAAAGAGTAAGCAGATTAAAGAATGCTATGCTGTGTAATACTTTCTATTAAAGGGTTGTGGCAAACCACATTAGCAAATGTCATAAGGCAAGATCTAACCTCCATGGTTCTTTCCCCACACTCATGCAAACTATGCCCATTGAGGGTCCATCAATTGGGGAAGAAAAATGAAAAACTCTCACTGCATTTAGTGAAGATACATCTCTAGTCATCCACAACTTCCCTTGAGCTCCTTGGTGCAGATTTATAGGAACCATTAGGATGGCACCTTTGTGACGTGGGCAGCATCAATCAAAAGCAAGGGCCGGCTCAGGTGACACGAAGAGATGAGCAGATGCCGTCTGCCAATGCATCCTCATCAGGGGAGAACAAAACGCGGGTCAGCAGCAGGTTTAATCAAGATGAGCCTGGAAGCATTTAATGAAATTTTAACCCTTACACTTGGGCTGACAAGATAGGGGAAATGAAGGGCAACGACACGTGTGGGACCGGAGAGAAATAAGCAAGTCGATGCTTTCCAAAACGATTACAGCAACAGATGAGGGCGGGTGAGAAAAGGAAAATGCGGCCCACACTCTGTCATGAAAGATGCTTGTAAGTGGCCCAGAACTTGAAAAACAAAGTCCTCGAAGGCGAAGCCAGGGTGTCAGCTGATGAGGTGCTTGGGAGAGCGTGTGACACTGGATGGAGGGCACTGCTCATGCCCACTACCTAAAGTCAAGTCAAGTCAGATTTAATTACAAAAGCACATTTAAAACAACAGGTGTCAAGCCAACGTGTTGCACAAAGGCACAATAAAATAAAGAATAGAGTAAGAACAGTTTAATAAAACAATCAATTGATACCATCCCACTTACATACGGTGAAAGGCGGGAGCGAAGAAATGGGTCTTGATGTGGAGAGGAAGATCTTTCCACCAGTGTTATGTAAGTTCACACCTCACAAGAACTACAGCTCAGTTCAGTTCACACAAATTAAAAGGAATAAATTCACGTTCACAGTTCACCATTTCAATGTTGAACTAGTGCATGTTCAGTTCATTTTGTATTTTCTAAGGCAGGGGTCACCAATTCCAGTTCTGGAGGACCACCATGGCTGCAGGTTTTCATTCTAACCCTTTTCTTAATGAGTAACCTGTTTTTGCTGCTAATTCACTTCTTTTGAACTAATTTTAATTGACTTGTTCTTGAAGACTCAGACCCCTCAATTGTTTCTTGTTCCTTAATTAGCAGCCAACCAATAATGAGATACAAAATGAGCCAAAACAACTGGTGTCCATCATACAATATCTGAAAATAAAGAAAGATGAAGGTCTCAGGAATGTAGATCTGCTCAGGTCCCCAAAACATTTTAATAGAAAAGAGAAAATCAACAATTTCAGAAATGTCTGCTAATGCACCACGAGAGCAGCAACAAGCCACGAAATTAAAGAACAAGTTAAATTAATGACAGGACTTGGCACCTCATTAAGCAGCTGGTTGGAGTGAAATTGGTTGGAGTTTGAGGACCTGACTTAGCTGGTCTTCTGTTGGCTCCCTCACTTCACATTTCGTTTCCGTTTGGGTGCCATTTAAAGAAAGAAATGAAGCAATTCAGAGGAACGATAAAGACATTCAGGGGAACAAATCTTAAAAAACAAGTCAATTAAAATGAATTCACAAGAAGTTAATTAGCAGCACGAACAGAGCAAGTCAAGTCAAGTCAAGTCAAGTCAGGAAGCACGCACTGGTACAGCTCGTTGCCACATCCACTACACGACGAAACAACTCGGGATTCCGGTTGGCAACTCCCTAGGCAGACACACGGTCCAGTCCCACCCATCGGAAATGACCCTCTATCTGCTGCCGCCAGGTGTTACTTGGGCGACCCCTTGGCCTGGCGTCCAGTCACTCGGGTCCCCAACGAACAAAAAGGTTAGAATAAAAACCTGCAGCCACGGTGGTCTTCCAGGACCGGACTTGGCAACCTCTGGTCTAAAGAATGAGAATAAATGACCCATGAGTTTAGTTTTTTCAATTTTGCATGCCTTATATTAGGCTATTGCAGTGTTCTTGAATAAAATACAATAATTATGAAGACTTTTTTTATTTAAATACATAACCAAATATGCTAATACTGTATCCTTCCGGTCAAAAAAGAAATTAAATAGATGCAAGTATACATATAAATTAACGCTCTATTTCCTACCGTGTGACACAAATAGTGACTGTGGAACCAGCGTGTAGGTGAACTATCCTATTACGCTGCCGGTCTTTATTCACTTCACATATTGCATGTCCAATGGGGAAAAATATAAAGTGGCCTCGCGAAGTACAACGTTTTCCGAAAAGAGAAAGCAGACCTTCACCACATGCTCGTGTCAGCAGGGGTGCAGCTTAAGCACAAGCAGGCAGACACAGACAGTGCCTATTTGATTTAACGTTATTTTTTTCCCCGAATACAAATAAACGGCTAAAAATTCGCACAAAATAAATATTCGGAAAATCCACTTAATTGCGCTTATACGAATACCGTTTTTGGATTCGGCTCAACCCCTACATTACAGGGCAAAGCAAAACATTGAATTTGGACCTAAACCAGATCCAGAATGTCACCTAAAACTGAACTAGCTCACGTTCAAGTTCTTCAACTTGCAAATACGTTACGTTAAGTTCACTGTTCTTAGAAAAATGAGCTTGTTCAATGAACGCACTCTTTTGAACTAGTTCACGCACAACACTGCATTCCAAAGCCAAGGAGTAACAACTGAGAATGCTCCGTGTCTCCTAGTCTTTAGCTGAGATCACACAGCTATAAGAAGTAGGTATCCAGATGACCTCCATGTCCTCAGTGCAAGTCTGTCTCCGAGTTTTTTGCATTCAGAATTTGCAGTCGTTGCTTTTCCATCAGCGGTAGATGCCAGATGTTCGGCTGTTTCAATTCGAGTCGTGAACGTTTGCTTAACGTCTTCCAACTGAACACCAAGTGCTCTTAGTTTACTCTCAAGCTTAGATGCATTTTCCTGAATTTGTTCCTCAATTTTTTCTAGCATATCTTTAAAGGCTGCCTCAAAGGGATTATTTATACAATTCTTTAATATCCTGCCGCAGCATCTCGTTTGTTTTGAGCAACACCATTTTAAAATCAATACAAAATCTCACCGGTACCGACTGGAGAGAGGCCAGTACAGGGGAGATGTGATCCTTTTTTCTAGTACGCATTAAAAATCTAGTTGCTGCGTTTTGATTAAGCTGAAGGCGCGACAGAGCAGATTTGGTCGGTGCCACACAATCGTCTAGTCGAGATGTGATAAAAAGCCCAAATGACTGTTTCTAAACCCTCCTGTGAGAGCAAAGATTTTAGTTTTGTGATTTGTCTCAGTTGGTTAAAAACTGGACTTTACTACCATGGAAATGTGGTTATAAAAACTCAAAGATGATACCCAGGTTCCAGACAGCATGATCAATGACGGGTGTCCATAATGGTGCCCGACAAGACACACGATATTCTCTTAAGAGTGGGTATGTACACTCACTGGCCACTTTATTAGGTACACCTTGCTAGTGCCAGGTTGGACCCCCTTTTGCCTTCAGAACTGCTGCAATCCTTTGTGGCACAGATTCAACAAGGTGAGGGAAACATTCCTTAGGGATTGTGGTTCATATCGACATGATAGCATCACGTAGTTGCTACAGATATGTTGGCTGTACATCCATGATGTGAATCTCCTGTTCCACCATATCCTACCACATGGATTGAGATCTGGTGACTGTGGAGGCTTTTTGAGTCCAGTGAACTCATTGTCATGTTCACGAAATCAGTTTGAGATGATCTGAGCTTTGTGACATGGCGTGTTAACCTGCTGGAAGGAGCCATTAGAAGATGGGGGACACTGCAGTCATAAAGAGATGGACATGGTCAGTGACAATACTCAGGTAGGCTGTGGGTATTTAAACGATACTCAGTTGGTACTAAAGGGCCCAAAGTGTGCCAAGGAAATATCACAGACACCATTACACCACCACCGTTGATACAAGGCAGGATGGATCCATGTTTTCATGTTGTTGATGCCAAATTCTGACCCTACCATCAGCAAAAATTGAGACTCATCAGACCAGGCGACATTTTTCCAATCTTTTTTTGTCTAATTTTGGTGAGCCCGTGTGAATTGTAGCCTCAGATACCTGTTCTTAGCTGACAGGAGTGTCACCGGTGTGGTCTCCTGCTGCTGTAGCCCACCTCCTTCAAGGTTTGACGTGTTGTGTCTTCAGAGTTGCTCTTCTGCACACCTCAGTTGTAACGAGTGCTTATTGGAGTTCCTGTTGCCTTTCTATCAGCTCAGACCAGTCTGGCCATTCTCCTCTGACGTCTGCCATCAGCAAGGCATTTTCGCCCAGAGAACTGCCGCTCACTGATATTTTCTCTTTTTCAGACCATTCTCTGTAAACCCTAGAGATGGTTGTGCGTGAAAATCCCAGTCGATCAACAGTTACTGAAATACTCAGACACCAACAACCATGCCACGTTCAACGTCACTTCAGTCCCCTTTCTTTTCCATTCTGATGCTCAGTTTGAATTTCAGTAGGTGGTCTTGAGGAGGTCTACAGGCCGAAATGCATTGAGTTGCTGCCATATGATTGGCTGATTAGAGATTGGTGTTATCAAGCAGTTGAACAGGCGTACCTAATAAAGTGCCCGGTGAGGGTGTTTAGCTGCAGAGGAGTGTAGAAGAAGGTGTCTCACAAATTCAGATAAGAGGCGTCTGTCATGATCTGCGTTCAGGTCAGCAACTGTCCATTCAGCAGCAGTGTTAACGTTCTGCCCGCCCTTCAGTTCACTTACACAGACAAGGCCCAGCCTGGCATTTGAACCCAGCACTACTGACCACAACGTCACTTGTGCCACCTCCCAGCACACCGTATGAATGTCACAGTTGCCAGTAAAATGCCACGCCAGCGAGCAGCTTACAGCCACAGCACTTCCAGTCAACTAAGAGCGGACAGATAAGTTAGTCGTTCTTCTAGGGTGGGGGGGTCATCGGACCTGAATGCCGCTTCCCCCCCTCACCACATGGATTACTAATCAAAGATTTATTCTTTATTTTTTCATTCTGTTTTCACACAAACTACAATTACTAATAAAACTGAGCCGATGAGCCGACTTGGCTGGACTTCCAGCTCACCCAGCTCAGAGTTGTCTCCCGCGGTTTCTGTAACGCTGCGCCAAAGTAAACTCTACAGAGTGACCCTCCCTGGGGAGTATCCGTTCAGCCTTTCATTTGTTGTGTTGTACCAAGGAGCCGGGGAAGCGAGTGTACAGATAAATGGCTGGAAATGCAAAAAAACGATAAAAGTGACAGCACACATTGAATCTTTATCGCCATTTATTACTGCTTGACAGAAACATTAATGAATTTTCCCCCAGCTTTTACTACACTGGAGGTTTCCAATCCCAGGAACCATGACATTCAGGCACTGGCTATCAGTTAATCCAGCGGTGTGGATTGTTCTTTCTATCCTGAGGTCAGACAGTGGGGGGGAAGAAGAAATGTAAAATGCTGCATGGTAGGAGAGAAAGTGAGTGACATTACAGAAATGTTTGTCATTTAGGTCTTCACATATACCGTTTACCCAGCATTCATAGGCATTTTAATCCCCCTGAAATAAATTCATGACACTTTCAACAAATTAAACACAGACAGAATGATGATTGATGTACTTTCTCATCGGCCCTATCAGCATTAATAGCTGATAGTCAGGCTGAACACAGACAACCATTTGTAGGAGCTGCAGCCAAATCGTCATAAGATTGTGGCTTATAGTTCAGGTTCGAATTTATTGTCACAAACTGATAACAAAATACCATAAACAACTAAATAATTCATTCAGTCATTCTTTTAGGAGGAGCCTATCAGTCAAGGGGCTGGAACCCACTTTGGATGGGCCGCCAGCAGTCCGGACACAATGCACACTTGAACTCACACCTGTCCAAAGGACAGGAAAACAGAAGACGTCATCCCGTATAGAAAAAAAGGAGGATCGGGCAGATCCAAGTGACTTAACGTGCATCCCAGTAAATTAATGGAAGGAATGTTTAAGGGAAAGTTTAGCAACACATCACAAGAACAGGAGTTTTAATGAAAAACAAGCCTGGCTTCAGATAAGTGAGCTCACGTTTTACTAACACGCTGGAATTCCATGAGGAAGCAACAAAAGGGAATGACCAGAGTGGTGGTGCCACCACAGGCTCATCCACCTGCATATCTCTGAGTGTACCTCTTAACAGCTGAGGTGGGCTGGTGGCCTGCCCGGGGTTTGTTTCCTGTGTTGGCTGGGATTGGCTCCAGCAGACCCCCGTGACCCTGTAGTTAGGATATAGCGGGTTAGATAATGGATGGATGGATACCCCTTAACAGGGAAGGCTGGAGGGCACTGAAGACACTGGAGAAGTCAAAAAACAGAATTTTGTCCAGCTGGGAATAAGCATTGGGGCGCAGACAGATAACTGCATCCTCTACTCCAGTCTTTGTCCAGTAGGCAAACTACAGTGAGGGTCAAAGTGGTCTACCAAAGAGGACTGATATAGTCCAGGACCAGCCTCTCAAAGGTCCTCATGGTGTGAGACGTAAGTGCCACTAGTCTGCAGTCACTAGGCGAAGAGGTGCCTGGTCACACATGATTGACATAGCAGGGTAGGATAGGATAGATAGATAGATAGATAGATATGAAAGGCACTACACGATAGATAGATAGATAGACTGACAGACAGACAAAGAGACAGATAGATATGAAAGGCACTATATAATAGATAGATAGATAGATAGATAGATAGATAAATAGATAGATAGATAGACAGATAGATAGATGAAGTGAAAGGCGCTATATAATAGATAGATAGATATGAAAGGCACTACACGATAGATAGACAGACTGACAGACAGACAGAGAGACAGATAGATATGAAAGGCACTATATAATAGATAGATAGATAGATAGATAGATAGATAGATAGATAGATGAAGTGAAAGGCGCTATATAATACTTAGATAGATAGATAGATAGATAGATAGATAGATAGATAGATAGATAGATATGAAAGGCACTACACGATAGACAGACAGACTGACAGACAGACAGATAGATATGAAAGGCACTATATAATAGATAGACAGATAGATAGACAGATAGATAGATGAAGTGAAAGGCGCTATATAATAGATAGATAGATAGATATGAAAGGCACTACACGATAGATAGACAGACTGACAGACAGACAGAGAGACAGATAGATATGAAAGGCACTATATAATAGATAGATAGATAGATAGACAGATAGATAGACAGATAGATAGATAGATAGATGTCACACATATGCACATGGGAGTCAGCTAAAGGGCTTGAATGAGGGCAATCCCGAGCAGACTGGGATCTGGCAGAGTGCACAGATTCTTTTTCCTCACTTTTCTGCAGACTGTTCATGGGAAATTCCGCCTGGCCCCTTTGATGTCACTTCTTATACTGGCCTTTAAAAGCTTCCACCTTTCCCTTATCCCCTCAGTTCTGTTTTGGACTATGATCTGTGCACGCCAGTGCTATCACTTGTTTTTTTTTAAATTTTGCAGCCAGGATACACAATATACGGGTGGCTGCCCTAAACCTTGCTATGGCTCTTTGTCAAGTTTGTGCCAATAGATGGATAGATATGTTAGGCACTATATGATAGATAGATAGATAGATAGATAGATAGATAGATAGATACATACATACATACGTTTGAACATACACCAGAACAACTAAATCAAAGAAAGGTCTGACTTGGAAGTCCCATTCCCACTGAGGCCTCAAGCAGGTGTATTGCCTTTTGGTGTAGAGGAGCCCCAGTCGCGTTTCTTGACACACGGCATACAGGCTTGGGCAGATAAAATTTAATGTAAGTAAATATGAAATATTACATATAGGAAGTAAAAATATTACATTTGAATATTTGAAACCTGAAAGTATATCTTATGAGAAGGTCCTTGAAGTAATAGTGGCCTCATCCCAAAATCTTTGCATGCCTGTTAGACAGCCTTGGTGTCCCAGTCCCTCCTAATCCACTAACAGTTGTGTTTGGTGGGCTCACAGAGGGGCTTAAAGTGGAGAAAGACAAACTAACTGTAATAGCCTTTACTTCACTATTGGGACGCAGACTTATCTTGCTCAACTGGAAGAATCCTAACCACCACCTTTTTTAAGTCAGTGGGTAAGTGATGTTATATACTACTTGAAACTGGAAAAAATCAAATTCTCACCTAGAGGGTCTGTGCAAAAACATTTTTAAAAACCTGTCAGGATCTGATAAATAACATTTTATAATAAACATTTAAATTGGGGAAAAGGATTTTCTCCCTCTTTTATTGCTACTCTTAAAGTTTTACTCTGGCTGTTGGCCTTGCTCTCTTTATCATGGGTGGATAGTTGATTTGAAGTTAATTTTGTCAAGTTTGACTTAATTGTATGGAATATTACTTGCTTTTAATAACTTTAATAAAATGTTAAATAAATCTTTTGTACCTGTAACCTTGAGATGAGGTAGCCGTTTCAGATAAGACAGACAGATATTTTGAAGTGTTAGATGTTGATTAACATATGTAAGTAACAATGTCACTGTACTCAGACCATGTGACAATACTGACCATATGGCCTCTCTACACCAGACAGTGTTCAGAAGCCATTAAGAAAGCTAACAGAATGTCATGTTATATAGTGCCTTGACGTGTGGAGTACAAGTCACAGGAAGGTCTGCTCAAGCTTTAAAACACCCCGGTGAGGCCTCACCTGGAGTACTGGGTGCAGTTTGGGTCTCCAGGCTACAAAAAGGACAAAGCAGTGCTAGAAAAGATCCAGAGAAGAGCGATTAGGCTGATTACAAAACTTCAAGGTATGAGTTACTATGTATGATTGATTGAAAGAATTTTCAGTTTAAACAAACATTGATTAAAGGGTGACAAGATTAAAGTGTTTAAAATGATGTAATAAACAAGTACAGTGGACCCTGGATGCTAGTTTTAAAAAAAAGGTTCTTCAATAAAAACAGAGGGATGCTCATGGAAACTGGTAAAGGGTATGTGGTATTCTGCACAAACATGAGAACATTTTTCTTCATACAGAAAACCACCGACACATG
The DNA here is from genome assembly GCA_026402145.1 of Polypterus bichir lapradei. Classification (NCBI taxonomy): domain Eukaryota; kingdom Metazoa; phylum Chordata; class Cladistia; order Polypteriformes; family Polypteridae; genus Polypterus; species Polypterus bichir. The sequence continues at coordinate 29,929,746 of JANRMT010062857.1, read as the reverse complement.
GACTATGGACTTGGAGTGGTGTGGTGGGCAGTAGGACTTTAGGAACCTTCAAAACTTGACTTGATGTTACTTTGGAGGAGTTAGCTGGAAAGGCTTGACACTCTTGTTAAGGCCAAACGGCGTGCTCTTGTCATGCTCACTGTAAAGATAACATGCCCTCGATCCCTTGAGCAGACTGCCTTTCTGTGGTTTGTGGACCCAAATTCAAATCCCAGGAGTCCAGTGTGGATGAGCTCGATGGGAATGCCATTACATTCATAAATGTTAAATTTTGCTTCAAACACAGTTTGAACTTAAATAAAAAATAATATTAACTGGGACTTTAAAAGGGGAAAAGTTACTGTGAAACAAGTGCAAAAATGAGATTTGCACAATGATCATAATAAAAATAATGGCTAAGATTCCTTTGCTACATTACATTCCTCCCTTTTTGTTTTATCCTCAAGTCACTAATATGCTTCCAGTGTTACGAATAACCTCTTCTTCTAATTAACTCCTATCTGATTGTCGTGCTCTCATTAATTAGCTTTTCTTTTTGTTCTAGTCACACTTGGCATTAATGCAAAACTCACTTTCATTCCATGCATAAGCAAGTGGCTTCAAACAGAACAAGAGCCATCAGGTAATCCTTGCCAAGTCAAATTTATTTTTTTAACCTGCAAAAATGAGGGATTTGCACACATACGTAACAATAAAATAAAAATAGGTGTCAGATGATTTGCAGGTCAAATGAGGTGGAAAGGAGGCACAGAAGATCTGCTTCAGAAGATCCTTGTCATTCCTCTTAAGCCCTCCTTGCTATGATGGCCATTACAGACTTAGAGTTTAGAGGTTTGGTTTTGATCACCTAAACTCTGACACCTTACAATTTCTTTATATGTTACAAAAAGTCATTTTATTTTGGTTAGGAAATGCTAAGATTCACAGCATCCAAAAACTGTTATTTGTTTATTTTATTATGGGGACCCCAGGAATATACAGAGCCTTGACCCGGCAAGGATGTATACACTCACATAGAGTTGTGAAAAATGAGTAAATGATAAAGAATATATTAAGCAAATAATAATAAAAAAAAACCAATTAAGTAACTTATGCATACACAAAAGCCTCCCCAATAGCCCCGACGGCAATAACTAACTAAATAACAAAATTAATGATAAATGACGCAGTACAAAGCCCAAACACAAAACTGTAAGGACAAAACAATCAATGATAAAAAACGCAATACAAAGTCTAAATGCAAAACACAAAGTACAAAATGATCAATCATAAACATGCCATACAACGTACAAACGCAAAACACGAAGTACAAAATGATCAACAATAAACAACGCAATACAAATTACAAATGCAAAACATAAAATACAAAACGATCAAAGTCAAATGCAAAATACAAAATGATCAACGATAAACAACGCAATACAAAGTACAAATGCAAAACACAAAGAACAAAATGATCAACAATAAACAACGCAATACAAAGTACAAATGCAAATCACAAAGAACAAAATGATCAACAAAGTACAAATGCAAAACGCAAAGAACAAAACAATCACCGATAACGCAATACAAAATACAAATGCAAAGTACGAAGTACAAAACGATCAACGATAAACAATGCAATACAAAGTCTAAAAACAAAATTTGAAGAATTAAAAGATCACCAGTAAACCAAATACAAAAACAATACAAAGTCCAAACACTAAATACAAAATGATCAACAATGAACAATACAGTAAAAAGTCCAAATGTAAAACACTAAAGTACAAAAATAGACAATAAACAATATAATACAAAGCCCAAACGCAAAACACAAAGAACAAAACGATAAATGATAACTCAATACAAAGTCCAAATACAAAACAGAAAGTACAAAATGATCAACGATAAACAACGTAATACAAAGTACAAACACAAAACATGAAGAACAAAACGATCAACGATAAACAACGTAATACAAAGTCTAAAAACAAGACTTGAAGAACAAAAAGATCACAAGGTAAACAAATACAAAAACAATACAAAGTCCAACGTAAAACACTAAACACAAAATGATCAACAATAAACAATACAGTAAAAAGTTCAAACGTAAAACACTAAAGAAAAAAAATCGACAATAAACAATATAATACAAAGCCCAAACGCAAAACATGAAGTACAAAACGATCAACACTAAGCACTTCAATAGAAAGTCCAACCACAGACGCAATCCAGATGCAGATGCAGACTGAAGGTGATAAATGAACGGAAATCCCAAGTGAATCGCTTTCAGTATGATATATAAAGTTTGTCCTACCGTAATGGGGTGATGATGTTTATCAACTCTGATCAGACCACATGGACATCAGACACAAGACATGAACACAAACTCAGAAACTGTAAGCTTCAGAAAACTGTAGTAATCCATTATTGGGGTGAAGCGTTGAGACACAAACGACAGATGACTGAGCACCTTTAAAGCCCGCATGATGCCTTATTTCGCCCAGCAATTCCAGCGGCAACACCTACAGCTGACCAATAGCGAAGTACTACCAGGGCCGCTGGGATTTGCAGTTATTTGGAGTTTTATGCTGAAGTGTTCTCAGGTTATGTGACAGGATTTTATCATTTTTTGCAAAACTGCTGAAAAGCAAAAAACTTAAATACCCCATTGACACAAGTATTCAGACCCTGTGCTGTGACACCATTTGGCTCAAATGAATCCCATTCTATTGATCATCACTGAGATGTTTCTATACCGTGTTTGAAGTCCACCTGTGGTCAATTGAATTGATTGGACATGGTTTGGACAGGTACATACTTGTCTATAGAAGGTCTCACAGCTGAGCAAAAACCAGGCCATTAGGTTGAAGGAATTGCCTGCAGTAGTACTACAGTACCAGGGCTGCTGGGATTTGTAGTCATTTTGAGTTTTATGTTGAAGTGCTCTCAGGATATGCGACACTCCTTGGATCAGACAGTGAGTCATTTCTTAGGACTCTCCACCAGGAGGAGCTCCAAGCAGCACAGGACTGTGACATACTCTTTTGTGAAAGCTGAACTCTCCCTATATCATGGTGCCAGAGAATGATGAGGTGTTAATTAGCTCATACAAGTAAAGATGTCACTGAAATGTGACAGTAAGGATCCTAGGACCTATGGAAATACAGAGCTTTAAAGTATGCATTTAGACAGTTGTAGAATTAGACTGCTTACTGAGTCTTCAGTGGTCCGCCCTGTGGGACTGGTAAGACAGAACTGTGTAGAAAACCATCTGGTAGGATGTGTCAACATTTAACAACCTCTTTATCTACTCAGAGTGCATCTGTCCTGTTGTTATGATTTGTTTTTAGAATCTTCTTGTCCTTTAAAATTTATTAATGTCTTTGAAACTTCAAGAATTCCTATACACTTTTGTTTTTAAAGGATGGTTTAGTTTACGTTTTATTAATTATATTTTTATTTTGTTTTTGAAAATATCCTGATGCCTGCATGTCCTCTCTCACCACATCCATAAACCTCTTAGACCTTCCTCTTTTCCTCTTCCCTGGCAGCTCTATTCTTAGCATCCTTCACCCAATATATCCAGCATCTCTCCTCTTCACATGTCCAAACCAGCAACATCTTTGTCTCCCAATAGTCCAACTTGAGCTGACCCTTTAATGTCCTCATTTCTAATCCTGTCCATCCTCGCCACACCCAATGCAAATCTTTGCATCTTTAACTCTGCCACCTCCAGCTCTGTCTCCTGCTTTCTGGTCAGTGCCACCATCTCCAACCCATATAACAAAGCTGGTCTCACTACCGTCCTGTAGACCTTCCCTTTCACTCTTGCTGATATCCGTCTATCACAAATTACTTCTGACATTCTTCTCCACCCATTCCACCCTGCCTGCACTCTCTTTTTCACTTCTCTTCTACAATGCCCATTGCTCTGTACTGTTGATCCCAAGTATTTAAACTCATCCACCTTCGCCAACTCTACTCCCTGCATCCTCACCAATCCATTGACCTCCCTCTCATTCTCACACATGTATTCTGTCTTGGTGTTCCTACTGAGATCTCCACATCTCCAGGGTCTCCTCAACCTGCTCCCTGCTATCACCACAGATCACAGAGGTCATCAGCAAACATCATAGTCCACGGGGACTCCTGTCTAATCTCGTCTGTCAACCTGTCCATCACCATTGCAAATAAGAAAGGGCTCAGAGCCGATCCCTGATGTAATCCCACCTCCAACTTGAAGGCATAAATAAGGAGATAAACAGTACAGTATATGGCTAAAAATAAAAACGGCAGATTTATTTAATATGTGAATGGACCCGGAGAAACGGTGTAGTCAAAAATATGGGCAAAAGTCAAAACTTTAAATCTATCTGATCTATTGAAAAATGAAAATACAAATCTAAACCATAGTCAAAAATTCAAAGCAGACATTTCCATAACGCTAAAGACTAATTGAGGATTGCAATAACAACGTTTTAACACGTGTTCACAAAATCGGGTGATGTGGAAGAGACAATTGCCAAACTATTCCGCCGCAACCATGATGTCACGTGCTGTGCACATCTGTTTGCTGGATAATTTAGAAATAGCAATTCCCAAACTTTATCCCACTGCATCCATGACATCAGGTGTCATGCACTTCTGGTTACTGGATGATTTAGAATTGGTAAGTCCAAAACTTTATTCTGCCGCGCACATGACATCAGGTGTCGTGCACTTCTGGTTGCTGGATGATTTAGAAATAACAATTCCCAAACTTTATTCTGCTGCGTCAATGACATCAGATGCTGTGCACTTCCATTTGCTGGATGATTTAGAAATAGCAATTCCCAAACTTTATTCCACTGCATCCATGACATCAAGTGTTGTGCACTTCCGGTTGCTGGATGATTTAGAATTGGCAGTTCCCAAAACTTATTCTGCCACATCCATGACATCAGGTGTCGTGCACTTCCAGTAGCTTAGGTGATTTAGAATTGGCAATTCCCAAACTTTATTCTGCCACATCCATGATGTTGGGTGCTGTGCACATCCAGTTGTTGGATGATTTGGAAATAGCAATTCCTTAACTTTATCCTGCCACGTCCATGACATTAGGTACCATACACTTCTGGTTGCAGGATCATTTGAACATGGCAGTTGCCAAACCTTATCCCACTGCGACCATGACATTTAGTATTGTATACTTCAGGATCTCTGAACTTGGCAGTGTGGTGGTGGCTTATCAAATGCACCACAAACACATGGGAAACAAAACAGCACTCAAAAAAGACACAAAATATTCATAACTCTTAGAAATACTGTTGTAATTCAAAAATAATACTTCCTCAAAAACAAAGGAAGCAACAAGCACATAAAACTACTGAAGAAAAATGTGAAGAGGAAATGAAACATTACACAGAATCATGGGAAGCAGGGATGGTGTGCACCAGATAGACAGATGCAGACTCCACGTACAGTGGGTTCAGAAAGTATTCAGACTCCTTCACTTTGTTCACATTTTGCTGTATTGCAGCCTCAGGCTAAAATAATTTATTCATTTTTTGTTTCCTCATACCAAGCAACACTCAATATCAAAGTGAAAACAGAATTTTAGAAATGTTTTCAAATGTATTAAAAATAAGAAATATCCCACTGACACAAGTATTCAGACCCTTTACTCAGAACTTCACTGAATCATCTTTGGCAGCCGTTGCAGCCTGGAGTCTTCTAGGGTTTGACAGGAGAGGCTTCACACGCATGGATTTGGTGATCTTCTGCCATTATTCTCTGCAGATCCTCATAAGCTCTTTAAGTCTGAATGGAAGTCATCCAGAAACAACTGATTGTCATCGGGTCCAGGCTCTGTTTGGGCAGCTCTAGGACATTTTCAGAGTTGTCCCTAATCCACTCCTGTGTTGTCTCTGCTTTGCACTTAAGGTCATGGTCCTATTGGAAGGAAAACCCATTCTGAGGTTCAGATTGGTCTGGTGCAGGTTTTCATTAAGGATAACTCGGTATTTTGCTCCATTTGGTTGTCCCTCAACCCTGACTAGTCTCCAGGTCTCTAACCCCACAGTGTGATGCTGCCACCACCATCCTTCACTGTTGGAAGGTTATTGCACAGGTGACGAGCGGGACCTGTTTTCCTCCTGATATGATGCTAATCTTGGATTCATCCGACCAGAGAATCTTGTTTCTCATAATCTGAGAGTCCTTTGGGTGCCTTTTTTGTAAACTTCAAGGAGGCTTCCATGAGTATTTTACTGAGGAGAAGCTTCTATATGGCCACTCTGTCATAAAGTTTTGCAGTGATGGCTCTCCTTCTGGAAGTTTCCCCCATCTCCAAATAGGTTCTCTGGAGCTCAGCCAGACAGACTTTCTGAATCAACTGTAAATATGACTAGGCAGGGGATCTGAACCCACAATGTTGTACGTGTGAAGAGGCAGCACCACCCACAGCGTCACAGTGACATCCAATGTAAGTATCAAGTGGTATTAATTTCTGCATAGCTATACCTGTTTTACTATAATACAAGAGCTAGAACGTGAGGGGACTCACTTATCCCTAAAGTGTGGGTTAGCGTCAGTGTCGGGACTGCACAGAAATCATGTGTCGCCTGGCCACTCTTCATAAAACAAAGATTGGTGGAGTGTCACAGTGATGATTGTCCTTCTGAGAGTTTCTCTCATCTCTACACAGGATTTTTGGAGCTCAGAGTGATCATCACTTTCTCTGACACCTCTCCTTCAGGGTACTTCTCCTGGATTGATCAGTTAGATCGAGTGGCCAGCTCTAGGAACAGTTGTGGTTCTTCCAATCTTGGCCCATTTTAGAATTATGGAGGTCATTGTGCTCTTTGAAAACTTCAGTGCCACAGTATTTTTTGTGTAACCTTCCCCAGATGTTTACTTTAACACAATCCTCTAAACTCTGCAGGCAAATGTCAATGAAATTTTTACTCACATGAGCTAATTAACACCTCACCATTCTCCGGCGCCATGATTAGGGAGCTTGGATCCTAAGCTTAGCTCAAAACTTCTGCCTTCCTTACCTGAAAAAATCTCAGGTTTGAGTGTTTGGCTTTCACAAAGGAGCATTTCACAGTTCTGGTGGAGAATCTTAAGAAATGACTCACTGTCTGACCCAAGGAGTGTCGCATAACCTGAGTGCACTTCAGCATAAAACTCAAAATGACTACAAATCCCAGCAGTCCTGGTACTGTAGTACTACAGCAGGCAATTCCTTCAAACTAATGACCTGGTTTTTGCTCAGCTGTGGGACCTTCTATAGACAAGTATGTACCTGTCCTAACCATGTCGAATCAATTCAATTGACCACAGGTGGACTCCAAACACGGTGTAGAAACATCTCAACGATGATCAATAGAATGGGATGCACGTGAGCCAAATGGCAGGTGTCATAGCACAGGGTCTGAATACTTGTGTCAATGGGGTATTTCAGTTTTATTGGTTTTCAGTAAATTTGCAAAAAATTATAAAATCCTTTTTTTCCTTTGTCGTTGTGGAATATTGAGTGTTGCTTGATGTGTAGAAAAAAATGAACTGAAATGATTTGAACACAAAGCTGTAACATAACTAAATCTGAACTAAGAGAAGGAGTCTCAATATAGCAGGAAAAATAAGTATTGAATGCGTCAACGTTTTTCTCAGTAAATATATATCTAATGGGGCTATTGACATGAAATTTTCACCAGATGTTGGTAACAACCCAAGTAATCCACACATACAAATAAATCAAAACAAATAAGTCCATGAATTAAGTTATGTGTAATAAGTGGAATGAACACACTTACTGAAATGTATTTAATACTTAGTAGAAAACCCTTTGTTGGTAATGACAGCTTCAAGAAGCCTCCTGTATGGCGAAACGAGACGCATGCATTGCTCAGGTGGGATTTGGCCCATTCTTCCACATAAACTGTCTTCAAATCTTGAAGATTCCAGGGGCTCTCCTATGAACTTTGATCTTCAGTTCTTTCCATAGATTTTCAATTGGATTCAAGTCAGGTGATTGACTGGACCATTCTAGCAGCTTTACTTTCTTTCTCGGAAAACAATTGAGAGTTTCCTTGGCTGTGTGTTTGGGATCCTTGTCTTGCTGAAATGTCCACCCTCGTTTCATCTTCAGCATCCTGGTAAGATGGCAGCAGATTCTTATCAAGAATGTCTTGGTACATTTCTCCATTCATTCATCCTTTGAATTATATGAAGTCTGCCAGTACTATCTGCTGTAAAACAGCCCCACACCATGATGTTCCCACCTCCAAACTTCACTGTCGGTGTGGTGTTTTTGGGGTGATGTGCAGTGCCATTTATTTCTTCCCCAATCATGGTGTGTGCAATGACATCCAAAGAGTTCAATTTTGCTCTCATCTGACCAGACTCTGTTCTCCCAGTATTTCATTGGCTTGTCCAAATGTTGTGCAGCAAACTTTATAAATGAGATTCAACGTGTCTTTTCTTCAGCAGTGGAGTCTTGCGTGGTGAGCATGCATAGAGGCCATGGCGGCTGAGTGCATTACTTATTGTTTTCTGGTGTTTTTGAAGCTCTCCACGAAAGAGTGGTCCTTGGCTCTTGCACAATGCTTCCGACTCTTCTGTAATAAATCTTCTGAGGAGCACCTACCTGGTTGTGGCTGGTTTATGGTGAAATGATGCTCTTTCCACTTCCGGATTATGGTCCCAGTGGTGCTCACTAGAACATTCAGAAGTTTAGAAGTACGTCCCCATCACCATCGCCATCAGGATGTTTGTGAAGGTCTTGAGAGAGCTCTTTGCTTTTACTCATCATGAGATGTTTCCTGTGTGACACATTGGGAACGAGAAACCTTTTTATAGGCCATCAATTAGGAGTAAACCTGCTGATATTCATTTGTGCTGATAGGGGGCTATCAGGACTGACAGATGTCAGCTGCTTTCTTGGATTTCCACTCATTTTCGCACCTCCTTTTCTTCCAGTGTTCAATACTAGTAAACTTGATTCCATCTACACTTTTCTGTTGACCATACGACTTTTCGTTTAAAGTAATACTCCATCAAAAAAATTATTTTTTTATATGTTACTAGGGGGCTTCACCCCCTGCTCACTTCGCTCGCCAACCCCCCGGCCTGTGCTATGCACCTGCCACTTCGCGTCTCTGCCGCTCGTATATGTGGATTTCACTTTCACCAAACAACAAACCTATTAATTTTAATTCTTGCGGATATGCCTCTTCATTGGGAAGAAACACTACTTTTCCCTGATAGCAACACAAATTAAACGATCTACAAGTCTCCGACTTAAAGTTTAAATCTGAACAATATCTACATACTTCTGTCATATCACCTATGTCCATATATTCGATCTCTTTTCGCTTTTCGGTTATTTCACCGAGTAATAATTTCAGTTTGTTTGCGCTAATAAGATCTTTAATATCATTTTATTGAGACTTTCGGATCTTAGTACTGTCATTATCCCTAACCTGCTCTGCATGTGTATCAAGCCAATGTTTCTGAATTCTTTACGACATTCTACTTTACATCTACTCTTTGTCTTTAATTTCCGGCCCCGGGCTTGGTTAAATCTCTTGGCACAAAGTCTCGTCTTGCGGGACGTGAAAGTATCTCTCTGAAAAAATCACGTCTCGTCCCAGGATATTTTTATTATAACAGAGAGATTTACATATAAAATGGTGAAAACAAATTTTAATCTCACGTTTTCATACAGAATGGAGAGAAAGAAAAACATTTAGGATATATAATAATAGAAGTCAATGGGGACCATGCCTGTACAATGGCAAACAATGTGGAAAATGCTGATGGAAAAAAGAAAACAAATCTCACAGTGCTGGTAAAAACAGCCTGCACCTGCCCCATCACAGTCCTAAGTGTGTTCATTCCACTTATTACACATAACTTAATTTATGGACTTATTTGTTTTGATTTCTTTGTATGTGTGTGGATTACTTGGGTTGTTACCGACATCTGCTGATAATTTCATGTCAATAGCTCCCCATTAGAAATATATTTACTGTGAAAAACTTTGATGCGTTCAATACTTATTTTTCCCGCTATACCTTCTGAATCCACGTTAACTACTGACCAGGCAGGTGATTTGGACTCAGGACGCTGTATCCGTGAAGAGGCAGCACTACCCACTGTGCCATGGTGACATACAATGCAAGTATCAGCTGGTATTCATTTCTGTACGACTGTATCTGTTTTACTATAATGCGAATCCTGGAATGCGAATGGACTCAATAACTGCCAAACTGTGGGTTGGCTGTCAGGACTGCAGAGGAATCTTGCAGCATTGCAGTTTATTACCTTGGCCACTAGGGGGTCATGTTGTCAACAAGTGATCAGTTCTTTAGACAGGTGCTAGATTGTCGATTGTGGTGGAGTGCACTTTTTAGTACGAAGCAGACATTAATTGATATGCTCTGTAGTTTGCTTCTTGCTGTGGAATACTTGAAGAACCTTTCATTTCTCTATGCTATTTTTTTGATCTAGTTTTCAGCAACATTAAAGAAATGCGTTTCTCCTCATTCATTAGTGGCAGCTCCTCTACTAACACTGCGGACCTTTTCAGATGTAGCCCCTTTCTCTATTGTAACATGTGCAGATCTGAAGGGGCTGACAAGCCCTCAACTGTGCGAGTCGACTCAGAACTTGTTGTACTCACCATGCCCACATACCTACATCCATCTGAAGAAATGGAGCCACCAAATGCAGTCGTGCTGCAAACCCCTCTAACTAACAGACCCCCTAAGAAAGCACCTTCTGGAAGTGCCAAGGGGGCCGGACCCTAAACTGAAGTGGACAATGGTCACTAGAGGGCACCATCTACCTGTCTACCTCCTAGAGCTTTTACAAATGCCGTTCCCCAGTCTGCTGCTAATTACATAACCGGGCCTTAGCAGACAACGTCTGAGCACTAATGAGACAGCAGGATGCCACAAGGGAAGCCTTTCATTTACAGGACAAGTTATATAAAGTGCCACCGGGCAGAACTGGAGGAACTGTCACTTTGGATCAAGGAGAGGTGACGCAGCAATTTTAATGATCACCCATTTGACCGAGTTAAGAAAATGAGCCTTATTTAATTGGAGGGATAGGGGTGGGCATATAAGTGCACCCATTCTGCTGAAGGGTCACTGACAATTTCAAGGCTACAGGTCTATTAAAAATAAGCAACACTGTAGAATTTATATATTGTGACAGGCTGCCCAGAGCAGAATGGTTATCTGGGCATTGAGATGGCATGAGATGCAACCAGCGCTTCGTGAATACAAAAAAGTCAAACTAGTCATCCATAAACCAGTGACGGCAAAAAGGAGCAAATCAAGGGCTTTAACTCTCTGATGGTGTTGCAAGGGCTGGGATGGACTGAAGAGATGAGCCCGGTGGGACCAGGTGAGTGCCAGCTGTTTGTCCTTCAACCCACCCAGGCTAGATTTCCTTATGCTGCCCACTGTTAATGTGTGGACCAGCATATAAGCCCTTTATTGTTCCCATTTTCTAGTAAACTCGATCTCATCTGCAGTTTTTCGCTCGACAACCTCCTGGCCTGCACTGTGTGTCTCTGCCGCTCACGTATGTGGATTTCACTTTCACCAAACAACAAATCTTTTAATTCTCGCGGACACACCTCTTCATTAGGAAGAAACACTACTTTTCCCTGACGGCAACATGAATTAAACGATCTACAAGTCTCCAACTTAAAGTTTAAATCTGAACAATATATTCAATCTGTTTTTGCTGTTCCGTTATTTCACCGAGTAATAATTTCCATTTGTTTGTGCTAATGCAATCTTTACTATCATTTTCTTGAAACTTTTGAATTTTAGTACTTTCATTATCTCTAACCTGCTCTACATGTGTATCACGCCAACATTTTTGAATTCTTTATGATGTTCTACTATGTCATCTACTCTTTGTCTTTTATTTCCGGCCCTGGGCGTGGTTAAATCTCTTGGCACAAAGTCTTGTCTCGCAGAATGTGAAAGTATCTCTCTGAAAAAATCAAGTCTCGTCTCATCCCAGGATTTTTTTTATTATAATAGAGAGATTTACATATAAAATGGTGAAAAAAATTTTAATTTAATGTTTTCATACACAATGGAGACAAATAAAAACATTTAGGATATATAATAATAGAAGTTAATGGTGACCATGCCTGTACAATGGCAAACAATGTGGAAAATGCTGATGGAAGAAAGAAAACAAATCTCACAGTGCTGGTAAAACAGCCTGCACCTGCCCCCTCACAGTCCTGGGTTCAAGTATCAGCTTGGCCCAGCAGAACCCAGAAGAACAGATCCAGATTGAAAACGGCAAAAGATTTCTTCTTGTAACATACAAATACCGAGGAAGGGATCAGAACAATCGACAAACGGGGGATACTACTGGGCAGAGAATGGCTTTTCCATGCTATGACTTTGAAAATCGCTCATCCGTCACCAGTTGAGCAGTGCCAGCTAAGAGGCCAGAGATTAGGGGTTTAGAGGAGCTCAGATAAGCCGACTGCAGAAGAAGAAAAGTTCACATTGAAAAGGGAGAAGAAGAGGAAAAACAAAGAAGCATTCTGTGCTCGTTGTTATCTCAGTGAAGCGCTGCTTTAACAAGAGCACCATTGTTTCCCAGGGCTCCAAAAACATGACTTCTCTACATCTGGGACCACCAGTGGACTTTCTGTTGGCTTATAAAAAAAAAAAAAAAAAAAAAAACCAGAAACCATTACAAGAAACACCTCAACTTTAGCTCATACTACAGTATGTGATAGTTGGAACATATTGTCACGGATGGCTGTGGCACTTGCTCAGCCCAGAGGCCAATATAACAAAGGACCGCCCGGGGAAGCAGATGTGCATAGGACACTGCTTCCCCCGGAGCGCTAGAGGGCAGCCCCCCCAGCCCCATCCCCCCGGTTGCTGTGTCTCCATGGATTCCTGAAGGGCTTCATGGGAGTTGGAGTTCGGGACAGCCCTTTTGGGTTCTGTGGGGACCGTAGAGTGGTCCACCGCACCTGCGTAACGAACCACCTGGAACATTCCCTGGAGCAGCCTCACTTCACTCAAGGAGCCAGAGTTGGGAGGAAGTAGGATGAAGCTTGAGGGAGGAGTGGAGGCGGAAAAGAGAAACAGGAAAGAGATAAAAAAAGAATGGAGGGACTGTATTGTCTATTGTGTGATTGGCACTATATACCGTGTTGCTGCTGGGGAGTGAAGCCAAAACGCTTCCCCAACTCTGAATAAACGTGTGTTGTGTTCTGGACTTGTGTCTCTGCCTGTCTGTGTCAGGTTGGGGCGGCTGTACGCCCCCTGGTGGTCCACAATACGAACCTTTGATCCTTAAAAGACGATATATAGAGTGAAACAGGAATTACATCTATACATTCCCATTAAGTGATTAGTTTTCTAAAGCTATTTATGACCCCACTTTTAGGGTCATTAGGATCTAGAGCCTGTCTTTGCAGCACCAAACCCAGACTGGCTGAAATCTCCAGCAAGATGCTCTCCCAGACTCCTCTCTCCCACGTAGCAGACACCTTTGGGTTCAACAGTTTGTGAATGTAGAGAAGAAAACAGGAGGGCCCTGAGCCATAAGGAGAGGACAAGCTGTCCTCCTGGCCATGTTAAAGGCATTTGAGATACTGGGAGCCTTGAAATCATTAGATGGAAAGATTATGTCATCATATTGGATGGCCCAGCACGGATTCTACTGTATAATGCCCAATAGGGGGAGGGTGGCCAGATGACAGAGGTCTCCAGGACCGTGGCTGTGTCTGTGGCCCCAACCTCAGATTTATCTTCTCCAAGGATGCTGATGACCGGAGGTCTTGTTTTCCTCTCCTCTCCTCCATTGTCAACTGGCCACAGTTCAACTGCTCATTAATGGACAGATACTTCTGGGCTCCATTTATGCAAATCGGTTTTCAAACTACTTTGCTGTTTTGTGCACTTAAATAAATCTATTTTCTAATTCTGCATTTAGTAATTGGTCAAATGCTCTGTGCCTGCACAAAATAAACTGAATTGAATTGTGACAGACCCCCACCACGAGTCACCTGGAGGTGTGAGGTCACATTGCTAACCACTGCATCACCGTTAGTTTAACTGAATGAGCGTCAAACTTAGTGTTATTTTTTAAATCGATCTGTCTTTCTAAAAACACACTTAATATCCAAATCAGGCTTTTTTAGCAAAAAAAAAAGTGAAAATAATTTCTAAATATGGCGGATGGCCAGAAAGTAAATCACATTTATTTTTTAGTAAAAGTGACTACTGCAACGAGTTATTCACAGGCTGTTCAAATCATTCGTTGTACAGCTTTCAGTTATTTCAAAATGCTGTAGCAAGAAAAATTACAAGAACTAAAAAGGATAAACACCGCATACAAAAACAAACCCACTGTGCATTAAGATCTCTTAAAGATTCCAATGGCTAATAAAACAGCAGTGGGAGGCTGAGATTTTAGCCACTGGGTCCCCAAAGCTGTGGAAGGATCTGCCTGCCTTTAAAGCCACGCTTACTACGTGCAGACATTAGTTTCTGTTTATGCCTTTCTTCCACACCACCTTGACATTTTTAACTCACAAAAATGGAGACTATTGAAAGAGCATGCCAGAACTGTATATATTTGAAAACACCGCCTTGGTACTGTAATGAAATTGTAGGCTTTTTAAAATAGGCAGACTCTTAAATGCGCTAATGCAGCCAGTGCTGGAGGGTCAGAGGATTTTGGCTGTTGCTGTGCTGTGGCGTATCCTCAATTTGTTTTGTGGGGTTGACATTTTTCCTGGATTTGAGTTTGGTCAGCCCTGTGGCGATGCTCGATTTCTCACCTGGTACACATTTATTAAGGCACTCAGACATTCAACATCTCAGATGAGGAGTGTGAACGTTCACTTACAGCCTGATTCTGTGACTTATCGCTGGGATTGTGTGACACTCAAGATCTCTCCATCACTCCTCCTGATGTTATTTTTATGTCTGGTGTCTGGTCGAGCAGGCTGGATTTTTGTCCACTTAAATAACAGGCTACACTTCTAGAATCTTAAGACTGAGTCTTACTCTAGTTGATTTCTACTCAAGGCGGCTGGGGGACTCACCTGGGCCACGGCGACTTGCGTCTGCTGCTGCTGCTGTTGGAGCTGCTGATGGAGGAGCTGGATCTGGTGATGCACAGAAAGTGGGGCTCCCGTCGGCAGCTGGCTGGAGGTTGGAAGGAGCATTTTTGGAGTTGCCAGCAAAATGTTCTCCTCGGGAACCTGAAAAACATTGAACCATACAATAATCAGGTCATTCTTTTTTGTTCCATGAAGCAAAAAAAAGAAAACAATTTGTGAAGCACCCTCAACCAACATGCTCTGTCGCTCATCATAGCCATCTACGCTGGCCGACGGAATGTAACCTCAGATCCAGGAGGGCTGCATTAGATACAGGCCTTCAGCCCAGCCACTTTCTTCATTTAGACACCTGTTAACTGCTGGTAATGATGCACACGTCTCATGTCTCACTATTAGCAGGCTGACTTTTTAAAATTTCTGGACACTTAATTGTTTCTTTTGACCTTCACCAGCAGCCAAACAATAACGAGAAGCAAAGTGAGCCAACAGTTGACACACACTCAGTTCCTGGGCCACTTACTTAATTTAAAAGCTGACCCACACTGTGTAGGCAAAGGCTTTTAGTGTGCCACTGTGATCTGTAAGGGTTATTCATACACCTAATTTTATTTGCAATGAGAATCTAAATGACAGGGTGAATATGACAGGGAGACAAGATGAGTCAAGTGTAACACGATGCTGAAGTGCTGATGTGCCATGTTTGCTCATGATCAATACTATGGCTGGGGTCATCAGGGTTGACAGCTATTTCAAGATTTCCCAAGCAAGCAACCTCGGCAATAATCAGCTTGTCAGCTAACCAATTGTACCCACCTTTGGAGGTTGCATGTTTAAAGAGAAGGTATACAAATCGGACAACTGCAGGGAATTCCAGAGCTCACTTACGGACGGATGGAAGACATCACTCCTGCCCGTGCTGATGACACAGTGTTTTCCCACACTCTGTCAAAACTGGACAAGCGCCGATCGCTGGAAACCCCAACTGCATCATGCTTTGCTCAAGTTTAGCTCACCTTTGACTATTATATCCTTGTGATTGTTAAACTAACGTTAAACAGAAGCAAGTTTAATCTTCCATTATAGTGTTTTTCGATCACCGCTGTACCACTAGGATATGAAATATATACAGTGGCATAGAGTGAACCACCAAGGAGCGTACAGCTCCCCAAAAACCCGACACAACAGACACAGAGCACAAGTCCTGCACACAACACAACCTAATTAAGAGTGGGAAACATTTTTCCCCCGTTTCGCATCACGTCAGCACAATACCAACAAGCACCAATACACCAAATGCACAATCCCCTTCTTTTCTTTCTCTTTCTCTCTTCAGCTCCCTCAAGCTTTGACCGCTTCCAGGAAATGCTCCAGGTGTTCCACAATCTCCTTCGGGCCGCACTTCTGGGTGTGGCGGCAGCCCTGTAGATGTGGGCTCAGCTGCTCTCCAGGTGCCCTCTTGCTCAGTGGCCATGGGCCCTGAGAGTGCTGAGGTTCCAACCCTGTGGCACCACAGTCAGCCAGGGGGGCTTGCCTCTGTTGTCCCAGGGGAGGTATTGCCCCGTGCCAGCTCCTTCCCCTACGAAGGCGTCCACGAGATATCTTATATATAAACGTCTACGCGTGGAAGGGTGTCTGTCCGTCTGGCCTGGAAATGTGAGGCTACAGCATGAAGCTCAAAGAAAGCGACTCTGTCACCAAAGTGAAACCGCAGAGAAAAGAGAAACTCACTTAGCCGCTAATACACAACCGACACGACAACCGACATCGGCACAACGAAACCTCTGAGGAGAGAGAAACTCGCTTAGCCGCTGACAGACAACGGAGGTGAGCTCGTCGGCAAAATGAAACTTCCGAGGAAAGAGAACCTTGCTTAGCCGCTAATGCACAACCAATGTGATTGATTGAATGAATCCATTGTTTCTAGGGCTTACACTGATAGTGTGTGTGTTTGTAATATATATATATATATGGGTTTATTAAAGATTAAATGCTGCAATCTCTAGTGAACCTCTGTCAGGGAGCACGTGCCCCCTGCTGGATATACACTGTCAGTGTTAAACTCGATACCCTATATTATATACAGTTGTGCTTAAAAGTTGTGAACCCTTTAGAATTTTCTATATTTCTGCATAAATATGATCTAAAACATCATCAGATTCTCACTCAAGTCCTAAAAGTAGATAAAGAGAAACCAGTTAAACAAATGAGACAAAAATATTATACTTGGTCATTTATTTATTGAGGAAAATGATAGAATATTACATATTTGTGAGTGGAAAAAGTATGTAAGTACTTCTGATCATTCCTGCACACTGGCTTGGAGGAATTTTATCCCATTCCTCCGTACAGAACAGCTTCAGCTCTGGGATGTTGGTGGGTTTCCTCACATTAACTGCTCGCTTCAGGTCCTTCCACAACATTTCGATTGGATTAAGGTCAGGACTTTGACTTGGCCATTCCAAAACATTAACTTTCTTCTTCTTTAACCATTCTTTGGTAGAACGACTTGTGTGCTTAGGGTCGTTGTCTTGCTGCATGACCCACCTTCTCTTGAGATTCAGTTCATGGACAGACGCCCAGACATTTTTCCTTTAGAATTCTTATTTTAAAACTTACAGTACATGTATATGTTTGGTATCATTCTTCTCAGAATTTATCAAACTTTATTGTGATGTTGTTAGATTTTCAGATTTTTATTCTGTTTTTAAATTATAAACTAATATATCAAGAACTCACGTCCCACGAGACAAGACTTTGTGCCAAGAGATTCAACCACACCGGGGCCGGAAATAAAAGACAATGAATAGGACAGCTGCTGTACAGGCTTTTAAATGTTCTGGTAGTGGTAATACCACACTGCTCCAGGGGTTGGCGCTGTGTATTTAATGCCTCTCTCTCTTCCTCCTGACAGCTGTAACACCAATGACGTCACTTGTCTGCCTGGACCCGCCTCTTCCTCAAAGCTGGAAGATCCACCATCTTAGAGAAGTCACAACTGGACTCATGTTTGCTAAGACATTAATGCTTGTTAATCATAGTTTTTTTGTTTCCTTAAAATCAATTATACGGGGCTCACCATTTTAGTGCCCCAAACCATTATGCTGTCATGTCTATTCTCTTACAATTAAAAAAAAAAATAAAAAAATGATTGATTGAATTAATATAGGAGGAAAAAAGGGAATACTTTTATGTAGGAATGAAGAACAAAGTTGGGAGTATCAGTCGATTGGGGACACATTTCAAAGCATCCAGTGATGTACTTCATTTCCATTTAAAATACATTGAATATTGGCTTTCTGAATAATTAAAGCTCATTAGCATTTATTTACAGCGCGGTGAGCCCAGCCGTACACAGCTGTTTACAGACCTGCCTTTTAAAAATGAGAGCAACCCACCCAAGTGGATGTGAAACACTCACAGCCCATCTGCTTTGGTGAAAACAGGGTCAGCACAAGAGACAGCAGACGGGGCACTGTGACCTGTTTATGTAGTCAAAGCAACACGCACGACTTTCTCTTTAATAACGTTTAGATTGTCAAACCCTCTTAAATCCAGTTGAGGGTGTCCAGGGAATGGAGCCTAGCCTGGTAGGGCTGGGTACAAAGCAGGGAAGAGAAAAGTGCCATCTCGTGCAGACACCCACACCGGTCCAGCTAGCCTAACCTGCAAGTCTCTGGGGACGCGGCTCTTACGACCCCGTTTGGGTTTTAATTATTCTTCTATTTTTTTCTGCTAGTTTTCTGTTTCTAAGGGGTTTATGAGTTATGCCCTATTCAAATTTTGCAGCATTTCTTCTTTATTTAAAAATGTATTTAATGTTATTAAACGTGTCACTTTTTTAATGCCACATTTGTTTGTCCTGGTCTTTACAGTTCTGGTGCTTTTCTTGTAGTGTCACTGGAGTAACACACTGGAGATGCGCGGCACTTGACGTCACTGGTGCTACGGTATAAAAGGTCAGGACTGACATTTTATTTCTTGTCCGAGATTGTGGATGAGACCTTAATGAAACTTTATGAGTGTGGACAATAGACTTTTGACTTCAAGTGAGGTATCCTGGACATCAGACTTTATGCTCTAATTTCTACTACATCTCATTTTCTGGTCCGTCTTATTAAATATGCTGTCTTGTCATACCCCATATTTTACTCCAGTCTACACTCAGAGTGAGAGATGGAGGCACTGACGAAGCACAATGGGGCAGTTTACTTAGAAAGAGTGAAAATAGAATTCAGCGGCATGCGGTTCCCAGGATACGGGAGCCAACAGAGGACGTGCAATATCGTTACTTTTTTAAATTGCTTCCTCGAGATAACAGACTAATTTTATTGAGATCTCCAGAAAACGAACTTTGTTTTCTCAAGATAACGGAATCATTTTATCGAGATCTTGATAAAACAAAAGATCTTTTATTCTTGAAATTATGAAATAATTGCATCTAACGTTTAATGTTAGGCATTGCAAACTATACAAGCCTGATGCCAGGAGGCAACAAAGTTTAGTTTTCTTGAGATCTTCATAAAATTATTCTGTTATCTCGAGGAGACAATTTTCAAAAATAACGATATTGCACGTCCTCTCTCGGCATCTATACCAGGACAAAGTTCTTCACAAAAATAAGTGTGGCCTGTAGGGGGTGTCACTGTGCCCCAAACACCAGACACAACAAGACCACACACAGTCCTGGGTTCAGATCAAGTGCTTTTGTTTTGCAGAGTACCTTAAACAGGCCTCCTTTGCTCCTTACTGTAAAGCACCATACAATTCTCTTTCACGTCCTCTTTCTTCTCCCCTCATCCTAGACCAAGTGCTGTTCTTCCCCTCTCCTGACTCCGACTAACTTGGGCAAAGTGGAGGGCCCACTTATAAACCCGACCTGGGGGTACTACCTGTGCCCAAATCACTGTCTACAAGAAGCATTTCTGGGAAAGGTTGGGACCACCTTGGAACACGGTATTCATCTCTTACTAATCCCCCAAGGCCGCCCCCCCCCCAGCAGCCCCCACGGAATTCAACAGGGCAGCCCTATGGGATCACAACTTCCATGTTGTCCTGCAGGGGCTTCACCACAAGGGATGCTACCATCCAATGTATAGGGGAACGACCTGCAAATGGGTGACAGTCTCTCACTGGCACACAATTCTGGCCTCCCGACTGGGAAAGTGACTGCTAACCATTCTGGTTAGGACGCGTCTCCATCCAGGTGACTTATCTTCTATGGCTGCCTCTCGCCAATTTCTGCTGGGATCCCAGTCCTAGTGACCCATATCACATACCTCCCTCCCTGACCATCTGTTATACTGGCCTCCCTGCCAGATAAGGGAATGGTGTCCATTCATCACAAGTGAGCATATCCAGTATTTAAAGTATGGTACATTCGCCAAAATCCAACAAAATAAATTAAAAAGAAACTCAAAAGGCTGTCTTCCTCTATAGCAGGGGTGGGCAATGTCAGTCCTGGAGGGCAGCAGTGGCTGCAGGCTTTCGACCAAACCCAATTGTTTCATTAGAAACCAATCCTGGCCAATCTCAGACCTTATTTCATTTTATGGCTGGTTGCTTTGCAATGCTAGGCTCTTATATCGTAGATTTTTTTCCTTTCCAAGGATATCATCCAAATGATTTGAAGCCCAAAATGGATAATTTTCAGTCTGTCACATTTTGTTTATTAAGTCAAACAGTGCACGATGAACACAGACAGGTGTAAATGGAAACAAGTTAGATGGGGCACTGCTGGCTGCTTTGTCATTTACATCTCATTGCATTCAAGGGTGG
Organism: Polypterus bichir lapradei; assembly: GCA_026402145.1. NCBI lineage: Eukaryota > Metazoa > Chordata > Cladistia > Polypteriformes > Polypteridae > Polypterus > Polypterus bichir. Next base: position 29,908,874 of record JANRMT010062857.1, on the reverse strand, counting down.
AGAACCTTAACAAGCGAGACCACTAAAATGAAGCATCAAAATTGTCACTTGAGCAATAAGAGCTTCATCAGCAATAATTGACTTCTCATTAAGAAACTGGGTTGGGACAAAAACCTGCAGCCACTGTGGCCCTCCAGGACCGACATTGCCCACCCCTGCTCTACTGGCAATACAGATCAGGAAGATATTCCTTTAAACAAAAACAATGTAAAATATTCAAAAATAAAATCCCAGAAATGTTCTACCAGAACTAACACTTGGAGGGTTATATGAATGTTAGATCTGTCTGGAAAAAATCCAGCCATCTTTATATATAATATGCTACCGTAGCAGTTCGTTTGTCTTTCCAGGGTTTTAAATCACCTGTAGCTCACAAACCGTTTGACTTATTGACCTGAAATTTGGAACACATATACTACGTGATGTCTACTATCCACTTTTGGGGTGATGATTGACCTCCAAGGTTATTCCTCTTTTAATTTTTATTTTATTCTATTGTAGAATCAACTCTCAGCAGCGGCCAGCTGTTCGGAGCACGCGTATGGGCGCCTTCCTCATCCCCTACCACCTTCGCCGTCACTTCCCCTACCTCTTCATATCTTAAATCATTCTTGAGGTAGATTGAAGACTTAATTGCCAGATTAAGTGAAAAATTAAGTAAAACGTACTAAGTAATTGCAACACAAACACTGACTTAATCAGTTTTAATGCGAAAAGATGCCGACGGAAGGAGAGAAGAAAAGAAGAGCTGCTCAGCACATCAACCTCTGAGCAAACAAATGATAAACGTACAGAGAAAGAGTAGGAAAACTAGGAATGCTCAAGACAAGTGTATTGAGTGCACAGTTACTGGTTGTTAATATAACGAGAATGGTTTGTACGAGTACGTCAATGATGTACCCTGGCAGCCAAGGAGAGTGAACTGAAAATGCGCATGCGTGAACAATGACGACTTCACTGGACTAGTCAGTGGGGGTGCTAGACGCCATTGAGTAAGCATATGTACCGTGTGACCGTAACATTCAAAATGACTGAGCGAGTAGAGCAACAAATCTGCATCAAATTTTCCGTTAAGCTTGAACATTCGTCAGCGGAAACTCTTCGGATGATTCAGAAGGCATCGTGCTGAGGTTTTTGCCAGATAAACACTTCAACACAGACTTCGACTGTGAGGACTGCAGCAGGGTGATGCCTTCATCTGACTGAATGGAGGGTAGGTGGTGGTGGGGGGGGGGGGGATGTAGCAGGCTGCATTCTGCTAAATCACACATCTGCAAAACAAAAGAGGGCTATTAGCGCTGTGATAAGGAGCTACCAGCTTCACGGTGTATGTCCAGAAAATTTAAGGAGGTCAGGGACAACGTAAAAAATCGCAAGCTTCAGGGATTCTAGTGTTAATACGTGGATGAATGGCATGCCAATTACTGTAACTAATTTTGGTGTTAGCAGTGGGACTGGAAAACTGCAACAACACATTTCATTAGCCAGTAGGCCACAATACGCAGTATTACAGTTTACAAAACGTGTTCTCTTTGCAGTTTGAAACTATTTTGTTTTCCTATGTGTTTAAACAAATCTGTTTTTTATGTGTACTAATCCTGTATTTATTACATTTACTCTTTACTTATTTTGCTGATGCCTTTATCCAAGATGACTTATAACATCTATAATTATAATTATCTATATTTATGTATCTAGATTGCAAATACCATACATTGCATCAATGTTCATATTGCTAACTACACGTCAATATTGCTGCTACTTCTTTGTCTTGTCTTTGCACAATGTCTAGTCTTGTTTGTGTTTTCATTTTAAATTTTAATTTAAATTTTAATTCTATTTTTAATTTATTATTTGCACTTTATGTTGTTACACTGTGGACCCTGAGCTTCGCAATTTCGCAATCTGTATACCTGTATATGGTTGAGATAACAATAAAGTTCACTTTGACTTGAACATTTGAAATACAATTGATTCAATTTCTTTTGGAGTACAGGCAGGTCAATTGACTTACTCAGGGTCACACAGTGTCAGTAAAGGAATTTGAACCCACAAACTCAGGGTTTGAAGTCCAAAGCCTTAACCACTTACACCACACTGACAGTCTATTATTAATTTGTAAATTTTATAAACTGCTCAAAAAAATTAAAGGAACACTTTGAAAACACATCAGATCTCAATGGGAAAAAAAATCCTGCTGGCTATCTCAACTGCTATGGACTGATTTGCCACATCGTTTGATGGAAATGAAAATTATCAACCTACAGAGAGCTGAATTCAAAGACACCCAGAAAATCAAAGGGAAAAATGATGTGGCAGGCACACTCGTCCATTTTGCCGAAATATCATTGCAGCAACTCCAAATCATACTCAGTAGTTTGTATGGCCCACACATGCCTGTATGAATGCTTGACAATGTCCAAATGAGATGACGGATGGTGTGCCGGGGGATCTCCTCTCAGATCTGGGCCAGGGCATCACTGAGCTCCTGGACAGTCTCAGGTGCTGGGCAACCTGGCGGCGTCAGATGGACCAAAACATAATGTCCCACCCAGAGGTGTTCTATTGGACTGAGGTCAGGTGAGTGAGCGTGGGGGGCCAGTCAATGGTATCAATTCCTTCATCTTCCAGGAACTGCCTGCATCCTCTCGCCATATGAGGTCGGGCATTGTCGTGCACCAGGAGGAACCCAGGATCCACTCCACCATTAGGGTCTGACAATGGGTCCAAGGATTTAACCCTGATACCTAATGGCAGTCAAGGTGCTGTTGTCTAGTCTGTAGAGGTCTGTGCGTCCCTCCATGGATAAGCCTTTCCAGACCATCATTGAACCACCACCAAACTGGTCATGCTGAATGATGTTCCAGGCAGCATAACATTCTCCATGGCTTCTCCAGACCCTTTCACGTCTGTCACATGTGCTCAGGGTGAACCTGCTCTCATCTGTGGAAAGCACAGGGCGCCAGTGGTGGACATGCCACTTCTGGTATTCTATGGCAAATGCCAATCCAGCTTCATGGTGCTGGGTAGTGAGCACAGGGCCCACTAGAGGATGTTGGGCCTTCAGACCACCCTCAGGTAGTCTCTTTCTGATTGTTTGGTCAGAGACATTCACACCAGTAGCATGTCTGCTGGAGGTCATTCTGTAGGCTCTGGCAGTGCTCATCCTGTTCCTCCTTGCCCAAAGAAGCAGATACCGGTCAGTCCTGCTGATGGGTTAAGGACCTTCTATGGCCCTGTCCAGCTCTCCTAGAGTAACTGCCTGTCTCCTGGAATCTCCTCCATGCCCTTGAGACTGTGCTGGGAGACGCAACAAACCTTCTATGAATGGCACGTACTGAAGTGCCATCCTGGAGAAGATGGACTACCTGTGCCACCTCTGTAGGGTTCAGGTATGGCTTCATGCTACTAGTAGTGACACTGACTGTAGCCAAATGCAACACTAGTGAAAAAACAGATGAGCAGAGAAAAATGTCAGTGGCCTCCACCTGTTAAACCATTGCTGTTTTGGGGGTCATCTCATTGTTGCCCCTCTAGTGCACCTGTTGTTAATTTCATGAACACCTGCCTTGCGCCCTGTGTTGGCTGGGATTGGCTCCAGCAGACCCCCGTGACCCTGTGTTAGGATATAGCGGGTTGGATAATAGATGGAAGTTGATAAATATTGTGTATGTCTTTATTGGTAACTTGTAACACTAATGCCTAATCACTGAGAAGAACAGCAATAGTTAGATGGTTAAGAACCCCTTCCCCCCCCTTTAAGGAATGAGTGTCTTTGAATTTTACGACAGGATTGGAGGAAGTGGCTCAAACAAGTTTGGCAAGTGATTCTCTGATGGCCTCTCTCAATCAACCCCAACAGGAAAGCCAGACTGCCTAGCTGGCAAGCTTAATGGGGGCAGGTGTGAAGGTAATCTCTGCCCCACTGGCCTCAATCTTGTATCTAAAGCCTTTAAGTACCATGATGCCCTGTTGCACGGGTGTCAAACTCTGGTCCTGGAGGGCTACAGTGGCTGCAGGTTTTCATTCTAACCATCTTCTTCATTAGTTACCAGTTTTTGCTGCTAATTAAGTTCTTTTTCTTTAGTTTTAATTAACTTGACTCAGACCCCTTTGTTGTTTCTTTTTCCTTAATTAGCAGCCTAACAACAACGAGACACAAAACGAGCCGCCACATGACCAACTCACCTGTGTCCATCACACAATATCTGAAAATAAAGAAAGGTGATGGTCTCGGTGAGGTTGATATCTCAGGTCATCAAAACATTTTGATGGTGTTCTTAGAAAAAACAGAAAACTCAACAGTTTTGGAAATGTCTGCTGTGGCAGAATGAGAATTAAATAACCGGTTTAATTAACAGGAAGAATCGGCTTCTCATTAAGAAAGTGATTGGAGTGAAATTGGTTGGAGTTTGAAGCCCCAATTTAGCTGATCATCTGTTGGCTCGTTTCACATCTCATTTCTGTTTGGCTGCCATTTAATGAAGAAAGGAATCAATTCAGAGGGCTGAATCCTTAAACACAGGGCTGTGAAAATGAAGAGTAAAGGTGTTAATTAGCAGTGAAAACTGATCACTGATTAGGAAAAGGATTAGAATGAAAACCTGCGGCCCTCCAGGCCCGGAGTTCGACACCCCTGCCCTATTGGCTGTAGGGGTTGGACAGAAAACCTATAAATTTGCTTGCTTTAACCCTCCCTCTCTCTCTTACCAACTGATAAAGGAGCATCTCATACACCATGAACTGAAAAGGACAACAAAATGAAGAGCACAGCTTCACAGCCATATTGAGACAGACATGTGGCCAGTTCTGAGAAAAGCTGACCACAAATGAAGACTTAAGTAGAGACATTTAAGTCTGAAACTACACATCAGCATAGATCAGGTTGTATGGTTGCCAATATTCACTTGTACTTTGCATATTGTTATTTTATGAATATTATCAATAACACATTGTTTAAACTGTAACTTAACTCCTGCTTGTCTTTTACTACACCTAATTTCCTGAGGTTATAAATGTAGAAGGTAAGGTGGGGAGAAGTTATGTGGTACAATACCTTATAAACAGTGGTAAGTCTGTGAGATTTGAGGCATTCTGACAAAGGCTACATATTAATAATACAAAAGGGGAAAGTACAGGAATTTATTACTCTACCAAGACAAGACAACACCAAAGCAGCTGAAACTGATTAACAAGCCCCTCTGCTACGTAACTGACCAGATCAATAGCCCAGAGGTTTCACTGACTTGATGCTATACTCTCATTAAAAAGTGTTACTTTCATTTTTTTGAGCAGTACATTATACTTGCATTTTGCTGAGAACTTGCCACAGAGCTCTGCACCTGAACTAAGTGAAAAGCGTTACACAGAAACAAATCGAGTTGAATTAGAGGAGGATAATACAGACTCTTCCACTTAGGAGATTCTACTTCTTTACGGAACAGAGCTATTCCATTTAGTGATTTACTTCTTCTGCTTCTACTGGGCATTTCAATCATTTAATACTCAAAGGCACTTTACATTAACATTAAAAAGCACCTGAAAAGAATGACCTTTTTTTATTTCTTTCCCATTAAGAAAAGAAGCATCTGAAGTGACTTGTTGAAGGTGGCAGCGGTGGGATTTGAGTTTTGTGCTTTTAAGTCCAATTCCTCTGCTGGCAAATCATATTACATACCTACATATGCAAAAAAAAAGTAAAGTAAAAAGTTTTTCAGGAAGTAAACTGTTAAAGTATTAATCCATCTATCTGAATATCTAGCTATCATTTCTCTTTCCAAAGCTCCATTAAAAAGTACTGAGATGAGTCTGATTCCAGCACTCTGGGGAATTCTGCCTTATGACACTGAAATCCTACACGGCCATTTAGGCCCTCCATTTCTACTGGATATTTCAATCATTTAATACCCAAAGGACTTTTAAAATGGAATGGAGCCACAGCCAGGCTAGTCAGGAAAAGAAAAATATCCATCAAAGTTTTAGCTAAAAGAAATTCAACTGTCAGCAATGATCAGGGCACTTTTAAATTGTTATTAATGACATTAAATCTTTAATGGATTTCAAAAGTATTTGTTCCTGCAGGAGTGCTTCCTGGCGAAAATGGATTTCATAAGTCACCCCAGCACGGCCCCGAATGCACTTAAAAAGTGAGGAATTCACTTTTACTGAGAGTGACTCGAGGACAGAACCCTTAGGAATAAAATTACTTTAATTAAGCGAATAAGAAAACTTTATATTTGATAATATTGTTAGGATTTCAGGTTTTTGCAGTGACTTTTGATGTCTTCCTTTTTGTTTTTTGGTAATTTTCACCCATCACCAGGTTTACTTACCTCGGCAGTGACATTCATGTCTCTGGTGTCAAAACATTGTAATGACTGCACAGGGCAGCAGAGGTTTTAATAGGATGGAATCAGCAGCAACGACATTCTTGTCTCTGGTGACCCTTCCTATGAAGTCAATGGACAGAGTGGGAGAGCATGGGAGGGTCCTGAGGTTGCTCAAGATGGGTGTGTGGCGCTCCTGATATCTCTGTAAAAGGACAAAGCTCCAAGTCTTTAGAGTCCTGGTGCTCCCTGTCTTGCAATACAGTATGGTTGCAAGATATGGACGCTATCCAGTGACCTGAGACGAAGATTGTAAATTTGGTTCCGCATTACGTTAACCAATCTTTGCCCTTTCACTGCATGTTCTCTGTATGACTGCATGTACTGAACCATAACACCCGCACCGTGGCAGTTCAGTATAGATACACATACTGTTATAGCTCAACTGATGGGTAAAGAAAACGCCGGTAAACGTCATCTGATGTGTGCAATTTGATTGGCTCCTCGCCGGAGTGGAGCTAAACTTTAGCTTTTTTTTTAGATACAAGGCCTTTAGTGAGCTCTTGGGCACGGCCATCAGCAGTGTGTCTGTTTGTGGAGAGAGTGTCGACCTCATCGAGAGGTTTACTGACCTTGACCACAAGGCCTTGACCTTCTGGTGACTCTTCATATGAAGTCAGTAGACGGACTGAGAGAGCATGGGGGGTCATGAGGTCACTGGAAAGGGGTGTGTGGCGCTCCTGATATCTATGTCTTTAGAGTCCTGGTGCTTACTGTCTTGCTATATGGTTGTGAGACATGGACGCTATCCAGCGACCTGAGATGAAGACTAGACTCCTTTGGTACCGTATCTCTTTGGAGAATCCTTGGGTACCACTGGTTTGACTTTGTGTTGCTCATGGAGTCCCAAATGAACAACATTACCTGCATTGTGAGGGGGCGTCAGTTAGAGCACTACGACCATGTGGCACAATTCCCCAACAGTGATCCGGCTTACAGGACCCTTATTGTTGAGGACCCGAGTGGATGGACCAGGCCAAGGGGACGCCCACGTGACACCTGGATGCAGCAGACAGAGGGTCATGTCCGGAGCGTGGGACTGGACAACGTGTCTGCCTGGGGATCTCAAGCTATTTTGTTGTGTGGCGGGTGCAGCAAAGCCCTGTACCAGTGCATGCTCCCCAACCTGACCTGACCTGACCTGACCGTTCTCTTGGATTGTCTTTGCTTTGCTTTCTATTTAAATAAATAAAGATTGAAATTAATCTGGCATCCTAATGAAATTAAAGCTTGGTAGTGTATGACAAGTGTGTGTTTTAAATAGCACGTAAGATGGACACAAAATACACTAAATAAGTACAATGACTTTATGCCACCAGATTTAAATACAGTAAAACCTCGCTAATCCGTCAGGGGGTCGGGACCGAAAACAGAACAGCTACTTTAAAACTGATATACAGTAGATCAGTTTAGCGTATAGTCATATTTACAAAACAAATTATATTAACAAAATACAGTATAATACAGTATTAACAAAATTAATTAATTCATATAAAATTGTAACAACCAACATAATAAGCAAACACAACTCAGAGGCAATGGAGTTTTCTACTGCGTGGGTTTCCTCCCACAGTCCAAAGACATGCAGGTTAGGTGCACTGGCAATTCTAAATTGTCCCAAGTGTGTGCTTGGTATGTGTGTGTGCCCTGCGGTGGGCTGGCACCCTGCCCGGGGTTTGTTTCCTGCCTTGCGCCCTGTGTTGGCTGGGATTGGCTCCAGCAGACCCCCTGTGACCCTGTAGTTAGGATATAGCGGGTTAGATAATGGATGGAGTTTTCTACGTTTTACTTGGAGTCTTTGTTCCGTAACAAATGGTGCCCTGTCTTACACCCCGTTATCTGGGTTACTGCGCACACCTCCACAACAATAAAAGAAAGCTCTCCCTACCAATCAGTTTATCTCCAGCCATTCACGGTCTGTCTTTCTCTTTACCGCAAACACTCCTGCTTATTGTCTCCTGGCTCCCTACTCAAAACTCCCTTCGACAGTATCTTCCTTTTTCTCCCAACTTCTCCTGTCACTCGTGCCCGTCCCCCCTTACAGAATAGAAGCCCCTCACCCAGTCCCATCACTTACAGCACTCATTCCACCCTTGCTGCTCCCCCACAGCACATCACAAGCTGCCTGCACACCACAATATATTAACAAAACATAGCAGAATTTAAAATGAAAATTACAATGCAGAAGAATATTAATACAAAATAACATTACCGTCAGTGGTTTCTGTGTTTTTCAACTTTAATAATAATAATGATTCATTTTATTTATAAGGCACTTTATATTTGCAGTAAACCTCAAAGTGCTACATAAAAAATTTAAACAAAGACACAACAAGATAAAAACAAAGAGAAAACAATAATTACAGGCAATTTTGTTAATATGCTTTCCTAAACAGAAAAGTATTTTGTCGGCATCTTGCTTTTTATATTGTTCACTGTTGTTCTTCCTACCCCGTAAATTGAAGCAATACTTGATGCACTTTCGCCGTTTCATAAACATTTAATAATTTCAGTTTTTTGTGATAATTCCAGCACAATGCGCATACATTTATCAGCCATACAAAGTATAGTAGATTAATTACAACAAAAGAGAAAAGCCACGAAACGCTATTAAAACTGAAGGTACATAACTGATGCCATGATTTCAAAATGCAGCCTGACACGTTGTGCTGGCGGAGAACAAAATGTGGTAGCACGAGGGAGAGCTGTTTGAAAGCGCACAGCTCGTAGGGTACCGCGAAGCAGTAGGGATAGATGGCGCTGGTGTTTTTGCCTTGGAGACTGACGGTTAATTGAGAGACGGATAATCAAGGTCTTACTGTAATATAATATGTCATGTGAATACTGTTACCCTTCAGCTTTCTTAACATGTTGTATGGCGGTCTCTAAAAGTAAAAGGTCCCATTCACTGTCTCACCTCACCTGCCAGGGCTCATGTTACTGTGAAAGTATGGCAGTAGATGCATTATGGCTTGGACTCTCATAGTCTCGCAGAGCATGGCGTATAACACATACAGTGCATCTGGCGACCCCGAGTTTAAAAGTGGGTGGGAACAATTAGATGACTCACTGAGTGTCTAAACCAATCCAATGCCTCCTGAAGACGGCATTGAAAGTGGGGATTTGGAATGGTCTGCTCCGACCGAGAGCAACGACAAACTGTCCAAAACATCTCCTAAAATAAAAAACCTTATTAAACATAAAAATGTGTGTCTCGAGTGTAGAGAACAGATTTCAAGTGTTAAAACTAAACATAACTGGTAAAAACAGATTATAAATTGGCAGTCAAAGACATCAATAGACTAGCAGTGAAAGAGAATGAAACATTGTCACTGCTGTTCATTGTTACGATGATAACATTGGGTGGAATATTGAAAGAAATGGCAGCTATCTCCGTGGAAAATATGAAATGCAAAATACCCATTCAAAGTAAGCGATGCATCACACCCCACCCAAAGAAAGTGAAAAGGACTGGCGTAAAGAGAGTGGATAACAAGGAACCTCAGGAGATGCAGTTTCAGTCCTTAGTACTCTTGAATCAGTAAATGTGCCTCATGATGCGGACAGAACTATGGACAAGGGTGCAGAGCATCCACCTTCTGAATGAATAACTAAATGAAGTCAACAATATAGCCACCACGATTCAACGAGTAGCACATTTACAGGTCACAATCCTTATCTAAACTCTATTTGTTGTTGTTATGCCGTATACTGCTGCAATGGTCAAAAGAACAGAAAGAAATCGTAGCTAACAGAGGCATTTCTTAAACGCATGGAGCCAAGTATCTGCAATGCCCTTGAGAAAATAAAATATATTGTAATACAATGCGGACATGTTTTTCAGGATAATGTAAAATATATGTGGATCAAATATACAGGGTGGGCCATTTATATGGATACACCTTAATAAAATGGGAATGGTTGGTGATATTAACTTCCTGTTTGTGGCACATTAGTATATGTGAGGGGGGAAACTTTTCAAGATGGGTGGTGACCATGGTGGCCATTTTGAAGTCGGCCATTTTGGATCCAACTTTTGTTTTTTCAATAGGAAGAGGGTCATGTGACACATCAAACTTATTGGGAATTTCACAAGAAAAACAATGGTGTGCTTGGTTTTAACGTAACTTTATTCTTTCATGAGTTATTTACAAGTTTCTGACCACTTATAAAATGTATCCATATAAATGGCCCACCCTGTATATTTTTAAGATTATACAAGGGTAAATCAAAAAGTAAAGGCAATTTGAAAATTATGTGATAACCACTATGGATAAAAGCTGACGCAATACAACACACTCACAATGACTTATGGGTAGTTCGAACATACACAGTGCAGTAATCTGCCATTAGTTTATTTGAAGCCAAGGTCAAACGAACATGGACACTTCGCTACGGGACTGCACTATTGTTGAACAATGTGCCACACTGAGATCTCTTTACGCAGAGGGTGTGAAGCCTGCTGAAATTCACGGAAGGATGTTGGCCTGTGCAGTTCATTAAGCTGTTTCGATACCCATATTGTGCAAACTTTATGGTACCCAAAGTCATCATGCGCAGTGACATGTGCAGATCTATAGCTGATATCCAAATGTGCAGCAACAGAGGACAACGTAATACACTGGTCTATGTGTGACACATTCTCCTGTGTTCCTTGTGTTTTGTTAATAGAACCCCAAGATGTGGGGCCACCACCCTGATGCTACGACTGAACGTCTGCCTCATTGGTTGTGAGAATGGGAGTGAATCCTTCAATGGATCATTGTCTTCTGAATGCTTCAATCTTCTTCTTCTTCTTCCTGAGGGGGTTTTCCAAGAGTGTCAAATTTGGGGCATATGCAAAATAAACATAGACAGGAACTCTGGGAATTTAAGTATACCATTAAGTGTACCATTGTTTATTAGAATGTATGTGTTTCTACTTCATTTTTTCCCACTTCTGTGTGGGGTCGATGTCCTTCATTAACCTTCTCTATACAGCTCAGTCCCTCACCTCCATGTCGGTCAGCCTCTTTTCCTTCAAATCTTCTCTTACTTTTTCCATCCATCTCTGCTTTGGCCTCCCTCACTTTCTCTTCCCCTGTACTTCCATTCCCATCACTCTTTTGCCCACATAATTCATTGTCTTTCCTCATCACATGTCCATACTACTTTAGCCTACTTTCCTGTCCTTTCTTAGACGTCTTGCCCACTTTTGCTGTACCTCCGATTGGCTCATTTCTTGTTCTGTCTTTTTTTTTGTATCATCCATCTTAACATTATCATTTCTGACACATTTGACCTCTTCTCCTGCTCTTCCTTTACTGTCCATGTCTCAGCTCCATACGTCATTGCTGGTTTTATCACTGTCTTAAAAACCTCACCTTTAACCTTCGCCTTAATTCTTTGCTCACACAATACTCATGATACCTTCTCGCAATTGCCCTATCCACACTGCGCTCTGTGGTTTATCGCTGCATCTAGTTTTCCATCTTGGGTTACCACTGACCCTACATATTTAAATTTATCCACTCTTTTCAATCGCTCTCCCAGCAGGCTAACTTCTGAATCCTGATCATCATTAAAAATCATATATTCTGTCTTTTTCCTATTTATCTTTAATCCTCTATCTTCCAAAGTAATCACTTGTGAGTATTGATTTTCTGCTTTATGTTTTTTTTTCTTTTGGATATTGTCTTGGGATTGCAGATTACGACTTGTTTGCAGTGGATTGCCTTTTTAGGCAGCCCCTTTGTCTTGTTTTAGCAATTCTTTGTACTTCTTTTGATGTTTCAAATAAATTCCTTTTTTATAAGATTCTTGATGGACTTGTTTCTCATGTCATTGGATTTGTATCTATCTATAGTATATAGTGCCTTTCCTATCTATCTATCTATCTAATCATATAGTACCTTTGCTATCTATCTATCTACCATATAGTGCTTTTCCTATCTATCTAATATTGTCTTTCATATCTATCTAATAGTGTCCTTCATATCTATCTTATAGTGTCCTTCATATCTATCCTATAGTGTCCTTCATATCTATCTTATAGTGTCCTTCATATCTATCTTATAGTGTCCTTCATATCTATCTATCTATCTATCTATCTAATAGTGTCCTTCATATCTATCCTATAGTGTCCTTCATATCTATCTAATAGTATCCTTCATATCTATCTAATAGTGTCCTTCATATCTATCTTATAGTGTCCTTCATATCTATCTTATAGTGTCCTTCATATCTATCTTATAGTGTCCTTCATATCT
>JANRMT010062857.1:29873253-29896140 GCA_026402145.1 Polypterus bichir lapradei | reverse complement strand
CCTATAGTGTCCTTCATATCTATCTTATAGTGTCCTTCATATCTATCTAATAGTATCCTTCATATCTATCTTATAGTGTCCTTCATATCTATCTTATAGTGTCCTTCATATCTATCTAATAGTGTCCTTCATATCTATCTTATAGTGTCCTTCATATCTATCCTATAGTGTCCTTCATATCTATCTAAGTGTCCTTCATATCTATCTTATAGTATCCTTCATATCTATCTAATAGTGTCCTTCATATCTATCTAATAGTATCCTTCATATTTATCTTATAGTGTTCTTCATATCTATCTATCTATCGTATAGTACTTTTCATGGCTATCCCTCCATCCACATATGCACACTGATATATGTGAAGCACATTTAGAGGGAATTGTCACCAAAAAACTGCAGTGAAGATAAAATTAAGAGCACAATCACAGAGAAGTGTTATTAGTGATCAATATATTGTAGGCGTCAGATACACAATGAAAGTCTGTGTGAATGACTCACAAACAGGCGCAGCAGACATTGAAAATGTGCCCAAATGCATGACACATTTAGTACGAGCAAAGCCTAAATGGGCAGCCCAGCGATAGATATTAGTGAAGCACATGCTGTAGACAGGATAGTCATTGAGAATCTGCTTTAGGGAAGCACATACAGACAGTCACATAACACTCCTGTCAATGAACTTAAGAACATAATATATTTGACAAAGGAGAGGAGACCACTTAGTCCACCAAGCCTGTGCGTTTAGCTAATTGCTAAGCTGTCCCAATATCTCTTCCAGATTCTTCTTAAAGCTTGTCAAGGTTTCTGCTTATCTCCATGTCTCAGAAGTTTCCACCCAAGAGTCCCACAACTCTTAATGAGGGGCATTAGAGCAGGGCAGTTGTGGAGAAATGTGTATTTTTGAATCTCAGGCAGTCAGGACTAAAGCTGAGATTGACATTACTGTCGTTGAAGAGTAGACATTTTGGAAGGACCGGCACACAAAATGAATATTAGCAGAGCACACAAGGTCAGGGTGGCCATGGTTGAACCCATGCTTATATAGTTAAGGCAGCTACAGGAAGCCCAGATGAGTGCTGCACACACGTTATAGAAGTTGAACTGTCCTAGAAAGCCTGTCTGGATACAGCGCTGCTAGGCAAGGCCATCTTGGACTGCATATGTCAGTAGATGACCAAGCCGCAGGGCTAACTCTCTTTGTGTAAGAGCACAATCACAGAGCCTTTCATGCCGTAGTCACAGGCACCTTGTCTTCTTCGTTATCTTAACACCCTGCATACCTAACATAAAAACACTCAGGCCTTTACAGGCACAGCGGCTACAAAAAGACGGCCATTTCATTTGGATGGAGCCTCTACCCGGAACTGTGAGTGTATGTGACAGTAGGAGTCCAGGATCTGCTGAGACTCCACTTTGTTCATTTGCCAGGAAAACAAGGCACACACACACACATGCTTTTCATTCGAGGCACTGGGGCAGAGGGGAATTAAAGGGGGCCACACAGGAACCGCACCAAACTCACTCATTTACTTGTACGTGTTGTGACAGAGGAATGCGATTTTGAATAAACACAGCAATTCTTGTTCAACTCTGAGACTAAAATGTACCGCAGCGCTGCTTAAACGCTCACATTCTATAACACAAATTCGAAAGAACTTTGCCGAGTATACTTTGCGATATACATTGTCTTCTTTTGTACAATGTAATCGACTTACAGTTTGATTTCAAATACAATTTATTCTCCCCTCTGATCCACAAAAAAAGTGACCGTATGTGCCTCACGTCTGTTTGGGTCAGGTTAGGGTTAGGTTAGGGGATAATGCCATAAAGGCCCGTAATGGCACACTTGGTTCCCTAATTAGACTCTAATTATTTTTCAGCTTTATTCCACCCCCCACTAACTAGGGATCTGCACTGGCAATCGTGAAGTTGCCGGTTCGAATCCTGTAAATGGCAAAAGGGACTCTGCTCTGTTGGGCCCTTGAGCTAGGCCCTTAACCTGCAATTGCTGAGCGCTTTGAGTAGTGAGAAAAGCGCTATATAAATGCAAAGAATTATTATTATATAGATTTCTTATTTTTAAATAGTGAATAAAATTCCTTTTTTATCAATAATTTATAAATAATCTTATTTAATAAAATTAATAATATTAATATTGATACAATCAATATTAATAAAATTAATCATAATCCTAAAAATTTTAAAACTCCCTGACATGTTTTTAATCACCAAAACCAACCCCCCCAATAATTTAAATAAATAAATAAATAAATAATCCATAAATACCCACTCATGAGTTCCCCACTATTATTTTTCATCCAATCCCATTAGGAACCAGGTATTCAAATCCCTAATCCATTTATTTTCTGCTTTTAATCTTCTTGTTTTATTCCAATTAGCCTTTTGCTCCAGCCCAAACATTATCGGTTTATGTCCTTCTTGTGCAAAGTGAAGGTATAGAATTGTTTTTATCTTTTGGTTATTAAAAAGTTTGAGATATTGGACAAATCTTTCCAGTAAAGCGTTTTTAGTTTCCCCTATATAGATCATTCCACAAGTGGAGCACTGTATCCCACATAGTGATCCCCCGCCATAAAACGGTTCAGCTAGTGAGCCCCCACTATATTGCGTATTTTTCTGTGGAACATATCTAATTTTCTATCGCGGAAATCTGCAGTATTATAGTGATCGTTTTTTTATGGGTTTTTGACAATTGTTAAGTTGAAGCAAGCATTTTTCTATGCTAAACTATTAATAACAACAATGTATTACTGTAATTATAACATATATATACCTGTACTGTATATAAATAAAAAGGAGTAAAAATTCAATAAGTACATACTACTTGTAGTGTACTTTGCAGCCAATTCATATAACAAAGCATACACTTTTCATTTGTCACTACGTGTGCTAGACAAGAGTTCGTTAGAACAATTATAATTTATAATAACTATAACATAACTGTAAATATTGACTAAAATGCAGCAAAAAGTCAATATGTAAATAAAATAATGAACATTTAAGTAATACAGTACAGTAAATCATTAAACATAGTTACATTGTACACTATGGTAGACAGAGTTTTGTGTTGCAGTACCCACACGATTTCTTACAAGGCCCGTTATTGGCTGAAGGAGGAGACTCAACCAATCAGAACAGGATTTTCATTCCCTTGGGCTCTGATTGGCTGCTGCTAACGTGGTGTAATCTTGCAAGGACAGCAAGCGTGGGTCTCCGACGCATCTCAGTTCTCTGTGTATCGCGTACCTTGCTTGTGGCCAGATTGTTGTGAGCAAACTTTTTGTGAACTTTTCGTTTTGTTTTAAGCTCTACGATGGCTCCCAGGCATCCTGCATCTTCTAAGCCTTCTGGTAGTAGTGAGCCTAAGCGCCAGAGGAAGACCTTGACCATTCAGGAGAAGGTAAAACTTCTGGATATGCTTCGGGAAGGAAAGCGTTATGCGGACGTCGCTCACCATTACAAGTTTACATGTGTTTGCAGCATGTGGGAGGGGTATTTTAAGGCTTAAACTATAACAAAATGTTTATTTATATGGTCTTTCTATATTGCGGATTTTCACCTATTGCTGATGGGTATGGAACGTAACTTCTGCGATAGGCGGGGGATCACTGTATGTGGAATTTTTGTTTATCCCAGAGAGAGATTTGTTTGCAGCAGGAAAATACAAAAAAAAAAACAAAAAAAAAAAAAACAGAAGGCCATGCTACAGAGATCCAATAAATAAAGACACAACATTTGACAAGCAAGGTTATTGCATAAACACACGCTCAAGATTAATCGAGAGAGGAGAGGTCAGGAGCAGACACTGATACAGGGCATCGCCGCACCCACCACATGACAAACCACCTCGCGACCCCAGATTATGACCCGAGTGCAGCCATGCAACAGGTGACACCTCAGCACCACACTCGTTCAGATGGAATGGAACCAATGTGAAGTTTTTTATGGTGGCTAGAGTGCCAATTCTGCCACCAAGTTTTTCCCTGCAGGTTGGGGGGTCTACTTGCAGGGCTGGATGCAGGTTAACATCCTATCCTGGTTGGAGCAATTGCAGATTAACTATTTGAGGACTGAATAGTTTTTCCAGTTTTCTGAAAAGCACACAAAGCAACACTTTCACACACAAATCAATATAAAACGTTTTTTGCTGCATGTTATGGCTGGGATCGGCGCCCACTCAGCAACTCTGGAAACAGCAGGGGCAGCTCGATGACCAACAAGAATTTGCGGATGCCTGGCTATCTTCGTGCAGCAGTAGCGGTCGCAGTATGACGCAATTTGGTTTGTAACTCTTTTCATCGTAAGAGGTGGGTGAACGTTGGAGTAGGCGTATTAGCTACACGGACATGTTCATCACCACGATCAGCTGATGCTGGTCCCTTCACTTTTGTTTTCGACCTCCAGATCATGTACTTCAAAATCTGACACCTTAGAGTCCAACTCAACGATATGATAGGCAAGACGTCGTCCACGGAGTATTTTGCTTTGCGTATTCGCTTTGGTCTTTCGCCAGATGTTGATGCCATTTGTGGGGTTTGCTCTTTGCTATTTATGCACACGCAGGAAATCTCAGTCAGATCAACGTAGCTAACTTTAAAGAGAGTCAAACTAAAACATAATGGCGAGTTTTGCCCCAGTTTACAGCTGGTTACCGTCCTCTACCCCTGAATTTCGACAAAAGTCGACATCTGTCCTGAAAGAGTTAAGGGCCTGTGAATATGCGGGTTCTTCTTCAGGCTCCTGTTTCCGTTTTGGGAGCTCTCGATCCCGACATCATTTGTAAAGTCACCGGATGAGCTGGACATTGAAGACATCACAACGAAGCAAGGGGATGGTGCAAAAATGTGTAAACAGTGCTTTTATTTCAAACAAAAACAAACTGTTCAAATAAATAGTGCAGTGTTTCTAAAAGTCATCAAATAAATAATCCATTAAAACGGTTAAGAATGTGGAGGTTAAAATCCAATAAACAAATCAATCCTTTAAAAAACGAGGTTAAAACAATGGCTGGAAGCAATCCTTTAAGACCAAAGCCGGCGCCATTTTTCTACCTGGCGGCTCCCCAGCTTCACCCATCCAGGCTATGTATGCACCAGGGTAGTCGTCCTACCTGCAGCTGACCTTCTTGTTCCAGTCTTTAGCCTTATGGTCCTAGGCTCCGCAGGACTCTCCTGACAGACTTGGGTTCCCCAGTGACCAGGGTGCTCACGCTAGGGCTTCCACCTCCAAAGCCTCCCGACTCCCGCTACCTTTTGTGGCGTGTCAACCACCTTTCGGTCGGTAACTCCTACTTCTATAAAGCGCTCAGCAGGAGCGACCACTTCTAGCTGCCCCACCAGAGTGTCGGCCTAACACTCCTGAGGGCCTCTTCTCCCAGCTGAATGATATTATAGCGAGCCTGTTCTTGCTCGCTCACACCGGCTCCTTCTCTTACTACTTCTCTTTCTTCCTCCTTTAACCTCCGTTCTCTTAATCAGATTTTTCTACCCCTCTGCACTTGCGCTCCTACTGATATATAATGGGGATGTGGCTCAGGTGTGGCAATTAGCAGCTCTCAGCATCAATTATGGATGTGGATGATTCCTCACCTGTGCACTTAAGCACGGAAGCCCCCGCATCAAGTAGTACCCGAGAACCGCTCTGGCCACACTACCACACCCCCTCTTTAAGCAGCAAGTGTGGTGATTATCTATTGTGATAGACGGCCGGGGACCTTGCCCCACTGGGAGGCCTGGAGAAGCAGGGGACTGGGAGTGGGGCAATTCCTTCCCCAGGATGCAAGAGGGCAGCCACCCTGGATTGTGCGGGAGCCATGGAACAGGAAGGCTGAGCCCTGTGAGGATCTGTGGCCACCAAAGGACTGAGGAGCCTTGGACCACAGGAAGTTCTGCCGAACCAGGAAGCAGGTACACCCGTAGTGCTTCCAGGTGCCCATGTAGCACTTACGCTACACCAGGAAGTGCTGCAGGGAGATCATCAGGGAGCACCGGGATCACATTCTGGGTGCATTATGAAAGGGGCCACCTCACACCATTCAGGGAGCCGGAGTTGGGTGGAAGAGGACGGAGCTTGCGAGGAGCGGAGTAGAGGTGGCAGAAGAAAGAAAGTAAAGGACTGAGTAATCATGTGAGTCTTTGGGCACTGTGGTTGTGCTGTGCTGTAAAGAAGAATAAAAAGAGTGCTTTTTCGACATCTGGATGTCTCAGTGCCTGTGTGTCTGGGCTATCTTTTACACTACTTAAAAACTGGGCTTTTTCATCTGAGCCGTGGACCCGCTATACTGCAAGGCCTCGCCCAAGGGCCTAACAGAGTAGAGTCACTTTGGCTGTTTTACACGATCTGAACTGGCAACCATTCGATTGCCAGTGCAGATCCATAGCCTCAGAAGCCACCACTCCACCTAAAATTAATGCAAAGATTAATACCAAAATCTAAATTGCTTGTGTGTGTGTGTGTTTGTGTCTAAACCTTGTCCAGAGTTTATTCCTGTCTTGCGTTCTATGATTGCTGGGACAGGCTCCAGCACCCTCCTCAACCCCCAGGTAGGACAAAGTAGTTTCGAAAATGGCTGACTATACAGTCAATAAGGGGCTCATGCATGATATGTGCTTTCACTTGGAGAAACGTTGGTGAAACTTTAGTTTTAGGGAATGAAAAAACGCATCTTTTATTCATTTACCGTTACATAACCAGACCTTAACAAAAACTTTGTCTACTCCTCATGACACCCATAGAACATCAGTAGAGTGGTTACTCGTCCACACAGTACGTACTTCACTCGATCAACTTTCTTTATGGTTGTCCTGCCTATTTAGGCCCAACTCGTACACATCTTCTGTGAGAGGTCTCAACGTGTGTATTGACTTAGGCACAATTTCAATGTCCGCCGCGCCTGCATGTGAGTCACTCGCACAGATTTTCTCTGCCTGTCTGACTTCGACATGGCCTGCATTACTAATGAAGATTTTTCCGTGATTGCACTGTCAATTTTTTCCTTCCTTAGTGCAGTTTTTTTTTGTAATACATCTTACACATTTTCTCTGACATCTCTTATATACGTGCTTCAGATTTTCAGTCATAGAGCTCCACAAGTGTCCATCATGTTGGTTTCTGGGAGCTCCTCATTATAAAACAAGGGATTTCTGCCAGCTGACAGTTTTCAATCAGTCCAAATTAAAAAAACAAACAAAAAAAAAAAAAAACAAACAAAAAAAACGTTGGCCGAAATTTCTGTACATAAAGCCATGTTGGAAACACATGCCAAAATTCTACAAGCTTTGCAGGTAGCACAGCCAGCTCCAGCACTTATTTCACAAGTCCATTATTTCCAAGAATTACTGTTCACAAAAACAATCCAATGCAGGTCAGGAAGGCCAGTCTTCGATGATTAAAATATTAATCTTTAATGATTTTTTTAATCTTCTCCAAATAATGGGAGACAAAAGCCAGAATGACGTGCAAAACTGAATCAATGACAGGAGGTCAGGCCAGTTTTCCACGTTGAAGGCCCTGCAAGGCGTTATATTCCGCATGTTTACATGGCGATTCACAGCAATGTTGGTCTCCGAATTCAAAATAAAAGCCTTTAGCAAACAGAAAAATGTCACGTTAAGGTGATTGCTGTTTCTGGGCAGCCACAATAACGGACACTTGAAGTTTGTGAGACTCAAGAACTGTGTGAATAGCACAAAGAACGGGCCTGTCTACTTTACTCTTCACTCTGTGACACCTCTGACTACAAGTATAACAGCAGGTCAGGTCACTTGCAGATATTCTCAGATGGTCCTGCAGTTATGGAGTGTATTGATAAGGGGGATGAAACAGAGAGGAGAGGAGTCGGGGGGGGGGGGGGGGACTTTGTTTCTGAGTGCAAAAAGAATTGTCTGCAACATAACATCAGCAAAACCAAGGAACTGATCATTGACAACAGCAAAGAGTCTCTGTGTCTGATCACTACTCAGGGAGTGGATGTGGAGGTGATGCACTGCTATAACTACATTGGGGTCCGCATTAATTACAGGTTGGACTGGTCTTGGAACACTGAGGAGCTATATAAGAAAGGTATTTTTCCTTAGGAGACTGCGTTCCTTTAAAGTGGGAGGTGACATCTGTCACATCTTCTACAACTCTGTAATGGTCAATGTGATTTACTACTCTGTGGTGTGCTGGGCACGTAACATCACTTCAAGAGAGGCCCACCTAATCAACAACCTAATTAAAGGGACAGACTCAGTTATGGGACACACTCTGGACCCCCTGGGAGGTCGTAGTGGAGGAGAGAATTAAAACAAAACTGAGTGCCATTGTGAACAATACTGCACATCCTCTCTGTGACACAACACCACTGAGGACTTTCAGACAACAAGTCAGTACAGCAGAAGTGTGTGAAGAAACACTACTGGGGGTCCTTAATACCAACAGCAATACGCCTGTATAATGCCTTACAATGACTGAGAAGTTTTCTTTTTAGTCATTCTGGTGCGTGAACCTAATTATTGCGTATGAACAGCTGTGAGGTTATAATTGAGTCTAGTTTCTTAAATAATGATTTGTTAATGTATATAGAGATGCTTTGAAATAGAAACAGAAACTTGGGAAGGATTTTCATCTTCACAGTACTGATTCTCACTGCTAAAGACAATCTTTATAGCCTGTTTTGGATTTTATTTACCAAGTGTGTCAGTATAAGTGGAAAACTATCATATAGAATATCACCATATAGAATACCATGTGTCACTGAAGTATAATTACCACAACTGACAAAGAATTTTCTACCTGTCAAATAAGACTCAAACCAATTTAAGACATTACTAGAAAGGACCATCCACTGACTAAGGCGAATTATAAGAATATTGTGATCAATGGTATGAAATGCGGCAATCTCTATCTATCTATTCATAGTTTGTGCTTGAAAGTTTGTGAACCCTTTAGAATTTTCTATATCTCTGCATAAATATGAACTAAAACATCATCAGATTTTCACATAAAGAGAAACCAGTTAAACAAATGAGACAAAAATATTATACTTGGTCATTTATTTATTGAGGAAAATGATCGAATATTACATATTTGTGAGTGGCAAAAGTATGTGAACCTCTAGGATTAGCAGTTAGTTTGAAGGTGAAATTCGAGTCTGGTGTTTTCAATCAATGGGATGTCAATCAGGTGTGAGTGGGCACCCTGTGTCATTTAAAGAACAGGGATCTATCAAAGTCTGCTCTTCACAACACACGTTTGTGGAAGTGTATCATGGCACGAACAAAGGAGATTTCTGAGGACCTCAGATAAAGAGTTGTTGATGCTCATCAGGCTGGAAAAGGTTACAAAACCATCTCTAAAGAGTTTGGACTCCACCAATCCACAGTCAGACAGACTGTGTACAAATTGAGGAAATTCAAGACCATTGTTACCCTCCCCAGGAGTGGTCGACCAACAAAGATCACTCCAAGAGCAAGGCGTGTAATAGTCAGCGAGGTCACAAAGGACCCCAGGATAACTTCTAAGCAACTGAAGGCCTCTTTTACATTGGCTGATGTTCATGTTCATGAGTCCACCATCAGGAGAACACTAAACAACAATGGTGTGCATGGCAGGGTTGCAAGGAGAAAGCCACTGCTCTCCAAAAAAAACATTGCTGCTCGTCTGCAGTTTGCTAAAGATCACGTGGACAAACCAGAAGGCTATTGGAAGAATGTTTTGTGGACAGATGAGACCAAAATAGAACTTTTTGGTTTAAATGAAAAGCGTTATGTTTGGAGAAAGGAAAACACTGCATTCCAGCATAAGAACCTTATCCCATCTGTGAAACATGGTGGTGGTAGTATCATGGTTTGTGCCTGTTTTGCTGCATCTGGGCCAGGACGGCTTGACTTCATTGATTGAACAATGAATTCTGAATTAAACCAGAGAATTCTAAAGGAAAATGTCAGGACATCTGTCCATGAACTGAATGTCAAGAGAAGGTGGGTCATGCAGCAAGACAACGACCCTAAGCACACAAGTCATTCTACCAAAGAATGGTTAAAGAAGAATAAAGTTAATGTTTTGGAATGGCCAAGTCAAAGTCCTGACCTTAATCCAATCGAAATGTTGAGGAAGGACCTGAAGTGAGCAGTTCATGTGAGGAAACCCACCAACATCCCAGAGCTGAAGCTGTTCTGTACGGAGGAATGGGCTCAAATTCCTCCTAGCCGGTGTGCAGGAATGATCAAAAGCTACTGGAAAAGTTTAGTTGCAGTTATTGCTGCAAAGGGGGGTCACACCAGATACTGAAAGCAAAGGTTCACATACTTTTGCCCCTCACAAATATGTAATATTCAATCATTTTCCTTAATAAATAAATGACCAAGTATAATATTTTTGTCTCATTTGTTTAACTGGTTTCTCTTTATCTACTTTTAAGACTTGAGTGAAAATCTGATGATGTTTTAGGTCATATTTATGCAGAAATATAGAAAATTCTAAAGGGTTCACAAACTTTCAAGCACAATTGTATCTATCTATCTATCTAAATACAATGCACAGAACAGAACACAAGTCATCCTCAGTACAATCAACAGCACACAGCCCAATGTTGCACCCTGAACACTACCAGCGGGTTTCTTTGCATAAGTTTTTTATATATTTTTTGTTGCTTGAGCAAGAGAAGATAAATGTAAGTGCCTGACCTGCACGATCAAAGTTCTCCTTGTGTTTTCGTAGCCTTCGACAGCGCAAAGCTTGGTGATTTTCACATTTCTCCTAACTTGAACATTGACAGTTGTTGCATTGTGAACAGTGCTTAGGGTGCCGACATCTTCCTTGTCCTCCCACTCGACTGCAATCATTTAGCCTTTTTGCTATGCACCTACTTGCACTGATGGGACTGAATTCACCAGGTATATCATGGCGGTTCAGTCATCTGGTGCCACATGCATCAGTTTCAGTCTCCGTGTCAATGTCTGATAACCAGTTCACCTTGTCATTACTATTGCTTGATTTAACTAATGGTAATATTTTAGTATGTTCTAAAAATGGCTTTACAGCTTCTCATTTACACGCCATTCTGTATTTTGTTTAAAGGTTTCACACCCTCATGAATACTGATGAGTGGCAATACACATAGAAATATATTCATGACTTTATTAGAACATGATTTTATTTCACCCACTAGATGGCAACAGAATACTGTCCCAAGTGTTATTCAGGGTTTATTGCTGTACATTCTACACTCGGGCTTAACCGTTTTTACATACAGTTTCGTGCCTCAAAGATGTTTGGAGTAAACACCAAGGAAGTTAAATGTACAGCCATTCCTTGTGTTTTAGGGGTGGAGCCCAAGGAGGCAGGGCCACCCGGGCGTCACTACTGCTGGGTCCTCTGTCTGACTTTAAACTGAGGTCACAATGAAGCCTCCAGCAGTGCTTCTTTGAGTCTAAGTATTGCTTTTCATTTTGTTATTTCTGGTTTCCGGATTTTTTGCTTGAATTTTTGGACTTCCCTTGGGAATATGTATTGGGACTTGCTCACTTCAGATTACCATTTAGGTAAATCTGTTTTGTTCTTTTTGTGCAATTTTCACTCATTTTTGCACTTTTCCAATTTTTGTTAATAAATTCTCAAGTTTCTAAAAATTCCTGAGTGGACTGTATCTACAAGTCAGAATTTTACAGTTTTCTATTCCTAAGTACATTTTGCTCTTTTTGTGTAATTTTTGCTCTTTCCTGATTTTTATTAATACATTCTCAAGTTTCTAAAGATTCCTGTCCGTATTGTATCTACAAGTCAGAATTTTACAGTTTTCTCTTCCTTGTATGACATTTTTGTACTTTTATTGTAATTTGAACACATTTTGGGCCTGCGTAGGCCAAAGCTTCCAGGTAGTAGTTGTCTGTGTCTGCCCAAACGTGAGGCTACATCTAGACTGACCAGTGAAGGCCTTGGCCGGCTTTGTGGAATATTTGCAGGCCTCGCACCCCATTTTTGTCATATTTGAAACTCCATATCACAACAACATATCACACCGCCGTACCATTCTACTCAGGAGGAACAGATGAAACAAGCTGGAAAAGCATAAATCTGTCACAGATGTCATAAAGAAAACATACACACACACACACACACCCACCCACTTGCACACAGACACGTGAACATCTGGCACACATCTGCCTTGGTTCTCCTACTCCTCCCAGTGATTAAACAGATGGCAGGCGTCCGTACATTTAAAGTGCGTCAGGAGAGGAGTAGGAGTGATAAGCTCACCGCTCTCAGTCTTGAGCAGTTTGAACTTTCCATTTTACTTGGCTGTTGGTGCAAGTCTGCATGGTAACACCTGAGAGAGCTTCCCATCGAAACACTAAAATTGTATCAAAGCTAAACATATTACCATCAGGGCTCAGAAATCCTATGACTTTTATTGCTACTACTGCTGTGCTGCAGTAATAATGCTGCTGACGTAATAATACAGGCGCACTGCTGCACATTAACACTGTCAGTCCTAAAAGGATGAATGTGTTGTAGCATTTCTACAAGATTGACTACCATAACCACTGCTAAAAATCACAATACTAACGTCTTCTAATAGTGCTACTGCCATCCAACAGGGAGTAATATACAGTACACTGCTACAAGTAAATATGTAACCACTGATAGTAAATTGTAGGACTACAATAATCGGCCTATTTATCCATGAATTGTTATACATACATGCACTGCATACATCAAACGCATAGTGAGTGCCATTGTGGGCAGGAGGGCATTCAGACTGGTTGACAGCATGAAGTCCTATCAAGGTGCAAAAGGATGGATGTGCAGAAGCTGGAGGCCAGAAACAGTTCCATCCACCATACGTTAGGGAGCAGTGGTCAGTTGGAGGCATCCCAGCTTGGACACCCACAGAGGTTCATGGGAACTGGAGTCTGGAAGTGCAACACCCTATCAGTGTCCTTGGGTACCACAAGAGGGTGCTGTAGAGGGAAGAACGCCCTGTTCTGAAACAACCCAGAAATGCCTCGCAAATGTCATGCCAGGTCACCAGAAGCCCTTATACAAAGAGCTGGCTACCTTACCTCAGGGAGTCAGAGTTGGGAGGCAGCAGGGGAACACTCAAAAGAGTGAGAGAGGACATAGTTTCATTGTTTGTATGGTCATTGACTGTACTTAATTATATAATGTGCTTGGTGGATTAAAAAATCCATTATTTGAATTTGTGACTTTGCTGGGTAGTACTGGGTCTGAGGCTCATTGATGCCCCCTACTGGGAACACCATTTACTCTAAATCGGGAACATGGGGCCAAGAGTTTACCCCAAAAGTATTGGGTGCAAGGCAGGAACCAACCTGGCACTGAACAACAGTCTATTACAATTAAAGCAATAACAACTATACCGGGCAGTACATCTCTTCTAAAGTTTTTCTTACTGCAAAACTTTTTGCTGATTATGATAGACAGCTTCAAGCTGAACACAAACATAATTTCACATTGACTGAATCATGCAGAGATTGGGATAAACATGACATTAACTTTTACTGAATTTAGTGTGTTTAATCACCTAATGGTGCTGACACACTGCATTAGTTCAACTGAGCTACAAATGTACTGCTGTCGCTTTCATTTTTTATGCCGTGTTTGTTGCTTCTCACTTCAGCATCAAACAATGGTCAGCTAGCACTGATGGATTCCATTGGTCCTGATGCTGCTTATCCATCTTGACAATGTCCTGCTGAAACCCTTCACCATGTTTGTCACTGACTGCACCAAGAATTGCAGGGAAGAAGTCCAAGTGTAAAGGAAGAAAATGAATCTTTATTGACATGATGCCCTTTATGGTTTTGTATACTTGAAGCATGTTGTCAAACACCTGGGCATAGTATGGTGCTCTGTAGATGCCAAGAAAATTCTCAGCATGTACCGCCGCCCTGGGAGAACAACTAACCCTGGGTCGCTGCACGATCAGAATACTGCTAGGGAAATGCAGTTTATCATCGAAATCTTTTGGGGTAATGTGACCAACGCACGTCCTTATTTATGACCCACTCCCCACATGCCCCAGATCGGCATAAGATAACAAGCATTAAAGTGATGAAAGGAAAAAAAGCAAAAGGTATATTTATATATTAACAAACAAGACAGGTTAAGTAATTCTCCTCAAAAAAACAAGTACATAACAAGAATCAAAGACAAACTTTTACAGATTAGGGTGTGAGATGTCTTCGCCTGAGATAACCCGGTTACCTCAAAATTGGATGACTGTCCTTACAGTTCCTGCGCATGGTGAAATGCTGGAAGTCCTACGGAGTACGCTGTCAACCGATCCCAATAACAAAACGTTCTGTCCTATTGGTCCCAAAAGTCGAACGCTCCAGGGAAGCCACAAAAAAGTTGGTCTTCAGAGACGCGTCTCCCCTGTATCCTCGAGTAAAATAAAACCTTCTTCTAGCAGGTGGCTTCTCCTTGCTCCACCACTTGATGTCTCTCGCTATCCCCTTTCTGTTTCAGTTAAATCATCTTCAGCCCCAACCATCCCGTCTGTGCTATGTCTTCCCCGTAAAGGTGTGTTTCCCCATTTTTGGGGAACCCTCAGCAACCCATTCCCTGATGAATATCCTATGAGACGCAAACGGACTATGGGACAATAGAAAAGCCTCCCTTAGTATTGGCTCCCACCCTGTGGGCAGACTCGTCTCCATCGGTGATCAGCCCCACTATTGTTGTATTGTCTGCAAATTTAATTATGGCACTTGTGTTGTAGGATGGTATTCAGTCATATGTATACAGAGAGTAAAGGAAAGGGCTCAGCACACAGCCTTGTGGTGCATCCTGACTGACTGTGGCCGGTTTGTTAAAAAGTACTGTATCCATGGGCAGAAGTTATGCTGGAGGCCTAGGTCGGATATCTTGGGAAACAGTCTGCAGGGTATGATGATATTAACAGAACTGTAATCCACAAACAGCATCCTCGTTGTTCCACGTAGAGCTGTACAGTGTGGAGGACAGTGGAAATGGCGTTGTCTATTGACCAATTAGATCTATAGAATCTATCACAAGGTAACCGCAAGAGTTTCGTATTAGTAGGTTTTCCAGTACTAGCAGTGGTCATGTACTAAATACAACATGTTAAAGGGCAATAAAGTTTAGTATTTGGTATCATATCATTTGAGTAGCACAGTCTTCAGTGGTAACGCTACTGCTTTACAGTACGGAGACTGTGGTTTGTGTCTTGGATACTCCCTGTGTGGGGTTTACATCTTCTCCCTGTGTTCAAGTGAGTTTTCTTCAGGTCCTCCAGTGAGATCCCTAGCCTCAGAGTCACCACTCCGTCCAAAAAAGATGGATCCCAGAAAAATGAAGCTCGCAACCTGTTCCACTGTCTGCCCATCAATCTTGATTTCGACTCTTTTCTTGCTTCTCTGCGCACACCATTTTATTAGTCTTTTTGACACTGATTTGTAGATGTACGCGCCTGCTGCCCTGATTACCTCTATTAACTAAGTGTTGTAGATCTTCTTTTGTAGCTGCAATTAAAATGACATAATCTGCATCTTGTAAATTATTTAGTACTCTTCATCCAATTTACAATCCCTTTCCATAACCTTCCAGTGCACCCCAGACCACAAACTAAACACAGAAGAAATGTCCCAAAACAAACTGTACGGATAAACGTACCTGGGGGGCTCAGGGAGCAAAAATGACAATTTGGGTCAGATGACAGTCCCCAAGCATATTGTTAATCGGTGGACAACTTTAAATTTTAGGAACAAGGCAGAATACATGTGTGAGAATGAGAGGGAGGTCAGTGGAATGGTGAGGATGAGGGAGTAGAGTTGGCGAAGGTGGATGAGTTTAAATACTTGGGATCAACAGTACACAGTAATGGGGATTGTGGAAGAGAGGTGAAAAAGAGAGTGCAGGCCGGGTGGAATGGGTGGAGAAAAGTGTCAAGAGTGATTTGTGACAGACGAGTATCAGCAAGAGTGAAAGGGAAGGTCTACAGGATGGTAGTGAGACCAGCTATGTTATATGGGCTGGAGACGGTGGCACTGACCAGAAAGCAGGAGACAGAGCAGGAAGTTTGTGTGTGGTCATGTGATTGCATGGCTACATCTTATTGGTGAAACAGTCATGCAGTAGATCCACTGGCAACTTCTCTCTTGCAAAAATATACAGTAGTTTCATGTATAAATGGAAAAAAGTAACACGTTAAGTGTTGCCCAATGTAGCAGAGTAAGAGTAGCGTTTCTTGTTCACAAATGTACTCAAGTAAAAGTAAAAAGTATGGTGCAGTAAAACTACTCTTAGAAGTACAATTTTTTTTAAAAGTTACTCAAGAAAATGTAGCGGAGTAAATGTAACTTGTTACTACCCACCTCTGGGCACTGTATAACAGATACAAAACTGTCAGAAAAAAACAGGGTATACAGTAAATAATATACAGGCAGAGAAGCCACTAGATAGGTAGATAAATAGACAGACATGAAAGGCATTATATAAGACAGATAGATAGGAAAGGCACTATATACTAGGCAGAAAGGGAAACCAAAAAGTAATAATACTATTATTACTACATAGAAAGATAGACAGGGAATTCACTAGACAGACAGATCTCAGCATTAGCAATATATTAGTTTTATTATATATATATATATATATATATATATATATATATATATATATATATATATACATACATACATATATATACCGTATGTGTGTGTGTGTATGTGAGATTTATGTCAATAACATAAATGAAAAATGATTCAGTCTGTTTATTATTCAACACTGCAGGAAAGCAAGAAGGCTGTTAGAGTACATATAGATCTGAAAGGCACTAGATAGAGAGATAAATAGGAAAGTCACTGTATAATAGATGTGGGATGCTCTTTTTAAAAAAATGAAAAATTGAGACTGCAATTAACATGAACAAGTGTCCTTATAACTGTTGTTATTTTTAAGTTCTGTAAGACATACACTGTCAGACAGATCACTGAATAATTCACAGACAGAGAAGTTACTAGATAGATAAACTGGAAAGGCACTGTATAATAGAAGATATAAAACTGTCAGGAGAAAAAAAACAGCTAAAGGGATAGACACAGACAGACAGACAGACAGACAGACAGACAGACAGACAGATAGATAGATAGATAGATAGATAGATAGATAGATAGATAGATAGATATGAAAGGCACTATATGACAGGTGCTGCAGAAAGGCAAGCAGGCAGTGAGAGAGGAGATAGATGTGAAAGGCACTAGATAAATGGATAGATAGGGAAGGCACTTATATAACAGGCAGACAGAGAAGGCACTAGACAGATACACAGTATTAGCTATATAGTAGTTTTGTTTTATATATAATATATATGTATTTTACAACATGGAGAATTATATCAAAAATGAATACATAAAATCATATACCAATCGACACACGCTGCACATAGGCAAGCGGGCAGTGAGAGTGGAGATAGATGTGAAAGACGCTACATAGATTGTATACAACAGGCAAAAATAGCGACCACTTGATAACAGTATTAGCTATAATCAATGAAAGCATGAATTCATCAACAGAAATAACTGCAATCGACATTTTAAACTTAACGATTTATTTAAGAAAAAAAAAAAGAAAAACACCCAGCACGTCAATGAAGGCAGACGCTGCAGGCAGGCAGAGCGGCGAAAAGTGCAGAACAGCGCTACCTGAAATGGAAGTGGCAGAAAATAGACCACATTGGTAGAGGTTTAGCATTACCATAGAGAATGAATGGGAAACAGTTTAGGGAGTGTTAGATTTTAGATTCCCGTGAAACGCTGGGTACTCCTGCTAGTAGCATATATAATGGAAAAAAAGTAACGATTCGAGTGTTGCCCAATGTAGTGGAGTAAGAGTAGCATTTCTTCTTCACAAATGTACTCAAGTAAAAGTAAAAAGTATGGTGCAGTAAAACTATTCTTAGAAGTACAATTTTTTTAAAAAGTTACTCAAGTAAATATAACGGAGTAAATGTAACTCATTACTACCCACATTTACTTAAATGACAGTGGGTGATGTGATGCCTTACAAAGCACTGCATATAATGTATAGAGGATGGCCTGCGACTACGGGACACATTGGGAGAAATTGTAGTAGGATTCACTATTCAAATTGTTCTTCCAGTTAATCCAAAATGCTGCTGTAAGAATTATTACAAGAGCAAGAAAATACAAACACATAACTCCAGTTCTTAAATCCATACACTGGCTCCCAGTTAAGTTTAGGGTAGATTTCAAAATCCTCCTTTTAATATATAAAGCATTAAATGGCCAAGATCTGGCTTACTTGTCTGAACTTATCATGACTTACAAACCAGAACACACATTAAGATCTCAAGATGCCGGTCTGCTAATGATTTCAATGATTAATAAAATAACAGTGGCAGGTCAAGCTATTAGTTGCAGGGCCCCCAAACTGTGGAATGGTCTGCCTGCTACTATAAGAGATGCCGCTTCGGTCTCAGCTTTCAAATCCCAGCTGAATACTCACTACTTCAGTTTAGCATACCCTGCCTAGAGCTGCTGACTAACTGTACAGATTGCATCTCTGTTGTTAGTCATTAGCACTAAAACATAAGTAACATGGCAGTTGTAATTTGTTACTAACCCTCACCTATTCTGTTTTTCTTCTCGGTACTCAAATGTGGCACTTGATGCCACTGCCTACCTTCCAAGTTGTTCTGACTGCCTATGGTAAAATCATCTCTGAAGGAGGATTGCAGAAATCGTCGGGTAGAGGGGTCCTTTCATTGGATTGGCTAGCCCAGCACTGTCTCAGCTGTGGAATGGCCAATAGGGGAAGGCAGCTTGATGACCGAGGTCTCCAGGACTCTGAACAAATCCAAATCGTATCATGTGATATTATCTACTGTTGAATTCTGCTCTGTACTTGTATTGAGAATTACTGTGTTCATTTCTCTGTTTTGTATTGTATTGACCCCGTTTTTTTTGACATCCACTGCACGCCCAACCTACCTGGAAAGGGGTCTTTCTTTGAACTTCCTTTCCCAAGGTGTCTTCCATTTTTTTCCCTACAAGGATTTTTTTGGGAGTTTTTCCTTGAGAGTCAAGGCTGAGGGGGCTGTCAAAAGGCAGGGCCTGTTAAAGCCCATTGAGGCACCTCTTGTCTGATTTTGAGCTATACAAAAATAAACTGTATTGTATTGTATAAATAACACAAAGGATGGGAAGAAGCAAGTGCAGAAGAGACTGGAACCTCACAATCTTTGAAGGAACTGAAAAAAGATGATGAGTGGATAGAAAAAGAAAATCTTAGAGACTGAAATGCTTCGAAGGCCTGACTAATCAAATAAATCAGCCAGTATGATAATACCTTTGAGCATGGCAAAGGCGCTATATAAATAGCATGTATTATCCATCCATCCATCCATCCTTTATCCAACCCGATTATTATGATCATTATTATACCTTTACTAGATCAGGGCTGGAACGTACTGGGACCCCCCTTCAATGCACATGGCCAGGTTTTGAAAACTAGGAGTGTGTGTGCGCCTTCACACACACACCCACACCACTGAGATATGGCAGGAGCTCCGAGGACACGGAGAAGACCCATAAAGAAGTAATGAAAATTCCACACAGGCAGTGATTATTTTGAAAATCGGACATTAGGTTTGTAGTACTGTGAGGTAGTAAGTGTTAATCACAGTGCCACAGTGTCAGCCATGATAAAGCGTGCGCGCTATAATAACCACCATCAATATCCAAATGTTTCTTTAATTCTGCCAATAATATCCTGATCACGTTTTCCCTTCAAGTCCCCTCTTTGATTCTGCTCGCTGGTATCGCATATGCTTGCAAGCTTGCGGAGAAACTTTTTTTTTTTTCCCTTTACTTTTTAAGACTTTCCCAGCATTCAGTCCCACAGGAGCCATTACTTGCATTTATTGCTCGTTATGTAAAGGTGTTGTCCGTGCACTCCATTTTTTTCTCCCCCTACAGCATTTGCTGAATTTTAAACACCTCAGCAGTGTCTCATTAAGCAACTTCAGAAAATGCTGACGTTCTACTGGTAATTAGGCCTTCTTGCGCTATTTCAAGGACAAATCTTGTGGGCTGTTTAAAATAAAAAGCAACAGGTTTAAGGATTTAAGGGGTCTTGACTTGTGACTTGGTCACCTGACCCATAGAGATTAGTAAGGCCACCTCAAGTGTACTCTACTGCTGTTAACACGGGACCGTTATTGCTATTGGAAATGTTGTCTCTGCCTCCTACAGATTACAAGTGATATATTTTTTAAAGAAAATGTGATAAAAGCTACTTGGATGTAGCTCTGGGGAATGCACCTAAATGAGAAGAAATGGGCCAACATCATTAAAGTGCTTTTAAAAATGGAGGTGGACATTTATTGAGAAAGCTACAACAAACAATCGACTTAGTCAGGCTTAAAGAGGGGGTCATTCCACCAAGATGGCTCTACTCACAACTGGCTAGAGCTACCAATAGCTACCTGCTAGATCCTTCCTCTCCCTTTGACAAACTCAATCTCCAGATCCTCCTTGCCCCCCTCTCTGACCTTGGCATCACTGGGACTGCCCTCAGGTGGTTTAAGTTCTCCTTTTTGTGAAGATCCTACTGTGTGTCCTGGTGAGGAGAGACATCAAGGGTGTACCAGACCAGCAAGGGGCTACCCCAAGTGGTATGAGTTCTACTTATTGTGAAGATCCTACTGTGTGTCCTAGTGAAGAGAAACGTCAAGGGTGCAGCAGGCCAACACAAGGTTACACCAAGGACTGGTGCTGGGTACCTCTTCACTGGGCCTATCATCCCTTCGCACGGTTTCTCATAACAGTGATATGCTGATCATACACAGCTGTACCCATCATTCCCTTCAGAGGACCACTGGGTACCATCTAGAATCTCTGCAGGTTTCACTGACATTGCAGCCTGGATGAAGGTGCATCATCTCCAGCTCAAACTGGCATACACGGACAATTGTTGTTAGTCCAGCTTGTCCGCCTATTCAGCACCTCATCTTTGTTAATTGTGGCTCATTATTGCCATCCCCCACCAAGTCTCTATGTAACCTTGGGATGGTGCGACCAGCTATCTTTCACTGACCATGTTGCAAAACTGTCTCTTGGTCTTGCAGATTCACTCTATACAACATTTGAATGCTCAGGCCAAACCTGACAGAGTATGCAGCACAACACCTGGGCCAGACTTGGTCTGGTCACTTCTGAACTCTGTATCACTGGGACTACCCTCAGGTGTTTTGAGTTGTCCTTTTTATGAAGATCCTACTGTGTGTCCTGGTGAGGACAGACGTCAAAGGTGCAGCAGACCAGCACAAGGCTACACCAAGGACAGGCGCTGGGCCCTCAAGTCTTTTTTCAGCACTACGCTGATGATATGCAGCTGTACCTGTCATTCCCTGAAAAGGACCCCTAGATATCATCAAGAATCTCTGCATGTCCCACTGATATTGCAACCTGGATGAAGGAGCATCAGCTCTAGCTTGTTAGCCCAACTTGTCTGTCTAATAAGCACTCCATGTCTATTCAGCTCTTTACTTATTTGGCTAACACCTTCATACAAAGTGACTTACAACATTTATGAAACAATTGGTTACATTTCTTTTGGTTTTCCAGTTGAAGCACAGGCAGGTCAAGTGACTTGTTCATGGTCACGGAGTGTGGGATCTGAACCCACAACTTCAAGGTTTGAAATCCAAAGCCTTAAACACCACATCACACCGCCTACTCTGTTCATTATCGCTAGCATCCACCAAGTCTATATGCAACCTTGGGATGGTGCTAGGCGACTGGCTATTTTTCATGGACCATGTTATAAAACTGTCTCTTGGTCTTGTAGATTAACTGTATACAACTTCCGAAAGGTTAGGCCGCATCTGACAGAGTATGCAGTGCAACTCCTGGGCCAGACTTTGGTGTTGTTGCTTCCAGACTAATGCAACGCTCTACTGGCAGGAGTACTAATCTAACTGAGAGTTTATGAATGGACCTGACAAAGGCTGTTCACTCACAATCGACATGACACCTGACACAGCTGAGCAGTGTGTGGTCAAGAGGAATGGGGACAAATGATGCAAAGCTGAGAGAGAGACCTGTGCACACAGACTCAAGACTGTCATGGTTGCCATCTACTAAATACTGCCTTGAAGGAGGGGAATACTTATTTGATCAATTATATTTAGACTACTCTGCAGAGATCTACATTCACTTTGACATTAAACTGTTGATCAATGATGGATGATAATAGAATGTGACAACTTCAAGGGGGTGAATACTTTTGATAGGCACCATACAGGTTAGGGTAGCTGGCGAGCCTAAATTGGTGCAAGGGCTTGAGTGACAGTTGGCCCAGCAGTGGTCTTAGTATGCCATCTAGTGTTGGTTCCTGCCTCATGACTGACATTGCAAGGATATTATTACTATTTCTTACTAGCTATGTGTGGTCTTTGGGACAAAAAACAATCCAAGCAGTTTTCCTATATTCATGAACTTGGAGAGGCATTGGCTTACTCTTAAGAATCACCCAGCGCAGAGGATGTGGACCCACCTGTGCTTGCTGCCTCCCTGGCTTTTGTAAGAAGACACTGGTGATACCATATCTTAGCCGTATCACTGGCATATGAGTCCTATTAAACTTTGTCTTGAGAAAATACCTCCGGATAGACAATGTTTTTAGTGAAAACTTCAAGCGTTGCCCTCCATTGCTGAGGTGTTTCAATTACACGTTTGTTAAGCCGCGGTGTTTGCTTCGTTTCGCCGTTGTGTCTCTTCATCTGTGTCATTAGCACAACATCATTTGCTGCACGCAGGTCTTTTGTAGTGAGAAGTGAGGTGCAAGCAAGCACTGAAAAAATTTAAAAGAGCA
>JANRMT010062857.1:29818855-29858253 GCA_026402145.1 Polypterus bichir lapradei | reverse complement strand
GATAGATAGATAGATAGATAGATAGATAGATAGATAGATAGATATTTGTTTGTATTTGGCCTTTTACAGAATCTCTTTTAATAAATAAATATATAAATAGGTAGATCAGTACATAAACAAATATGCACATACACTTTGGTCTGAACACACACTGGAATTATTATAAAGCAAGAAAAATTCAAATGAAAGAAAATTTCTGACTTGGCTGGCACAGTCCCAGTGAGGCATTATGCAGACATATTGCTGTTGGTATAAAGGACCCTCAGTAGTGTTTTCTGACACACTTCTGCTGAATGATTCATTGACTGAATATTTCAAGCTCACTGGACATCACAGAGCTGTAAGGAACACAGTTTCCTATGGAAAAAGACCCTGCTCTGCCTTTTCTTCTATAGCTTTTCTATGTTCTGAGACCAGTCCAACCTGTTATTAATGTGGACCACCTCTCCATCTGAACAGTGACCGGACACAGAGGATCTTTGGTGTGGTGAAAGTCAATACGCAGTTCTGTGGTTTTGCTGATGTTAAGATGCAGACAATTCTCTTTGCAAAAAGACACAAAGTCCTCCCCCTGACTCCTCTCCTCTTTCTCATCTCCCTAATTAATTCGATCCATTAGTTCAGAATAATCAGAGAATTTCTGCAAGTAACGTGACCTGCTGTTATATTCCCTCTGTACACCTCAGACTGTAAAGATTAATGGAGACAGGCCTGTTCCTTGTGGTGCTCCAGTGTTGATCACACAATTCTTGAATCTCACAAACTGGGGTCTGCTTGACAGAGAGCCCATTATCCAGGACACCACAGGCTCATCCACCTGAGTTTACCCCTTAACCGGGGTGGTTGGATCGTACTGAAGGCACTGAAAAAATCAAAAAACAGAATCCTCACAGTCAGTGGTGGTTCCAGACCAAATTTACCAGGGGGGCCAGGGTGTGGCCAGTGTTTTTTTATGGGGGCACAGAACATCACTGTAAGTAATTAATTAAAATTTTATCTCTTCAGCACAGGGGCCAGGGCCAGTTCTACAAGGGCACTGGCCCTGTAGGCCCCCGCCTAAAACCGCCTATGCTCACAGTGCTGCCAGCTATGACACCATTTGGTGAGACTTTAACATTCTCAGAGCAAATCCAGTTCATTGCCACTGAGGGTACAAAGCAGGATCCCACCTTGGGAAGGGTTCCCCTATAAATAACCAATTAACTTAAAATGCCTGTCATAAGGGATGTAGAAAGAACCCCACGCAGTCACGGGGAGAACACATAGGCAAAGACTGGGTGTTGGGGTACAGCCAAACTTTTCATTTCACTTAGTCTTTTTGCTGTCTTTTAAATATAAATTTGCCATTGAATATATTGTGGTGTATTGTGTTTTAAGACTATTATTCAGTTTTTTATTTATTTCATATTATTTTATGAAATACAGTAAATCATCGCCATCAGCAGATTCCATTCCCACAGATTTGCTAATCCACTTCTATAAAAGTGTCACCCATTTCTGGTCACTCACAGTCTACTTGCGCCTACTCACGGCAATGAGCTGTAGAAGAAAATTTTAAGATGTGTATCTTGCAGCAACGACACGTGAGATTAATCAATAACAGGTCTGTGATGCCCTCAGATGTCTGGGGCCGCATGTGTGTTACACTAAATGGATCAACGTGTGTCTACTAGGTGAACCCCATTCATGATTGGGACCGGGGCTTGTAATTGTTCCCAACAAACGAGGAATTCCCAGTAAGTGCGGGTCACGAGCTCACACTGATTAAAGTCCCAGTCCTCTATACCCATCGCTACTACCAATTGGATGGTTTAGTGAGATACTAAAGGGTGGTCTGCGGTGGGCTGGCGCCTGCCTGGGGTTTGTTTCCTGCCTTGCACCTTGTGTTGGCTAGGATAGGCTCCAGCAGACCCCCATGACCCTGTAGTTAGGATATAGCGGGTTGGATAATGGATAGATAAAGGGGAGTATTCAGGATGGATTTAAGCTGACATCTCGTCTATTTTTCAGGAATGTGACCTTTGTGGAAAATGAGAACTGACTGCATCATCTTCTTATTGTATCCATTATGTAAATTTATCTTATGTACCTAGGCCTCTTTATGTTGAGTCTAAGGGGGTAGGGCCCCAACAAAGCATCTGTAGGACCACCCCCATACCTTTATAAACCCACAGCCACCGTAACATTGCACTTTGATGTGGTGGGATTCTCTTGTAAGTATTTGTTCAATTTTACCGGTTTTCAGCTCCTTTTTGCATCTCTTTTTGACTTTGGTTATGGATTGTGGATGGCGTTTTGTTTTGCTTTAACTTTTTCAAAGCCATTATTTACTTTGCTTCTGGTTTTATGAATTAGTTTTTGTCAATGAATCTTTGAATTTGAAGGAATGTTGTTTTTTGTTATAGTGGGCTAGAGGTTTTAAGGGTCTCTCTCTCCCATTTTGGTGTTGTCTTTTGCAATTAAAAGCCTATCACTTTTGTTGGATCTGGGCAGGCCAGAAGCCTGTTCCCCGAGTTTGGAGGTGAGGTTCATTTTAAATGCTAGGACTAGATTTTTGAGAAAAACCCCCATTCTTAAGTTTATGTGCTGACAGAATTATAACACCGAGCGTGAGATTCAGACCCAGACTGGTAGGTCTGCAAGGCAGCAGTGCCGTTCATTGTACCACTATGGCATCCCAGATACAATAAAAATGTTTTCAAAGTTTTAGTTGCATTCACATAAAATGCTAGAAGCACCTACTGCAATGACCATGTCTGTCTGTCCAAAAGTATGAAACAACGCAGCCCCCCCAAGGACCAATTTTGTTAAAATTTGGCGCACTTAGTCTTTGAAGAAATCTATCAAGACCATTCAATTGTCATTGTGATATCTTACACAGATTACACTGTATAAAGTTTTGCAGTTGCAAAATTGCTCATTGCAAAGCACTGGTGAATCGGGACACTCATCTATTTAAAAACAAAGTAACATTCTGCGCAAGTTCAACTACAAATTAGTTTATTATGTCAATTGTACCTTGAAAGCAGTTTCACCAACTTCAGTATTTAGTATATTTTCCTCTTTTCGCCTCTGACGGCGGCTACTGACGGCAAACAGATCCCCAGTACAAGTTTATTGAAACACCAGCAGACTCAGACTGCATGTGCAGGTCTTGCTGCCACAAGCGTCTCATGCGTGTGGACCGGGTGATCCTGCATGTGCATGTCCAGATGATTCATCAAACTGTTTCTGCTTTAAGAAATCTTCCCAGCTACCTCAGCGCAACTGGAACAGAACCAGTGCATCAGCATCTCTCTCTTCCTAATGCTTTAAGTAATAACAGTTAATCTAACTGATCATCCTAAAAGTATAAAACGCAAGCAAGGAAAACAAAAGGACCGATATGAATGAGGTACCCTGTGGTACTTGAGTTTCTTGACACACTTTTCCTGAATAATTCGTTGGATGAAAGTCCTCAATGCTAGTGTGTCATAGAAAGGGAGGTGCAGCATTGTTCATAATGGCCAGCAGTTTCCTTTTTACTCCACTACTACCTCCAGCGGGTCCAGAGGGTGTCCCAGAACTGAGCCTACCAACCCAGCAAAGCAAAGACTGGCTATCACGGTGCTAAAAACATATACAGGATGTCGCTGTCTACAATACGGGTAAGTAGTTTCAAAAATAAGAAGCCTGCTCTTACATTTTCTGGTTATCATCTCCCAAGTTTCTATCCTTTGGCGCTCAAAGGACTGACGCTCATGTCCGCCAATGCACCAATGTTGAAACACCCTAAAGACGTATTGACTTAGCGAGCTGCTGTTGCCCAGACTAGCGAAAAAAGTACTAAAAGAATGGCGAATGTAAAATAGGCGAAGGATTCATTCATTCGTCAGTAATGATGGCAGATAAACTTGACCTCCATGACCTCCATGACCTCCATGTGATAGGAACCAATTAAAGTAATAAACTCAGACATCCAACTAAGAGAAATAAGGGGGCCAAATATGAAGCCACTATGATAAGTATGGCAAGTGTGTTAAAGAAATGCACAGAAGAAAAGAAACACATC
The DNA here is from genome assembly GCA_026402145.1 of Polypterus bichir lapradei. Taxonomy (NCBI): domain Eukaryota; kingdom Metazoa; phylum Chordata; class Cladistia; order Polypteriformes; family Polypteridae; genus Polypterus; species Polypterus bichir. The sequence goes on along the minus strand of JANRMT010062857.1, from coordinate 29,854,202 downwards.
AATAATCACATAATCCTTCAGTTATGACCAAAGCCAGACACTAAACAGCCACTCCAGTAAGTCTGCCTGAAGTCCTCTGGTGTAGGAGCTACTGATGTTGGATTAGCTCCCCCTAATGCCATACAGCAAAGATCCAGAACAGGAGATTTGATTAAAATCTATGGGCACAGAAGCCTTAAATCCAGGAGCATGGCTGAGACGTCACGACTGAGCGGATTCAAGATTGTTCAAAGGGAAGCTCAGCTGTTCACGCGTAGCCTTGAAAGAAAAAGGTTAATACCTAAAAGTCTTTGAAAAAAATTTAAAAGACTGATCTCATGGCAGCTGGGAGCCAGTGGTCAGAAAGGCGGTCTTGAAGCTCAAGTGCAGGAAGCTTTTACTGGACAATTTAGTTACAGTGGATTCAGAGTCTTCAGATGCCTTCACTTTGAACATGCTTGATTGCATTGTAGATTTAATTTTAAATGGATAAATTTGCCATTTTTGCCCATCAATTGACACTCAATAATCACAAATGACAAAGTAAAATGACATTTTCAGAAAGATTGGCAAGTTTATTATAAAATCAATAACTAAAATATCACCTTCATCTAAGTAGTCAGACCATTAATTTGGTACTTTGTAGAAGCCTCTTCGGCAGCAATTCCAGCTTTGAGTCTCAAGTTCTGTTAGATTCGATGGGAAGTGTCTGTAAACTGCCATCTACAGGCCACAGATGTTCTATCAGGTATAAGTCTGAGCTTTGGCTGGGCCGCTCAAGAACACTCAGAGACTCGTCCCACCACAGGATACAAAAAAGTCACCTAAAAAGTTCAAGCAGCCTCTACTTTGTAGGCAAGGTGGACAAAATAAAAGAAACATCACCTGGAATGGGATTTGAAGTTGACAGCAGATAAAAGCCCAAATACAAGATGTGAGTCCCATTAGGTCACCTGTCAATCAGCAGTATGCGTCAGCGAGAATGGAGACCTGACAATCCGCATTTAGACATGGGAGTCTTCAAAGTAGCCGGAGGTGACAGACAAGAGTTTTTTAAAGTGTACAAACAGTCACTGCCCGAATTGTAGGTCACAAAATTAGCAAAATGATGTCAGATTAGGATGGCACATGTCAAAGAAGGATCAGAGGTTACATTGTGAGGTTCAACAACAAAAAGAGATGGACATTTCACAGGTTAGTGAAGATGCATAGCCATGCAATCCAAGAAAAGAGGAGGTGATGTGGGGCAAAACACAACTGGTGGAGAGCTAGTAGACCAAGCGCTTCTGAGATATCCACTAGAGGGTTGTAGGGTTATCAATGCCTGATCCCAAGAGGTTTGGACTATTGCTTTATTAATTATTCTATCTATCTATTATATCTATATCTATATCTCTATCTATCTATCTATATACTATATCTATATATCTATATCTATATCTATATATCTATATATCTATATATATATATATATCTATATATGTATCTCTCTCTCTCTCTATTATATATATATATATATATATATATATATATATATAGTGGGAAACAGCCCGGACACAAACAGACGGACAGCATATCAAAGTCCAACACATATTTATTTACAATTATAAAAGTACACCAACCCAGTGTCGCAGCACCAATCACCCCCATCCAGGCCAAAACCACAGTATGCCTTTCCCGTTTTCAGGCCGCCTCTTTCCACTCCCAGACCTCGTCCTCTTCCACCTGACTCCAGCCCTGAATGAAGGGAGGCGGCCCCTTTTATGTCCCCCCGGATGTGCTCCAGGTGTGCTCCGGCAATCTTCCACCGACAAACCCCAGTGTGGCGGAAGTGCCGGCTGTATCCCCGGAAGCACTCCGGGTGTCCCTGCTCCTCTTCCCCCCAGCACTTCCTAGTGTGGTGGAAGTGCTGAGGTCCAGGGCTGTCCAGGCATTGGGGCGCCCCCTGGCGGTGACCATTGACCCCTACAGGGTTGAGCTTCAAAGCTCTGCACCCGTGGCCCCCAGAGCAACTAGGGCGGTCGCCCCCTCATGGTCTGGAGGAGGCGCAAACCCTCCTCCGGTCCTCCTTGGCGTCCCGGCTGGGTATCACCCCCAGCCGTGTGCCACAATATATATACAGTAATCCCTCCTCGATCGCGGGGGTTGCGTTCCAGAACCCCCCCGCGATAGATGAAAATCCGCGAAGTAGAAACCATATGTTTGTATGGTTATTTTTATATATTTTAAGCCCTTAGAAACTCTCCCACACTGTTAACATTATTAGAGCCCTCTAGACATGAAATAACACCCTTTAGTCAAAAGTTTCAACTGTGCTCCATGACAAGACAGAGATGACAGTTCTTTCTCACAATTAAAAGAATGCAAACATATCTTCTCTTCAAAGGAGCGCCGTCAGGAGCAAAGAATGTCAGAGAGAGAGAGCGAGATAAAAGCAAACAATCAAAAAATCAATACGTGCTTTTAAGTATGCTGAAGCACCGCGATAAAGCAGTATTTTTTAGAGGAGCGTCCGTATCCTCTAGGCAAACAGCCCCTCTGCTCACACCCCAGGCGCAGAGAATGTCAGAGAGAGTGAGAGAGACAGAGAAAAGCAAACAATCAAGCACCGCGCGGGAAGCACATTGTATATCATTGAGGAGTTTTATTTAATACGTAATACATGCTCTGATTGGGTAGCTTCTAAGAAATCCACCAATAGCGTCCCTTGGATGAAATCAACTGGGCAAACAAACTGAGGAAGCGTGTACCATAAATTAAAAGACCCATTGTCCGCAGAAATCTGCGAACCAGCGAAAAATCATTGATATATATTTAGATATGCTTACATTTAAAATCCGCGATAGAGTGAAGCCGCGAAAGTCGAAGCGCGATATAGCGAGGGATCACTGTATATGGTTCACTTATTTGACATGGTAGAGATCAGAGTATTGCAAGCATAGAAAATATGCGCATATGTTATGGCTTAAAAAGATTTTAAGAATAAACCATATTAGACTATGCCAAACCAGTTTGTCCGAAGCACGATAGTATGTATCAGCTTGGCCTAGTCTAAACTAGATTATCCTGAAATCAATGTTGAGCTCCCAGGACAAACTGATTTGTCGTAGTCTAAAGTCAGTCAGTCAGTCTGTCTATCTATTATGTAGTGCCTTTCCTATCTATTTATCTATCAGCTGAGAGACAGTGTTTTATATTTTCATTACCTTCATTTCATTTGACATGTCTTTTTTATGTCTCCGATTTCCAGTACATTTAACCTTCTTTGTTGAAGGGGTGTTTTCTTTTCCACTTTTTCACCCACCTCCACCTCTTGTATAAGTTTTAAATATTTGTCTTTTATAAGCACATTAAAATGAGTCGATTTATTGCTCTTGCTTTTCAAAATGTCCGTCAAGAATCTTCCTCTCCTCTCCCTTTGATATCTTTGTCCACTAGTCAAAACCTTATCCATAACGGTGAGAAATGCAAAAAAAAATAAAAAGAATAAAACAATTGAAACAAACATGCAAGAACAAAATGAATAAAATGGACACAACCACTCACACAAGAAATGAAATTAAGAAAACGCTCAAACACTCTGCAAATTTACGGCTCACTGTGGAAGATGCAGAGATGAGGGTGGCTCAGATGGGGATTCCTTGAATTTGGAGGATCAGACATATTTAATGTTAAAAATCACACAAATCCGTTTTGAGTAGGCCAAACTGGTTTATACTTTAGAGGAAAGTGTGAGTGCAGGCCAAACTAGTTTACTTGAGCATGAAAAAAGTCCTATATAAATAAAATGTATTATTATTATTATTATTATTAGACTAGAACAAATCAGTTTGTCTCTACATTGATTTCAGAATCATTCATTTTGGACTAGGTTCATCCTATCAAGCTTTGGACAAACTGGCTTGGCCTAGCCTAAACTAGTTTATCCTAAAATCAGGTTTGGCCAGTAACAAACACATATACATAGCATATAAATGAATATACACACACACACACACACAGAATCATGAGCTGATATAAAGGTTGACTGATTTAAGGCGATTCATACTTATGGTCGAGAGCCAAAGGAAAATAATAGGGTAATAATGTTCCAAAAATTGCCAAAACCAGCTGCAGTAATACAATTTTGTTATTATCATGATTATTTCTGACTCTTGGAAGGCCCTTTAAGGTTTGTTTTGATCGGCACCACTCCACTTCCCTAATGCATTCAGCACACACCGCCTTCCTTTTGCAAGTGTTTCTCAACTTTTATGGTCCTGCGACCCAGTTTTGCCTTTTAAAGTTCATCGAGGACCCACTAGAAACAATTGCAGACCGCTCTCTTGGTGAACCAAACACAATCTGGTGCCCCTGTTGGTGAAAACAAGCTAACTTAGAAACAGAGAATCCCATCCCACAGAGCTGCCAACCATTTAGGCGACCCACTTGTGAACCAACAATAGCAACCAATGACCCATCAGTGGCCACTTGGGTCGTGACTCAGGGGTTCAGAAATATTGGCTTAGGTGACCCACCTGTGAACCAATGATGGCAAAGCATGACCCACCATTGGTGCAATAGTGTTTGAGAAACAGTTCCTTACATGATGATGTGATCTGCGGACACACAGACCCTGAAGATTGGTTTGTGCTACTCGTACCAGCAGTTAAAGTACTCACACCAGAGCCTCAGTGTGCACTTTATGATTGACATATGGACAAATGGCTGGTCCGAAACAGAGCCGTAATTCAGCCAAGGATTGGTTATGCAGTGTATACCTTGAGTTTTATAGGATTTGTCTCCTTTGGAGTGCAGGCCACAAAGCCTGCTCCTTGAATTTTTGAATGCCAAGCCAGTGCTTTGAAAATGAAGCCTCATTCTGAAGGTGATGTCTTCTTTTAAGGTTCATAAGCCCTGCAAATTTATAACAGCAATGGCACTGCCCCAGCTTTGCAAAATTATAATAAGAATGAAATTAAACACATATGATGTAATCATTAACCACAGAAGCAGCAGAATTCTGACCGAATAATGTGAACTATAGAGGGTGACATGGGAGACAAAATAAATGTCAAGCACATTATGAGGGATTTTGGCTCATCTGTATGCCAATGCCATCTATACTTCAACAAAGACAGTCATTAATAGCTATGTATGACTAATTCTGTATAAAAATGTATAATGTCACATGCAGTCGAAGTCTGAGATGGTAGGAATGACCGCAAAATGACCAAGAGCCTAGTTTCACTCCTTACTTTCACCCTTCCGCAGTTGTGATTACTGCAGTCTTTAACATGAGTCTGAACCTCCTGATACTACCTTAAGGCTCCTCGGACATCAAAACCCCCCCAAACTTTATTAAAAAAAAAGGCTTTGGACTATGCTAATTAGGAAAGTGGAGAAGCCTAAAGAACACTCAGAATCTCCAAAATAATCAAAGGCAGGAAGAAAACTGTCAAACTGCTAGAGCCAAAATAAGAAAATAAGTATATTTAACAAATCTTCAAAATGAATAATCAAAAGCGAAAAACGGATATGCTTAACCTCTTTTGTGTTAGTCCCAACTGTCTCTTGGGCAATGGTATAGATGGGTTTTGCATAAGTGTTATACCCGAGGATTACTTGGGCTATAAATGTGCCAACTGTGTTAGTGCCGAGCATTACTCGGGCAACGGTATAGGCGTGTCTCACATAAGCATCAGGCCTGTAATCAAAATATAAGTTTATATGTTTAAAATGTCACTGTGCTCTGTACAAAAAATATTTCATAAATCTGCTTCTTCTCATATGTACAGCTAAAGGCCAAATTTAGCACACAGGGGCTTATCATTTAGAACTGCTAGGCAAGCATTAGAAGACACGAAAGGGACAACTACGAAAATGGGCTTTGTATTATTTCTGTGTGACAGAGTCAGAATGAATTTGAATCCTCTCTTTGCCTTGTTTGGAACGGCATGATGGAGAAACAGTATAAAGCCTTGGAACATTGCCCAGCACACCTTTGAAGCTGACGGACAGATGGGAGATAACGTCATCCGATCCTGAAAATACTTCCTGTGCAGTATACATCGAGCTCCCACTTCGATGAAAAGTCTTGCTATGGCTTCCTCATCTGTTATACCAAGTAAATTGTCATTAAAGAAAGCTAATTTATTTTCTCTTATGTGATTTCTTACCGCCGTATCACTATGGGAGGGGTATCGCCTTTTAATATTATATGTATATAGTTTCAGGTTACTTAAGATGCCGCAATTAAAAAGAACTTATTCCAACCAGGGAGCTAGTGCCCCCTAGAGGAAAACAAAGCCCAAGCATCACCAGGGGCAAAGGGGTAGATGTATCTTCTCCAAGCCTCAAAATGGTGTCTCGTAAGACAAGCCCCTCATTAGTAATGCTGACAAAGTGAATCTGTCTTCATGCAGTGAAATTGAAATGGTCAGTGAAACCGAAAGGGATTCTGGGAGTCCAAAAGTGATGCTCGTGTAGGTTGCACATGTTTAGTGTGCTGTTCATATTATCTATTACTAGCCATCCCCCGCGGCTCCACCCGTGTAATAGTGAAACAGGACACACTTGAAAAATCAATAAACAAAAAGGTACTGTTAGCTAAGCGGAGGCAAGGTACTCTCCAAAATGCAGAGGTAGACCGACTTCCCACTCATGACGTCACGCTTCCTCCTCCACTTGGCCTACAGTCTCTGTCTTATATTAGCGCGAATATATCGTTTCTGCAAGCGAACTTTGATTCTTAGAGCGATGAGAGAAGTCACAAAATCAACTGGAATGTTCAAGCAAATTCTAGAAAATATATATATGTAATGAGAAAAGCGCTGTATAAATGTAATGAATTATTATTATTATTTATTATTATTTATATATATATATATATATATACACAGAGAGAGAGAGAGTGATAGACAGAGAGAGATTACTGTTATTTGTATCATTATGAGGTGTGATCAAAAAATACGGTGAATGTTTTAAAAAAGAAACATTTACAGTGATCCCTCACTATATCGCGCTTCGACTTTCGCGGCTTCACTCCATCGCGGATTTTAAATGTAAGCATGTCTAAATATATATCACAGATTTTTCGCTGGTTCGCGGATTTCTGCGGACAATGTGTCTTTTAATTTATGGTACACGCTTCCTCAGTTTGTTTGCCCAGTTGATTTCATACAAGGGACGCTATTGGCAGATGGCTGAGAAGCTACCCAATCAGAGCACGTATTAAATATTAAATAAAACTCCTCAATGATATACGATATGCTTCCCGCGCGGTGCTTCGCACATTTCAAAGCTCTAACAGCCAGTATTGATTTTTGATTGTTTGCTTTTCTCTGCACCTGACGGAGGGGGTGTGAGCAGAGGAGCTGTTTGCACAGAGGCTGTTTGCTTAGAAGATACGGAAGCTCCTCTAAAAAATGCTGAAAAGACTACCTTCACATTGATCCCTTCATTGCGGCGGCTTTATCGCGGTGCTTCGTTTACTTAAAAGCCCAACAGCCCTATTGATTTTTGTTTACTTTTCTCTCTCTCTGACATTCTCTGCTCCTGACGCGCACTCCTTTGAAGATAAGATATGTTTGCATTCTTTTAATTGTGAGAAAGAACTGTCATCTCTGTCTTGTCATGGAGCACAGTTTAAACTTATGACTAAAGGGTGTTATTTCATGTCTAGAGGGCTCTAATAATGTTAAACGTATTTAGAAAGTCGTAAACAGGTTTTCTATGCTCTAACTGCGAAAATATTTAGAAATAAAGAATCCTACTTCATGGAAATTCATTTATCTGTCTGGAGCGGATTAACCGCGATAAACAAGGGTTTACTGTATAACTGTGTGGAGAATATTTATAAACAGTGTGGGAGAGTTTCTAAGGGCTTAAAATATATAAAAATAACCATACAAACATATGGTTCCTACTTCGCGGATTTTCACCTATCGCGGGGGGTTCTGGAACGCAACCCCCACGATCGAGGAGGGATTACTGTATTGCAGTAAAAGATTTACAACTACTAGTCACCCTCAAAATACTCTTCTCCACTTTGAATGCACTTATCCCAACGCTAATGCCATTTTGCAAAACAGTTCTGAAAGTTTTCTTACGAGAGTGTTTTTAATTGGGCTGTCGTGGCTGCCTGGATGTCCTCAGTGGATTGAAATCGTTTGCAATTCATAGTCATTTTCAATTTAGGGAACAGCCAGAAGTCACACGGTGCCAGATCTGGTGAAGAAGGTGGATGCGGACACAGCGTCATGTTTTTTTTCGACAAAAATTGTCGTACTAGAAGGGATGAGTGGCAAGGAGCGTTTTCATGATGAAGAATGAAACCATTTCAACATTTTCCTAGGTTATTGATGCTGAAGGATGTCCTGATCTTTTCTCTTCTTCAACCGAGTCAGATCCAGTACGAAATCGATCAAACCACTTGTAAACAGTCTTAATTGTCGGTGCAGTATCACCATAAACCGATTTTAACATCTGATGGGCTTCCTGAGCTTTTTGCAATTTGAAACAAAATTTCATGTTAATGCGTTGCTCGATATTCATTATTAATGACAAAGTTGAAAAACGCACTTGAACTCAACAGTGGCTCACAAACGACTGACAGTATCAAACAAGCTGAAACTTTTTACAAGCTAGGTTCTAGGATGGACCTGTCAGAACTGGCATTGAATTGTTTTGCATTGCTCTTGGATGGTGTTCTGCATCAACATTCAAAATACTATTTGATCACACCTCGTATTATACTTTCTACACTTCAGACTCTGTATTTTTAGTGTTTTGCACACTTTACAGTAGAAAGATGAGTTTTAATAAAAATGTCAATTTTCAAGGCAACAAATGCAGTACCTTTTATGTAATGCTAAGGGGGTTACCATGAATCTTAATCCTCAAAACAAGTTAAATTTCAGTAATCAGAAAAACAAAAAAAATCCAAAATGACAGCACTAGCAGAAAAATCCATGAAATCAAACTGAACCAGAGCTCACAAGACACCAGTGATCCCACTAGAGACACAACAACTCAGCTCTAAACCGATAGGCTGAAGGCAGGTCCATAGCTGTGATGTTACTGGGGCACCACCCCCTGAGGTTAAGGCACAATGTAGGAAATATATTAAAAGAGAATACACGTGACTCAAAAATGTAGCAAATCCAATTTAACTAAACGATATTAATCAAAGCAATTTAAGAGAAAACAAAAGCAATTTTTTAGTGAATTATCAACAGACAAACACAAAATGACTGAATAAAAACAAAATAAACTACAGCCAGGGGTACAATTCTGGCCATAACATAACACGCCCAGACTTCGACAAATCTTACCCAACCCATAAAACTCCAAAATAAGTCTACCTTTTTCTCTTTGTTGGTGTCCTGGTCACTCTTGGCAGCGTCCAGATCTGTCACCCCCCGGTTGAAATCATCGATGGTACTGTCTGGTAAGGGGGCTTCCTCAGCATCGATGTCTGTTTCTTCCAAGACAGTTTTCTCTGCACCGGTCAGCTGGCGAGCTAATGGGCATAGAATGTATGGAGTGAAATCATTAGACCGGGAATTTAAACAAAACAATTATGAGAATGACCAACAAAGAGTAAAAGTAACTAATGTGTTATAATGTGGTATGATAAAGCAGGTAGGCCAGCAAATGCATAATAATAAAGGCTCAGGCAAATAATATTTAACTTGCATGGCATGCATTTGTCCAACATGGTCTGGTAAAGTGTTTTCCCCCTAAGATAAGGTAATTCATCTTGAATGAATACACCGGAACCTTTCAAACATTTTTGGTGATTCTGATACGCAGCTTCACGCTGAACACAAATATTTTTTCCGATTGTCCCTTAACACTTATGAATTTGGAGAAACACGACATTAACTTTTATTGAATTTAGTGTGTTTAATCACTTAATGATGCTGACACACTGTAGAGTTTAAATGAGCTAAAAATGTTTCTGCGTTGATTTGTATTTGCACTCAACATCTGATGTTTTCATTTAATTTTCCAACAATATTAGAACATTAGAAGAATCTCAACAAGAACAGGTCATTCAGCCCAACAAAGCTCGCTAATCTTTTCCAGTTAATTCTTCTAAAATAAGAGGGATCAGTCAGTCAGTCAGTCGTTTTCCAACCCGCTATATCCTAACATAGGGTCACAGGGGTCCCCGCAGGGGATAAATCAATTTAGGCTAATTTATGTGTATATAGCGAGTACGACAGTGTAAAAAGAAATGGACCAGTGAAAAGTGAACACAGGGGAAATGGTCACATAAATCACACCAGTGGTCTCAAATGCCTGAGTGCTGTGCCCTAACACTGGGGGCATTGCTGTGCTTTCTTCATAGGGTAGCATGGGCTGTTCTGTCATTATAAAGTCTGTTAATCACCTCCATCCAAAAGCTTCTGCTTTGTCACCTGGGAAACCTTGTAGTAAAAATACTTGTAGGAGATCACGACCATCACCAGATGTGAAATAATGTGACTTTCATGTCAATGTCAACTTTATTTATATAGCACATTTAAAACAACATAGGAATGCTGTGGCCAAAGTGCTTTACAATAAAAGAAGGAAAAACATACAATTAACATAAAAAAAAAACATAAATAGAAATAAAATAAATGAACATAAATAAAATAAATAATAAATACAAGTAATGTTACATAATCACAATGAGAAAACCATCAGTATTACTGGAGGTCACGGAATGCAAGTGAATAGAAATGAGTCTTTAATCTCATTTTGAACAGTTCAATTGTAGACGACTCCTTTATGTGACGAGGTAAAGAGTCCCACAGGCGAGGAGCAGCAGCTGCCAAAGCCCTGTCTGTCCTCCTTAGTTTTACACTTGGTACGGGGGGCAACAAGAGACAACTGACCAGAAGATCTAAGCACTCTGGATGGCTGGTGTAAAACACACAATTTGGATAAACAGGCAGGAAAAACTAGCAATAAGATTTTAAAATCAATTCAAAAACTGACAGGCAGCCAGTGTAAAGAGGCTAATATTGGTGAAACAGAATCGGACTTTCTTGCCCCAACCAGAAAGCGAGCGACAGCATTCTGGACCAAGTGTAACCTGCGTATCAGGGATTTGCTAATCCCAGAATACAGCGAGTTGCAGTAATCGAGGCAAGAAAAGATAAAAGCATGAGTAGCTTTCTCAAGATCCCTAGAAGATAAAAAAAGCTTGATCTTACCTAATAGACGAAGCTGGAAAAAGCAACTCTTGATTACAGAATTAACTTGTTTCTCAAAAGAGAGGTTACTGTCAAAGATAACACCAAGATTGCGGACTTGAGGTTTGTAAAAGACAGAGAAAGAGCCGAGAAGTCCAAGACCAATTTGGCTTTAGCTGATGGACCCACTATAAGCACCTCCGTTTTATTTCGATTCAGATCAAGAAAATTATTAGCCATCCAGGATCTTAGTTCAGACTGACAGTTGTGCAGTTGATTTATTACAGAGTTGCAGTCGGGAATATAATCCTGAGTATCATCAGCATAGCAGTGAAAAGAAATGTTAAATTTCCTAAAAATATCTCCAATAGGGTGAAGGTATAAAGAGAATAAGATAGGACCCAAAATGGATCTCTGAGGAACACCACATTTAAGAGGAGCAATCAAAACTATCCACTTTCCCATGGTGCCACATCCCCTTTACAGACCACCAACAAGCTGATACATTCTACAATCTGATGGCTTAGGCTGGTTGCACACGTCATTAAATGATTCTGTGTTCTATTTTCCACCATTTTGGTCACTACCTGTATACATAGTAGAGGTCTTGTACATTTTAATCTTTAAGGCAGCAACTGCTATGACACTACAGAAGAGACACTAGCTGAAAAACAGACTAAAAGCTGGCTTCTCACCCTGAACTGCACTTCAGAAAAAAAAGACCACCTTCATTACCTGGAACACTTGCTTCATTGTTGTTCTTCTCACTGTCTCCATCTTCCTGCCCATCGGCATTCTGTTGGGTATGCTGCAAACTTAGCTTGTGGCACACTTCAAAAGCCTGGCCCACCGTCCGCACAATACGCATGGCTTGACTCTGAAAGGCAAACAAGAGGAGATCAAAAGTTATAACGTGCCAACCAGCAGCAGCTCGCGTGACATGGGGGAACCGAGGGGAAGACATGGAGTGCATGCAAATGTATGACGGGACTAGCAAAACACTAGCGACAGTAATAAGAACCCAACTGCCAGGGGCCACTGAGAAAATGAACCTGTGAAGTGAGCTGAAGACAACAAGCTTAAAACAGAGAATAGGAGAGGGACAGATAGATAGATAGATAGATAGATAGATAGATAGATAGATAGATAGATAGATAGATAGATAGATAGATGTGAAGGCACTATATGATAGATAGATAGATAGATAGATAGATAGATAGATAGATAGATAGATAGATAGATAGATAGATTCAAAAATCATTATATTACATAGGTAAATAGATAGTGAAACACATAAGTCTGACAGAATGATAGATTATAAAGATATACTGTATATACAGATAAAGTGTACAGTATAGTGAAATACACTTTGAAAAAAATACACATATATACATTTTATCTATCTATGACAGGTATATATAAAAAGTCCTATACTAGATACTGTAGATAGGAAAGGCATTATATAAAACATACAGATACAAAAGGCATTGAAAGACATAGATAGGTAGATTGATAGTAAAAGACATTGTATAAGGCAGATAAACAGATAGAAAATGAAACTATATAAACATGAAAGGCAAAATTAGAACAGGAATGACAAAAGGCAAATATATTAGAAAATCACTATATTAAAGGAACAGATAGGAAAGACACATATAAAACATGACAGTTACACAGATTGTGAAAGACATCATATAAGATAGATAGATAGATAGATAGATATGAAAAGCACTATACACATTATGACAGTTTTTACAGACAAATGTCATAAATTAACTGCTGAATCACCAGATGACTATTAGAGTAGCATCAGACAACACCACGTTGTACACAGTGTGTCACTAAGTCATTTTCCCTGCTATTGCTGGCTCAAGTTAACCTTTATAATGGGGCATTGTCTCTGGTGACTGTTCAGTAGACGGATTGGGAGAGCATGGGGGGTCATGAGGTCGCTGGTAAGGGGTCTGTGGCCCTCCTGATATCTTTGCAAATAGACGAAGGTGCAAGTCTTTAAAGTCCTGGTGCTTCCTGTCTTGCCATATGGTTTTGAGACATGGACGCTATCGATTGACCTGAGATAAAGACTGGACTCCTTCGGCACTGTGTCTCTTTGGAGAATCCTTGGGTACCGCTGGTTTGACTTTGTGTTGCTCATGGAGTCCTGAATGAGGCACATTACCTACATGTGGGAGTGTCAGTTATGGCTCTATGGCCATGTGGCGCGATTCCCTGAGGGTGATCTGGCTTGCAGGATCATCATTGGTGAGGACCAGAGTGGCTGGACCAGGCCAAGAGCATGCTGTGGCAGATAGATGGTCATTTCCAGAGGATGGGACTAGATTGCATCTGTATCTGGGGGGATGTCATCCAGGATCCTGAGCTGTTTCGTCCTTTGGTTGGTGCGCCATCTGCTGTACCAGTGCCTGCTCCCCAACCTGACATGACTTGTTTGCATGGCACCAGTGTCGATTTGCAGTGCCTACTTTGGGCATAGCCTGTGTTTACACAATTCTCTTTCAACAACTTCTTAAACACTCAACACTGATGGCAAATCTGAAGGGTGCTGCTCAGTAAAAAAAAATAAACAAACAAGAACAACCTTAACATGGTTGATTCCCCACCCCTAAAATGTAACCAATTGGTGATTTCCCTCCTTTATTGATTCTTGGAAAACCACATCAATCATTAGCTGTGGCAGAGGCACTCTCATATTCCAAGATCCTCCATTTCAGCAACAAAAAATAACAAAAGCTGAAATGAAGTCAGCTCTAAATTGTAGACAATGCAGTTTACAAGTTCAAGTTCCTCTGAACAGAAGCAGAACAACTGAGAGTTTTGTCTGAGTGATCGACTGCTTTCCGCACTGAACACAGCAGATGCATCATGTAAAGTGTCCACCAGGGATAAACACGTCAGGAAGACGGACGCCCTGATTTACTCAACTATTTAATTTAGCCACTTGACTTTGGAGTTTAAGACAAAATGACACCCGATATTGAAAATTCTCAGCAGCTTTGTAGAGGTTGGCCAAATTTGGAAAGGATGTCTTTATTTTTTTCTTGTGCAATTAATTTCCTGGCTCTGTATTTGCAAGGACAACAGCGCTAAGAGACAGACTTCATCTGTATTCAGTTTAATCATTGTTGGCCATTTCTGCATTTGCATTTCCTCACAGGCCCCGTGATTTATGCGCCTATATTAAATATGCAACAATACCTCACTGGCATAATAAAGCAGCTCAACACAACGCTTTATATAACATTTTGAGGGAATTCTAAGCATTAAGTAGTTGGGCCCAGGAAGCCACCTTGGTGTTAGAGGGACATGGAATAGAAATGTGTGCCACCTTTTAATGGGACAACAGTTCTTCACTTGAATGAGCCCCCTAGCGGCACACCACATCTCCTTCAGTGAGCACCTCTGAACCAGTAGAAGAATTTAAGAACCAGTCACTTCAAGCAAGAAGATACGGTGTACTGCACAGAACCTCCAACTGGAAGTGGGTGGAGCGGTTGTGGATTTAGGGAAGATGGGTTATAAAGAGTTGATGGGGGTGAAGAGATGAAGGCAAAGTGCTGATATGGGAATGGGTGAGGTCATGAAACAATGAAGAACGGAGAACGAAGGGATAATGGCGAAGGAAAAGAATGAAAGAGGAGTAGGAGATGGCGAAGTGAGGATGGGAGAAATTAAACAGGATGGTAGGATGATGAAGGAGTAGAAGGAGGTGATGGTGCCCAGAAGGATGGTTCCTGCTAGGTGGCAGAGACTATGGGGTTGGGGGGTGCATGAGTTCTAGGGGGAGAGAGTGAATCCAGCAGAGAGCGTTAGCTCCCTGTGAATGAGTTCTTTCATGATTGCGGCATGTTACATAACCCAAATCTATAGAGATGTAAAATAAAAGGCGTTACCCCTCCCTAGTGATACGATGGCAAGAAATCACACAAGAGAAATAACTTAGCTTTGTTTAATGTCGGCTTACGTTGCATAATAGACGAAGGAAGCCAATGACAAAACCCAGTCCGGGAGTGGGGGCCCGAGATGTTGAGCCTGTTGATGTTCGCCGGTGCAGTGGAAGGCATTTTCGGGATTGCATGACAATATCTCCAATCCACCCGTCGGCTTCAAAGATGTGCTTGGCTGCTTTCCAAGGCTTCATACGTTTCCTACGTTTCACCCACTTAGGTGAACATGCAATTCCAAACAAGGCAACGTGGACACAGTTTCTTGCTGACTTTGACAGACAAAAAAATAGTATGCAGCAGTTCTCAGTCTGACTGCACGTTTTCCAGATGTTGTAATCTGTCTTATAGTACACTGCTTGTCTTGAACCCCTGTGCTAAATCTGGCTCTGTGTCAACTGTGCATGTGAATAGAAAACAGCAGATTTATAAGATAGATTTGCACCGAGCACAGTGACATATTAAAGTTATGCTCTTATTACAGAGAGGTAACTGGTTGCGGTGAATGGGGTTTCTGCAATGGGGAGCATGGCTTTGATTGGTTTAGGGCAGTGGTTCCCAGGGCACCGCAAAATATTACAAAATTTTCATCATTTTATTTCCATTTTCAATTCATTGTGATGGGACGCGACATCAGACAGACCTGGTGCAAACCAGTAACTCACTTAGTAATAACTGTTTGCGGAAGCCTCTACAAATGGTTACAAGATGGCGCTCTACAATAATTAAATTTCTCGATTGTTTAAGTAGTTTGTCAAACTTTCTCGGTACTTTGTGTTCGTATATAAATAGCTGTTGGTTTCGTGTGGTCTTAGTGTTGAATTATTTTTCGGAGATTGTATCAACTGTATATTGTTGTGATTAAGTCAAGCGACGTTTCTGAAGTATTTCGTCTCGTATGTATTTTTAAAGATGGATCGGTTTTTACTAAACAGTAATACATTGTAAAAGTATCGCTGCTGGTGCTAAGGCTCAAGACTTGTTTGAGATCCTTGATACTTTTATATCTGAAAATAATTTGGAGTGGACTAAGTGCGTTGGTGTCTGTACTGATGGTGCTTGTTCTATGTGTCTGGCTGATTGCAGGCACTTATTTGAAGCAAAGCCCCAAACGCACTTCATCCCTCAGATCCCTAGGGTGGATTCCTTCACGATCGTACCGACTCTCCCATTCAGTGGGCACGATCCGTCCCATGAGCGCCGATCCTTCGCTTGTTCCGGGACCCCTGACTGTGCTGACTGCTTCCATTCATGCTGGCTGGCTGGCTGGCTCGCTCGTCCTCGTTCATTCGCCCCAATGCTGCACCCTTGCTCTCCAAGCCTTTTCCCTCTCCTTCTGTGCCAGCCCGTTCTTATATGCCTCCGTTGGCGCAGCATCTCAATCGCGCACCGCAGGAAGCCAATTAAGCAATTGAGAACGATTGCACCCTCATGTGCAGGTGCGACTCGCCCCAATTACTCCATCAACTCCCATGGAGACTGACACGGTGAAAGGATTACTTAAAAGCCGCCAATCTTTCATAGCCGTGGACCCGCTACACCACAACCCCACTAATTATAATTAGTTGAATTTGTTCAATTACATTCTCCTGTGATCTTAAATATGTGTTTTATTTATTTTTTACTTAACTGTTTAGTTAAAAAAAAAAAAAAGACTATTTCGCAAATTAGATTGGATGGGGGGTGTGCCTTGGGAAAACCTGGATTCACCAAGGGCCCCGAGAATCGACAAAGTTTGAGAACCTCTGGTTTAGGGTTCCAGTGAGTTGGTGGACTGGATGGTTTTCCATGAGAGAGGGGTGATCAGTTGCAGTGGATGGTTTCTGCTCATTGGCAGAGACTATGGGGTTGGAGGTGTATGAGTTCCAGGGGGAGAGAGAGGTGACTGGTTTTGGTAAACGTTTTCTGCAATGGTGGGCTCAGAAAAAAAGGGGCATCAGTTTGAGTGGATGGTTTCTGTTCGTTGGCAGAGACTACTGGGTTGGAGGTGTATGAGTTCTAGGGGGAGAGAGGTGACTGGTTGTAGTAAACGTTTTTTGCAATGGTGGGCTTGGAAGAAAGGGGGCAACAGTTTGAGTGGACGGTTTCTGCTTGTTGGCAGAGACTATGGGGTTGGAGGTGTATGAGTTCTAGGGAGAGAGAGGTGACTGGTTGTGGTATACGTTTTCTGCAATGGTGGGCTCGGAAGAAAGGGGGCATCAGTTTGAGTTGATGGTTTCTGCTTGTTGGCAGAGACTATGGGGTTGGAGGTGTATGAGTTCTAGGGGGAGAGAGGTGACTGGTTGTGGTAAATGTTTTCTGCAACGGTGGGTTTAGAAGAAAGGGGCATCAGTTTGAGTGGATGGTTTCTGCTCGTTGGCAGAGACTATGGGGTTGGAGGTGTATCAATTCTAGGGGGAAAGAGGTGAGCGATTGTGGCAGATTGTGGGGGTTTGATTGGTTTTGGGTTCCAGCAAGTGGTTGCAGCAGATGGTTTCAGTGGGGAGGTGGACGGTGGTGATCTGATACAGTGGGAGGTTTTGAGGGGTTGAGTTGTTTGGCGTTCATGGACCCCCCGGGTGACAGGCTCCGCTACGGATTATAGTATTTTTTTTTACTTTGCTCAAAACACATCCATTTTCTAACCTGCTAATCCAGTTCAGGTTTGTGGGAGCTGGTGCCCAAGTTGGAAGTACTTCCACAGATCCTGGATGTGGCAGCAGTCCATCAAATATGAGATGTGGGGAAAAGAACAGAAGTATTTGAAAAGAATCCAGCAATATGGAAGCGTTCAAGGCAACTCAGGCCCCTTCTTCAAGCAAGATGTAAGAGTTGCCTCAAAAGCCTGTATATTGTAATATTTCTAGTTAGCCAATAAAAGATGTCATTATGCTTAACTTCTCACTACATCCATAATGGCTAACACGGTGCAACATCCCAGTACTAATAGAAATCCAGGAAGACTTGGGAGAAATGCGCCAATTTGACACAGGCAGGACATCAGTGAGACAACGGTGTTACACTGTGCCATCCCCACTTAGCTTTAAGATTTAAATCAGGACGTGCAAATACTTCAAAGGAGGCCTTCTGCTGGTAGTTTATCTTTTACTTGTATGAAAGCTCCTCATAAAAGATGCCATTTTGTCAACTGGTATGCACGCTGACATGACACTTTTCATTTCACAAATCAATTTTAGAAACAAATGCAAAAGTAGAACAAAACAAACTGCGGAGCATCGTAACTCACGCCAGAACGTCAACTGCCTGCTGATTCAACACACGCCAATTAATTCACTTGGCGCCTGCCCTCCTTCTCGACTTGAGATGCTTTCATTTGGAATCTATGGACGGAGCAAAGCCAGCCGTTCCACGTGTGAAAAATGAAAGAACTGCAGGCAGGCAGTAAACCCACACGCTCATCCGGTGAGCAATTAGAGCAGCAGATGCCATCTCTCGTACTCACAGCAACTCAAGGAGGAAGCGGCGAATTCAGAAGAAATGAGCCAGAGATTTGCATGAGGATGGATGGCGTGCAGCCCAGAAGACACTGTGGTCACCTGACTCGACTCACCTTCTTCTTGGACTTGAACACGTTGCATCGGAACACATTGGTTGCACCATCCCTGGCAATGTAACTAAAAATCTTCAGGTCCTGAGAATCATGTGATACGTAGAAAATCCTAAAGATGAAAAAAGAAAAAAAATATAATTAAGAAAACCTGTTACTTTACACTGGGAGATCAATATGGACGCCAGCACACACCCAAGAACCAAATAAGCTACAGGGAAAAGATTAACTCCACATTTGGAAATCAGAATAAAACCGAGACTCATTTGAATTAAAAAAAAAATACAAAGTTGTCCAAATTCAAATGAGGCAAGTCAGGGAACTGTCATGATGATCTTTAATTTCCCAAATTAATTTTGCATTTCCACCATATCCCACTTTGTGAACTTTCCAGTGATTTTTCAGTCATGGCCATCATTAGCCGCGTTTCCAACAACCTCCTTAATTTTAAAACTGCAAATTAAAAAAATAAAATAAATGGGAATAGAAATATGTGAATTTCAAAAAACAAAAACCTCTTAATATTCACAAAACAATATATACGTTTGCTTGGGGTGGCGATTTGACAAAACGATAATTCACAAAAACGCAATGGAAAATGCATTGAGGTCACATGACACAACGTGACAAACAAAATATGGTGTGCTCAGACGAGGAGACTGAAATGTTCCTAAAATTAGTGCAAAAACAAAAATGACATCCATTTGAGACTCCAAACAACAAAGATATGTGATTATTTATAAGGAGCTTGCAGCAGACAGGAGTTGAGACGGGTTCAGACTCAATTAGTTGCTGAATTAATGCTTACATATCACACTCTGATTGGTTAAAATACTAAAGATGTTTTATCACAGAGCACAAGCAGCCAAAAATAAAAGTCTTTCTCTGTTATAACCTTGGAACTCAATATCTCCTCCTGAATTCAGCTTTTATTCTGCAATGACAACTCTATACGTGCCAATGAGCAAGTCTTACTGGGTGCACAAAAGAACGGCTACATCGGCCAGTTTTTGAACCATCCCCATCCCGGGGGAACATTTAGATAGATAGATAGATACTTTATTAATCCCAAGGGGAAATTCACATACCACATTGAGACCACAGGGTAAGCGCCCCCTACTGGCCTCACCAGCACCTCTTCCAGTAGCAACTTGAGCTTTTCCTAGTCAGTCTAACATCTAAGTACTGGCCAGGCCTGAACATGCTTAGCTGCAGGTGGCCGACCACTTTGGTGTGGCTGCTGGCACAATGTAATTAGCACATGGTTTACACAGTGTGTTATGATCTGGGCTGAATTTTAAGGTCTTATGGCCTTTTCCATGTAACTACATGCCATTTGGCATAACCGTCATTAGAGTTGCATCCTGTGTTTCTAGGGGAGTGGTCTCCAGGGTCATGACCTCTGGGTCATCTGAACAATGGGATAAAAGGTCAGTGTTTGCACCAATTTTTATCAGATCTGCGGGTAAATCCTTTAAACATGAAAAGAAACCCTCTCTTAGCCACTGACGTTCATGTCTTGCCTGGTGTTTGACTTTGATTCTTGCCTCTCATCCAGGTTTCAGTTCCTTCGTTTAAATTTTATTTTTTTTGCCTTTTGCATACATCTCCTGATTAGTCTCAAAAGGTTGGTTATCTGTTTCCTGCTGAGCAAAGGACAAAAAGATTGGATGTTTTGGGTAATCCATAATTTGGGTAACAAGTGTAAAACATTTAATGAACTTAGCTTAAAACAGAGCCTACCTCTTCACACTGGGGACAAACGTTCAATCTATCTATTATATAGTGCCTTCCATTTCTATCTATGTTATATAGTGCCTTTCATATCTATCTGTTATATAGTGCCTTTCATACTCCACCTATCTATCTTTTATCTATCAATATATCTTATAGTGCCTTTCACATTTATGTATCTATATATCTATTATATAGTGCCTTTCACATCTATCTGTTATATAGTATGTTTCATACTCCATCTATCTATCTTTTATCTATCAATAAACTTTATAGTGCCTTTCATATCTATCTGTTATATACTGACTTTCACACTCCATCTATCAATCACTATATCTTATAGTGCCTTTCACATTTATGTATCTATATATCTATTATATAGTGCCTTTCACATCTATCTGTTATATAGTACGTTTCACACTCCATCTATCAATCACTATATCTTATAGTGCCTTTCACATCTATTTATCTATCTGTTATATAGTGACTTTCACATCTATCTAATATATGCTGCCTTTCACATCTATCTATCTATTATATAGTGCCTTTCACATCTATCTATCATATAGTGCCTTTCACATCTATCTATCTATTATATAGTGCCTTTCACATTTATGTATCTAACTATCTATCTATTATATTCTGCCTTTCACATCTATCTATCGACATATCTTATAGTGCCTTTCACATCTATCTATCTATTTGTCTATCATATAGTGCCTTTCACATCTATCTATCTATATATTATATAGTGCCTTTCACATTTATGTATCTAACTATCTATCTATTATATTCTGCCTTTCACATCTATCTATTATATAGTGCCTTTCACATCTATCTATTTATTATATAGTGCCTTTCACATCTATCTATCTATTTGTCTATCATATAGTGCCTTTCACATCTATCTATCTATATATTATATAGTGCCTTTCACATTTATGTATCTAACTATCTATCTATTATATTCTGCCTTTCACATCTATCTATATATTATATAGTGCCTTTCAAATCTATCTATCTATTATACAGTGCCTTTCACATCTATCTATCTATTATATAGTGCACTTTCATACTCTAATAATCTGTCTTATAGTGACTTTCAAATCTATCTATCTGTTACATAGTGCCTTGCATATCTATCTGTTTATCTTAGACATGAACTTCAGCTACAGTTTAGGGTTTTATTTTGTGATCTGGTGAAAGATTGGTTAGATTTCTTCGTTACAAACTCATTTTAGTTTTGTACACATGTTTATTCTTCTGGTCTTTTTTCATTCCATCTGCTCTGCATAACAGAAACCAGGGCGACCACCTTAAAAAGTTCTCCATGAGCATCCTAGTGATGCCTACTGCTGTACATGTCCAAGTAATCAAACTGGTCTCTTTGATATATTTTGATATGATAAATTTTCCAGAGTAACAGGCAGACAGAATACCAGCAGGTTAACAGTAAATATGAAAAATCAGGTAAAAAAACAAGGTACAGTGAGAGGCTGACAGAGACAACAAGAAATTTACAGGATACATCGAGAGGTCAACAGAAAAAAAATAAAACAGTGACATGAAATGTTAAGAGATGAACAGATAAACAGAATGATAGACACAGATGAAGCACAGATCACCAGACACATTGAGAAAGAGACCGAGATAGAAAGATCAAGCCTGACAAACACAAGGAAATCGTAGTGAAACCAAGAAACTGACAGGCACAGAGAGATTGATAGGCAGAGAACAGTAGACACATCAGACAGAAATAATGGCAGAACAACAGGAAAGCTGTAAGACGAGTAGAAAAAAAGAGAGATTAACAGACATATTGAGACAAGCAAAAGAAAAACCAAAGGATTTACAAAACATAAAAAAATTGACAGAAAAACTGAGATATTAAGAGAAAAAAACAAGAAACTGACAAAAAGTGATCAAAGAGAAACAAGGAGACTGAAAGTTACCAAACAGGCGCAAAAACCAGCCGACATATCTAGAGAGTACTGAGCAGCTGTTGGAAACTGTAAGAAAACGTACAGACACAGAGAGGAGAGACTAAGAGAAAAGCTACCAGACAAACAAACTAACTGAGATATCCATGAAAGACTGGCTGAAACCCTAGAGACAAAAAAAAAAAAAAATTTGGAAGGATCAATAGAATAAAGAGAAACTGACTAAATGAGATAAAAGAAGAATAAGGAGGCTGAAAGTCACCAAGAGATCAGTAGACAAGAAGAGCGCTGCAATTCAGCAGCTCTGACGATCAGCCAATTGGATTGCACGATTACGCCACATGACTTAGACAGGGGAACTTCTCTGAGAGCTGTGTGGCTTACACCTGACAGCATCACAGTAGATGACACACCCACTACAAGACACACCCACACCGTAGTCATCATTATTCATGAGTCAGATAAGCAGCCCAACAGCCCTAACTAATCATAAGTATAGTGAAAGGATGTTTTATCATAACGAATCACAAGGTATTGTTAAAATAGGGGTAACTCAAATGACTAGGCGTGTCACATAACATCACAGACAGGTAGGGGTGTAACAGTTCGGCTCACACTACGGTTTGGAAGAATGAGGTTTAAGCAACAAATAATTCAAAAGCCTAAGGCTAAGTTCCTTTTGATTTATTTTGAACAGACAGCAGTAAAAGTTCTCCACCAATCCCTGAGGTAGTCTAGTTGATAACCTACAGCCTGTACATGCATAACACACACTTTTTCCATATACTTTTATGTATGGCTGATAAAAACCAAAAGGTAATAAGTTAAAGAAAACACCCTTACTAGTAGAGTTTATAACGTTTGTATCACTAGTATCGTTTGCAACGAGTGCAGAATGCAGCTGCTAGAATCCTAACTAGGAAAAAAAAATCCGAGCACATCTCTCCAGTTTTGATGTCACTACACTGGTTACCAGTGTCATTCAGAATTGACTTTAAAATACTGCTTATGGTTTATAAAGCCTTAAATAATCTGCTCCATCTTATATTTTGGAATGTCTGACACCTTATATTTCAAATCGTAACCTTAGATCCTCAAATGAGTGCCTGCTTAGAATTCCAAGAGCAAAACATAAAAGAAGTGGTGAGGCGGCCTTCTGCTGTTATGCACCTCAAATCTGGAATAGCCTGCCAACAGGAATTCGCCAGGCTGATACAGTGGAGCACTTTAAAAAAACTGCTGAAAACACATTACTTTAACATGGCTTTCTCATAGCTTCACTTTAATTTAATCCTGATACTCTGTATATTCAATTCATTATAATAACTATTCATGGTGGCTCTAAAATCCGTGCTGACCCCTGCTCTCTCTTCTGTTTCTTTTCCCGGTTTTCTGTGGTGGCGATCTGCGCCATCACCACCTAATCAAAGCACCATGATGTCCCTACATTGATGGATTAAAATCCAGAAGTCTACATGACCATCATTATCAAGTCCTTCCAAGAGAACCTTAAATACAAAGAGGACAGATCATTTATGTGAGGTAGAATGCCCAGTGGCCTGGAACCCCTGCAGATTTTATTTTTTCTCTCCAGCCGTCTGGAATTTCTTTTTTTATTTTTTCTGTCCTCCCTGGCCATCAGACCTTACTCTTATTCTATGTTAATTAGTGTTGTCATTCTAATTCTTCCTTTGTCTTTTATTTCTTTTTTCTTCATCATGTAAAGCACTTTGAGCTACATTATTTGTATGAAAGTGTGTTATAGAAATAAATGTTGTTGTTGTAGACAGTGGCTGAGATAGCAGCAGTGTCGGTGCTAGGCTATTTTGCACCCTAAGCCAAGCTTATTAGTGTGCCAACTAACTGTTTGGCAGCAAACCCGTGCGGCTGGGTAACATGATGCCCAATTTGCCTTAATGGTGGTGCCAGCCCCGGACAGTGGGTACACTCAGGCAACATTTGGCCACTTTATAAAAATAAGGAACAAAAACCTTTTCATGTATTACTCAGTGTAAAGAGCAAACAAATTCAGACCAAACATGCACATAGACTGAAAAGCAATTGTTATTTTATGAAAATATTACAAAATAAATACCAACAAAGAGCTGAATAGCAAAATTAAATATCTGCTCCTTTAAGAGCAAAGAATCCCAATTGTGATTAACTTTGTGATTGATTACTTTCCTAAATACAGAATCAGCCAACATATCAACAAAGTCGTACAGAACAAGGAGCTGTTAGAAGCTAGTCGATGTACAGGTAGGTGGTATAACCTGCTTGGCATTGCTGCCTGTCGCACCTCCTCCGGTGCCCATGGGTCAGCTGCAGGGTCTTCAGCTAGGAACCACCATTCACCAACGTTTCGCTCTTTTAATCGCTAGAACGTCTCCTGGTGGCGGAGCAGTGACATGGACGTCTCCCTGTCACCCCCTGCAGCTGTTATTGGGGTTATTTGTTCTTTCCCCAGCTCCTGTCGTTTCTCCTCAACCAGAGCCAAAAGCTGCCTTTCTCTGCCTCTTCTGCCAGATCTTTAGTGGCCTTTCTTAGGTTCCTTCCAGTCACCCCTGCGTCCCTCAGGAGGCGTGTGGTTGACAGCCCCACATACCCTCGGCATCCCACCTCCACTGGGTAGATGGTGGTCTTCCAGCCGGCCTCCCTGCACTCCTCAGCCAGCTCAGAGTACTTGGCCTTCTTGCGCTCGAAGGCGGCCTCTATCTCCCCTTCAGATGGAACGGTCAGCTCAATGAGGTGCACCGATCTTACTTTGGTGGACCACATCACAATATCAGGGTGGAGAGATGTATTTGTTATCTCCGTGGGGAACCTCAGCTGTTTGTTGAGGTCAACCCTCATGTTCCATTCTTGGTCGGGGGAAAAAGGCCTCGACATCTCTCTTGGCCTGGTGTAACTTTGTCCCCCCCCTTCTGTGACAAAGCTGGTACAGTCCTCTGATAGTGGTGGTCCTTTGCTGCCCTGTCGACGCCCCTCCAGCACCTCAGCCAGTTTCCTCAGGACCTGGTCGTGGCGCCATCTGTAGCGCCCCTGGGAAAGTGCTATCTTGTAGCCTGACAAGATGTGTTGGAGACTTGCGTTGGGCGCGTTGCAGAGTGCGCAACTTTCCTCATTCCCAAACCACTGGTTGAGGTTGCGAGGACAGGGAAGCGTGTCGTAAGTTGCATGAATCAGGAAACTGACCCTTGCCTGTGGGATCCTCCACAGATCCGACCAACTGATGTTCCGGCTGACGACTCCCTCCCAGGTCGTCCAGCCTCCTTGTCGGCCCTGCGACATGGCCTTGATCTTGTAGCGCTCTTCCTCTGTCCTCGACACCTCTGCCACCACCATCTCCTTCCTCTCCTTGCAGTTAGCCTTAGACCAGAACCGTGGCGCTTCTCCTCATCCTAGCCCTGCCCTTCCGACCTGGAC
This sequence comes from Polypterus bichir lapradei, assembly GCA_026402145.1. Taxonomy (NCBI): domain Eukaryota; kingdom Metazoa; phylum Chordata; class Cladistia; order Polypteriformes; family Polypteridae; genus Polypterus; species Polypterus bichir. Next base: position 29,828,446 of record JANRMT010062857.1, on the reverse strand, counting down.
TCTGCCCATGATCTCCTGGTGTTGCAGCCTGCTGACGGCTTGGTCAACCTCCACTTGGGCATTCCACTTCCGGCCAGTGGAAACCATGGCGTTGGCATTCCTCACTGACTGGTCGGTGGATTCCCTTAGCTCGAGCACCAGCCTGGACTTTTCTTGCTTGTAACCCAGACTGATGGACTGCAGTGGGAGCTGTAGTGTGTTCTTCCCAAAGAGGCCCGTTTTGGAAAGGCACCGTGGCAATCCCAGCCATTTTCGGATGAACGAGTTGGCTTTTGCGTCCATCTTAGTCACGGCGGATGAGGGGATCTCGCTCATTTTCAGGGGCCACATTACCCTCCTGAAGAGTGTGAACTGATAGCACCAAACCTTATACTTCCCGGGGAGTTGGCTCCGACCGATCTTTCGCAGGCCATCCGTGAGCTGTTTCATGACGGACCTCCCCATGTGCTTGTCTGACAGATCTGCGGTATACTGCCTTCCCAGGCTTCTGATGGGTTGTTCAGCCAGAAGGGGGATTTTCTCTCCCCCGACGGTGAAGATGGTGTTGTCATTTCTGATTCCCCTTCTGAGTGACAGGCTACAAGATTTGGAAGGTTTTATCTTCATTCTGGCCCATGACATCAACTCGTCCACCCTTCCCAGCAGCCGGGATGTACATGCTGCTGTCTGAAGGAGGCTGGTTACATCATCCATATAGCTCCTCACTGGGGGTAGCCTCTGACCAGATGGTAATTTAATTCCTCCAACCACTTGTCTTGCTCCGATGAGGATTATCTCAAAGGCTGCCACAAACAAGATTGGAGAGATGGCACACCCCATTGCAATTCCCACCTCCAACTGCTGCCACCCGGTGGTGAAGTCTTGGAGGGCAAAGCACATCTGCAGGTCACTGAAGTATAGCGCTACCAGGTTCTTGATGCAAGGAGGCATGTGGAAGAACTCCAAGGCGTAGCTGATCAGCTGATGTGGGACTGAACCATATGCATTAGCGAGATCGAGCCAAACTACATGCAGGTCAATCTTCTCCCGCTTGGCCTTCTCGATCTGGTCCCAGATCATTGTAGAGTGCTCTACGCACCCTGGGAAACCTGGAACCCCTGCTTTCTGGCAGCTGGTGTCAATGTAGCCATTCTCTAGCAGGTAGGTGGTCATCCTCTTGGCCAGCACTGAGAAGAAGATTTTGCCTTCCACGTTCAGCAGGGCGATGTTTCTGAATTGGCCGATGTCCTTGGAGTTTGCTTCCTTTGGGATGAAGACCACTACGGCCCTTTGCCACTCTGATGGAATGAGCTGCTTTTTCCAGACAGTTCTCATTAGATACCATAGCAGCTCCAGTACCTTGGGACAGTTCTTATATAGCTTATAGGGGACTCCGTTGGGGCCTGGTGCTGATGAGGACCTTGCCTTCTTCACGGCTTGCCTGACTTCGCTAAGCTTGGGGGGCATGATGTTGAACTCGGCCGTCGGTATAAGAGGTGTATAGACACAGAGAGGGGGAAACATTGAGAGACTAATAGAAAGACTGTCAGACAAACAAAGAGATCAACAGAAACACTGAAGTCTGGCTGAAAAGAAAGAGACAAAAAATGGAAAAATCAACAGAAACTGACAAAAAAGCAGGACATCAATAGTTCAGTAGGTAAAGAGATCGGCCGACATATAAAGGTGATACAGACTGAGGAGCTGTTAGAAACATCTAGAAACTAACAGCCACAGAGAGGTCGACACAACAAGAGACAGTAAAACCATCCAGTATCGCTAAGAGATATAATCCTAAACAAAATCAAGAGAAACATCGAGATTGACAAAGAAAAAAAGGTCAAGACACAGAGAGGTGATTGCATTGGGAGACTCAAAGAAAAAACGTCCGACAAACTAAAAAGCTGAGAGATCAATAGACAGAGAGACTAACTGGCTAAGAGTCAATAGAAATTTGCGAGTTCTGTAGAGAAACGAATGGACGGGAGGAAAAAAAAAAAAATCAGACAGAAATATCGAAAAACCAACCCATCAAGAGATCGAAAAAAAAATGAAGAGACTAATGGACCCCAAGAGATGAATCCACACAGAGGATCAGCAGACACTAACTCACCGTATAAGAAAATCATAACTTTGCCTGTTTTGCTCATCATTATCAGTGAATTACATGGGTATGAGAAAAAATGTAATTTACGGCAGGCGGCACACCACGAACCAGCATACAATGACGTTCATGGTCATGATAGGGCTCAGATGCAAGGAAAACTGACATGTCTGTGCCACCTGTCTGCTGCTTTGGAGTTTATTAACAACTAGCAAAATACCCGCGCTTCGCAGTGGAGAAGTAGTGTGTTAAAGAAGTTATGAAAAAGAAAAGGAAACATTTTAAAAATAACGTAACATGATTGTCAATGTAATTGTTTTGTGACTGTTATGAGTGTTGCTGTCATCAAGGATTTGATTATCATTATTTCTTTCAATGAGGTTCGTATTTGCAGGATGTGTTGTGTTGAAGTTACATTCCGTGTTTGTCAACCGTTGTAAAGATAACAGGTATCATTCATCGAAGTGTTCACCACCCAAATCGGTACTCGTGAATCTAAGATGTTTAACAGGCATTCCCGGTATTAAGTTGTGGATTTGCCTGCGAATATTTAGCAGCAGCGTGTCTATGAACGTAATTTAAACTTAAGCTTTACACCTTGCTTTCCTATTGATATGTCTACAAAGGCTTGTTTAGCTTCAGAGGGTTGTTCCTTTCTTACTGCATCAATAAACAGCTCGTCTTCCTCTTTATCTGAGACATCACACACTGCATGCACAGGTTTACCTTTACCAGTCCTGCAAAGTCAGTTCACGTGAGCCGCTCGGAGTACATGCATCAAAGGTTCTCAGCTGTGCTCGTGCTATGTCGTGCGATCTTGCGATGTCCACGGCTTTATTTAATGTTAGCTAAGACCCGGCACTTAAAAGTTTCTCTAACATTTTCGCTGAGTTTGTGCCAAACACTAGTCTATCCCTGACCATCTCATCTTCATTTGCATAAGCACAGTCCTTCACCCGCGAATATTTAGCGGCAGCGTGTCTTTTGGATTGCTGCCGACGGACGGCCTTATATGGGCAGGCACTCAATTACGTGGGAGGCGTGACAATGAGGGACGCAACTCCGCCTCACACGGCGACCGAGCTGCAGGCTATGGCCGTATATATGTACGTAAGTAGGTTCCAACGAAACTAGAAATGACCGTTACGCGTAGAATTTCGAAATGAAACCTACCTAACTTTTGTAAGTAAGCTATAAGGAATAAGGGTGCCAAATTTCAGCCTTCTACCTACACGGGAAGTTGGAGAATTAGTGATGAGTGAGTGAGTGAGTGAGTCAGTAAGTAAGGGCTTTGCCTTTTATTAGTATAGATAATACTAGGGTGTTGTACTGCATTACCCATTATGGATGTAATAAGAAGTCAAGCAAAATGACCCCCTTTTATTGGCTAATTAAACAGGTTACAATATTCAAGCTTCTGAGGCAACTCAGGACCCTCCTACATCTTGCCTGATGAAGGGACTGGAGTTCCCTCGACAGCTTGCTATTGTAATCTGTTTAGTTAGCCAATAAAAGGGGTCATTTCTCATTACAATAATAATAACAAATTTTATTTATATAGCACCTTTCCCATGCTCGAGGGGCTTTGACAGACTAGCCCACTTTGATGATGGTAGAACATCACCAATCAAAGAACCATAAAAGCAGACTTCATAGCCAAGGTGGCACAAAAACCACCATGGGCAGCGCCACTGGCGCTAAAAATGGCCATGAATTTGTTTAAATGTTAGATGCCTAGTAATAATACTTGCAATTATCCTCGCTCACTACTCTCTCCTCATCATCACTCCAAGCGTGTCTATTCAAGATAATTCCAAATGTCTCGCCTCATTTCAAATCTTTTTACACTTAACAACAGTTATGTTACAAATCTCTTCAAGTGCTTAATTCAATCCTGCAGCCTTGAAAAGTCAGCCGTACACAATGCGACTGGATGCGGTCATGATGTGCCTGCAGAGGAGCTAAAATTTCATAAAATGGAAAAAGACCCGGCAGACGTGCTCTGAATGTTATCAATCGAGTGCATACATTGACTCGATTGTACTGTACCTACTGATATGGCAGGCCATCGGGACTTTGCAAAGAAAAATATTACTTAAGAGTGTAGTGAACACAGTCAGGATACAAGCCATGGATTCTTCCTGTGATAAAAAGGTATCAGTGTGCCCCTCAGATATACAACTGAGGTAAGAAATGGGAGAAAGAGCTTTGGAAGCATCATGAAATGGGGTTACTGAGATCATACCCTAATTCTCGTACCTTCATTACAACAGGGGTTCCTAATAATTTGTTTGGTGCACTTCTTTCACCTTAATCACTTTGTGTTCCGACTGGCTGCTTTAAGCAGAACAATCATTTTCAACCTTTATGAAGTTGCAACCCACTTTTTCACATGTAATTGTCTTCACAACCCACTGCGGGGACCATCTTGCTGAATCAAAGATTATCTTCGTCTAGCGGTTCCCACTTGGTGAATTGACTGCGTCACAGCGGGGAGAGGGCCGTTTAGGCAACCCTCTATGTCCCACTACTACCATTAAAAAGAATAGGAACACACAACCCACCAGAACCAGCCCATGACCAATTGGTTGAGAAACGCTGCCCCAGCAGTCACCGTAACACACAGTGTCCATACCACATTCACTTCAGAAGAGGCCATCCACCTGAAGCTAAGCATGTTTGGGCCTGGTCTGTGCTTGGATGGGAGACCATCTAGGAAAAAAGCTTGGGCTGCTGCTGAGGCCGTGATGGTGTGGGTCAGCCTCATGCTACCGGGTCCTTCTGGCGGTTTTCTTGAACCCGCTACCGCCAATAACGTATCCAAGGGATGAACCTAGCAAATGAGGACACAACACACAAACATAGCAAGGGGAGGGTGAATTAGTGCCTTGGTGCTTTTAATCAAACCATCGAAAACAAACAATGTTCAAAAGTGCAGGGCTCTTAAACTCCAACAAATAAATAAATAAATAATCCATTAAAACCGGTGACAATCTGTGAGATTAAAAATCCAGAATAAAACATCAACTATCGGGTCCTTCATGGTCTGATGGATGAGCCCACCACAACTTCCTCTTCGTCTCCCCAGCTCGCCCATTGCTCGCTCAGCTGGTGGAGACTCCAGCAGCTATGGTCCTCAACGACCTGACCGCCACGAGCAGCATCAACCAGACAATTCAGGGTCGGTTGTCCTGCCGGATCCCTTGGGTAGAACTCCACCACGATCGCTCCCACTCCAACTACAATAAATCAGTGGAGAAAAGCTGTCCCGGGAGTGATGACCCTTCTCTCCGTCACGGGGAAATCCACCGTGCTGCCTTTCACAACCCTGGCTGGCTGGCCCATCCTGCTTCTCCACCTGATGTTGTTCTCATGGCCCCTCCACCTTTTCTTCATGCCAGCTCCCCCTTAAATGGCTCTGTGGGCACAGCATCTCAATTACGTACCACAGAAAGCCGATAAAGCAACTGAGACAGACTGAATCTTCACATGCTGGTGCGTCTTGACCTAATTACTTCACCAACCTCCTGTGAGCACACACACCCACGGAGATCGAGCCGGCCAGTTATTTATTTATTTAAAAATGGGCCACTAAAATGTTAAGCTGCTACACCACAGTGGCCAGCAGGGGGTGCTTACCTTGTGGTCTGAGTGTAGATCCCAGTGCCCTCGCAGTAATGTGAATGGGACAGTGTACTTTTAAAATGGCACCGTCCTTCAGATGAGACATAAAACCGAGGTCCTGACCCACTGTGGCCATAAAAGATCCTTGGGCATATTTCGAAAAGAGTAGGGGGTCTATCCTGATGTTCAGGCTAAATGGCCCATCACAGCCTGTGAGAGAATAATTGAAAAGGTAACACTAGTTCGGTATTTTGGTTAGCATTTCTAATGTCATGAAGGGACTGCTGAAATGGTCAAGTAAACAAGCTGAATGGTTCAAGAAACTGGCCGATGTAATGTTCTTTTAAGCACCCAATAAGACGTGCCAGTCGGCACGTATAGAGTTTTCACAGTAGAACAAGAGCTTTAAGTAGATTAACATTTTAAAAGCATTTCAAGATTAGACAAACTTCACTTTACATACCTCCTTATCACAACTTCATCAGAGCTTTCTCAGCTCACAACTTGCCTCAGTGAAATTAAAACCTGAATGGAGCAGAACTCTTTAAAGTTAAACTGTAATAAAACTGAACTGCTGCAAACTAGCACTAAAGCGCAACTTAAGAACACAAGCTCCTTCTCAGTCACTCTTGATGGTGATCTCATCAGACCTTCTTCTGATGGAAGGAATCTTGGTGTCATTTTTGATTCCTATCATTCTTATTCCACCCACATAAACCACATTAGGAAACATTATTACTTCCACCTCTATAACATATCCCGTGTTTGCACATTCTTCTTCTTTTCTAATGCTGAGAAATTTGTCCCTGCTTTAATCACATACTGCAACGATTATTGTAACTCTACTGGCAGGTGCCATTTCTAATCTTCTATCACAGCTCCAGTTGATTCTAAACTCTGCTGCAAGAGTCCTGACACGGACCATCAAGAGCGAGCACATCACACTCATCCTGCATCGCCTCCACTGGCTGCCTGTGTCTTATAAGATCCATCCATCCATTATCCAACCCGCTATATCCTAACTACAGGGTCACGGGGGTCTGCTGGAGCCAATCCCACCCAACACAAGTCGCAAAGGCAGGAAACAAACCCCAGGCAGGGCGCCAGCCCACCTCAGGTCTTATAAGATTGAATATAAAATTCTATTAATAATCTACAAAGCATTAAATGGCCTCACACCGGACAACATCAGTGACCTTCTCCATCACTAGGCTCCTGTTCGCCCACTAAGGTCCTCTGATTCTGGCAATCTTGTTGTGCCTCACGCTAACCTGCACTCTGTGGGTGACAGCAGGGCCTTCAGCTGTATAGCGCCCAGACTTTGGAATGACTTCCCGAAATTTATGAGATCAGCTGACTCCATTCATTCTTGTAAAAAACAACTTAAAACTTGTCTGTTCAGGAAGGCTTTTAACTGAATCTGACATTCTGACGCTTCTTTCAGTTTGCTTCTCTGTCCAGATGTCCAGGATAGTTTGTGGGTTTGTGTTATATCCTAAACTAGCTGTCCTCTGTGGCTCTGCCTACGTAGTAGTGAAACAGAACAAATTTTAAAAATCAATAACACAAAAAAACGCTTTTTTTAATAATGTATTACCATTTATGAGGGGGTTTCTGTGGAGCAACCGTATATCCTTGGGGTGCGTTCAGCTCCCCTCTTCACAACACGAGCAGCAGAGAAATGGGGTTGGTGAGCAAAGCGAGCAGGGGATAAACCCCCCAGTATATATATATATATATATATATATATATATATATATAAAAGTCAGTGTGATCGGGGTATAGGTTGTAAAGTTTTATTTATTAGCATGTTCATAATAAATGAAAACTTTACAACCTATACCCCCCCCACCTAATTTTTGCTATATATTGCCTTTGATTCTTGAATGTCTAAGCATTATCCTCTGATGAAGGTCCCTAGCAGTGGCTGAAAGCTCAGGATTAAAAACTACTTTATGATACGTGATTCATTTTCTCTCTTTGTGGATCTCCAGCTGCAAATATATATAATATGTGATTTGTTCAGGGATTTCTTTTAGTATTGTACTCTGGTTTATTCTTTCTTTCATTCTATTTAATGCTTTTGTATACCCTATGTTTACTGTTCCATGCAGAAACTATTTGTATCATTTTCTTTTAACTGCCTTGAGGATGGGAAAGGCGCTATATAAATAAAATGTATTATTATTATAATAATAATAATACAGGGAAAGAAAATCTAGATACATCATAGCTAATTCCTATTTTATTTTTTTTTTTTTTAAGGCAAACACCATAAAAGCAGAGAACGAGAAGTCTGAAACAATTTTGCATCTATGACGGCTGCACGCTGCTATAATAAATCTCTCCCAAGATAATCTGCGGCTCCCTGCAAAAGAAACACGCGCCCATGATAATGGCAGCTGCACAATCATGGCACTGTGCCAGAGGATAAGTGCAATACATGTACATTGTTATGCAAATGAACCTTCTCTAATTGTTTGGGATACTGAGACGTGAGCACTGCTGGTATATCAAAGGAAAAAGCCACAGCGTGTTTTAACTTCCCTTCATCAGTGAGTCTAACTTTATTTTACAAGTGTCAGTCCCAGAGGAGAATGAAGCAGTACAGTCTGCGGTTTAAACCAGTGACTGTTGAAAGAGCTGGCATACTCGTGTACATCAATGAACCACACAAGTAACCAGGGAGAGGGAATTGTGGACAACTAGCAAGGCTTTTTGATTGCAGCAATTCATTATGAAATCAATGGTCTTGATGCACTAATGTTCTTCAAAACGATTAAATCATACTGACAGATCTACTGAGCAGTACAGAGTGATAACCACACTGACAAATAACATGAAGTAACAGAAGCGATGATACACTGTTAAGATTTGAACCTGACTTTCAATCCTTTAGGATGTATTACTTTACGTGAGACATGGCAGGCAGCTCTGCAGTTAATTTCACAGTAAATCTGTCCATACTGTGGTTAAGGAATTCAGTCGGAAACAGTCGGAAAGTTTCTGCACTTTTTTCTAAGTCTATTAAGAGTTTCAAAAATAAATGACATCACTTTTCTACATTAGCACTTTCCTTTGCGATGCCATTTTTTCCAGCATCGTACCAACTTTTTAATGGCATCAGCAAAAAATGTTTTTGGTTGAGCACGTAGCCACTGATGCACCGCTGCTTTCACGTCATCATCACACGGCTGTAGCTGGATGCCCGTAGTGCTCTGCATCCGTCACAATAGTATGGCCATTTTCAAGCACTTCAATCCGCACATAGATGACTCTACGAGACAGAACTTTACCCCATACTGAGCCGACATGCGGAGATAAATTTGTGCTCCCGGCACACCACCTGCCCACAAAAAGTGTATGACAGAACGCTGTTCCTCTTTGTTGCAATTTCTACGTTTTGCAGCCATTTTCACCACAGGGTGACGGCTCATATAATAAACTTCAAGGGCAGCCAAAATAAAACAAATATTTTGGTTATATAATACGAGGGACGTTCAAAAACTTTACACACTTTTTTAACTCTATTTATTAGGAATTTCAAAAACAAATGACATCACTTTTCTACATAGTCACCTTCCTTTGCGATGTCATTTTCCCAGTCACACGACACTCTCAGACACGACCGATTACTCCTCCCTCCCGCCTTTACCATTTCCAACAAAAATATAAAAGTGCGGAACCTTTTTGAACGTCCCTCGCAAAAGGATACCACTTAATGTAATACTTCTAAAACAGTGGGAGACTCTGAACAAGTCACTTCGAACATCTCCCTGGCAGAGACCACTGTACCTTCTGATCTCAAAAACAATATTATGGCGAAAGGAAGAAAATGGTCAGTCCAAATAAAAGGGGGGTAAGATAAAATAAAAGAACGTTAG
>JANRMT010062857.1:29772988-29784035 GCA_026402145.1 Polypterus bichir lapradei | reverse complement strand
ATTTAAATAATCTGTATTGTTAATAATTAAACATGTGAGGACACGCTGCCACAGCGCTAGCAAGTTCACGTATTGTTCCTGCCTCGCACTGTATATTTGCTGAGGCTGGCGCGACACTGGAAGGATAGACGGATAGAATAATTAAACACGTACTATGAAGATATTTCAATGTTCCTTAAAAGTTTTGAAGAATGGAAGTTTTAAGCTTGCAGATGGCTTAACGTCTATTACAGAGCTTATTGTGGCGCTTGGGTATTTGGAGAAAGAAAAGTAAGGACAGGAATTAGAGGTTAGTACGTTTGAAAGAGACAGTACTGCTACAATAAATTATTTCATCGAAGGTCGTGCATGGCGCAGCAGCATCTTGCGTGAGACATGAACAATCACTGCGCCATCGTGTTCCCATTTTTAATAACATGCTTTCATTCCAATCATCATGAAAATGATATCACGTATACATCTCAGTATTTTATTTATTTAGAGAGCTGTAATATTACAAATGTAACAGATTCTGCGTCCTGTCGGAGAAAGAGAAAGAACGGAAGCACGTAGTGATTCACACACACAGAGAACATAGAAGATCAAATACAAAACAAAGCATTTAACGTGCTACTTTAGTTACGATGGGATTTAAGAAACTAGTAAATTAAACGATTTTAAGATGAAGTTTATAATGTTCTACTTTAATGACAAAATAAACTATGTGATTAAAGCGGAAATTTCGAGAGTAAAGTTGACATTTCGTGCTTTTTTTCCACTGTGTGCCTTTTTTTTCTCTGTACCCTAATAAGCTTTCATATGACACTCAGACGTTGGGCTACGACTCGCCTTTCCACGACGACTTTTATATCTGACAACTTCTTTTTTAATTTCGGGCACTATGCGACTTTGTGAACTTGAGCATTCAAGTTTCTCCAACACGCTATGTCACTCGATCAACTTCCTTTTGTTGTTTATACCACTGTTTAAACCAACAAATAGTACGTTTTCCTTTGCCTCCACTTGGTATTTGCTGAAATTCTCCTATTTTCCCCCGTGCATTTCCCATTGTCTTTTCACAGAACGCTGAGCTTAAGGGCTATTTATATTGATTTGCATATTCAAAGAGGCGTAATTCTGGGAGGAATTGGGGCGGGACAGCAGGCGCGTGCACATGCGTTACTTTTCACGCTGACCGGGATTTATGTAGCGGAAGAACGTGGAAGTTGGATTACGCACAGATTCCTGCATCTGGATTTTTCTGTGCGTAAGCACATTTCTGCTTTTGTGCTTACGTCATGTCATAGTGCGAATTCTACGCACAGCGTTATGCATGAGGCCCCAGGTGTTTGTCTTGGAATAAGGTGTTCTTCTTCCACCATGCAAAGCGCTTTTTGTTATGACCAAATAACTTCATTTTTGTCTCATCAGTCCAAAGCACTTTGTTCCAAAATGAATCTGGCTTGTCTAAATTATCATTTGCACACTAGCGACTCTGTTTGTGGCGTGAGTGCAGAAAGGGCTTCTTTCTCATCACCCTGCCATACAGATGTTCTTTGTGCAAATTGCGCTGAATTGTAGAACGATGTACAGATACACCATCTGCAGTGAGATGTTCTTGCAGGTCTTTGGATGTGATCTGTGGGTTGTCTGTAACCATTCTCACAATCCTGCGCATATGCCGCTCCTGTATTTTTTTGGCCTGCCAGACCTGCTGGGTTTAACAGCAACTGTGCCTGTGGCCTTCCATTTCCTGATTCCATTCCTTACAGTTGAAACTGACAGTTTAAACCTCTGAGAGAGCTTTTTGTAGCCTTTCCCTAAACCATGAGACTGAACAATCTTTGTTTTCAGATCTTTTGCGAGTTGCTTTGAGGATCTCATGCTGTCTGTCATTCTTCAGAGGAGAGTCAAAGGGAAGCACAACTTGCAATTGACCACCTTAAATACCTTTTCTCATGATTGGACACTCCTGTCTGTGAAGTTCAAGGCTTGACGAGCTAATCCAACCAATTTGGTGTTGCAAATAATCAGCATTGAGCAGTGACAGGCATTCAAATCAGCACAATGACAAGGGGACCCACATTTTTGCACAGCCAGTTTTTCACATTTGATTTAATTTTATACAACTAAATACTGATTCACTACAAATCTTTGTTTGGAAAACACCCCAGTGCTCAGATGTTCCTAGGAAATGAAAGACATAGGACTGTTATCTTTTTTGTTGAAAGTAGAGTCAATTATTATGCAGGCTGAGAGGGGTTCCCAGACTTTTTCATATGACTGTATAACTGTATACAGGGTTTGCCTTCATTAAAAAATTTACTTTATTAGACCTTCAGTAAGGAGGATTCAGATGGACAAACAGTTTGAGAAGGCAAACATTTCTTGATTATTCTTGTAATCGTTGTTAATTCAACGTGAAGTGAGGCCTTTAAGTTTGGGGTGCATGAGCACAAGAAAAGGCAGAACAGAGCAGGAGAGAAAGAAAGGCAAGGAGAGCAGAGAAGGAGAACAACCCAGAGAAATTGGCAAGGACCTCATTGGACTGAAAAACAGTCTGAAGCAACTCTGTGCACAGACTTTAAAAGACACATCTGCCATCACCATTATTTTCTGCATAGGTATTTTTAATAAAGATTCTTTTTCAAACACATTTCTTAAGTCTCTTTTCAAATATATTTCCTACTTTTGCTACCATCGGTTTTATTGTGATTTGATTCATTTTGCTTTATAGTAATATTTATTGTATACTGTTTGATTGGGTCAAGGTATATTTCTAAGCAGGGACGTGTGGCCAGGGGAGGCAGGTAAGGCCTAGAAAGGGCACTATAGATAGATACATAACAGAGTCTGCCCTTTTCATTAGCTTGTTAACCCGGTGGGCCTCTCTTGAAGTGACGTTACCAGCCCAGCACACCAATCAGAGTTGTAGAAGCTGTAAAGGGTGTCCCTACCCACAATAAAGGAACATGGCCTCCTAATGAAGGAGACCCTGCTGCGCCCTTCAGGGATGTGCGGTCAAGGGAGGCAGGATCATGAAAAGTAAAAAAACCAATAATGATAACATAAAATAAATTTGTCCACTGGTCTGTTCTATAAATTTGTTTTCTGTATGATTCCAATAATGTTGATCATTTTTATAGTCAAAATCGCTGAATTTACGCATTTCCTGTTCAAATACCAGGGAGAAATGGGAGGTGCGGCAGTGACGAGCCTCACCTCACCTCAGACTACGCTTTCCCACACACGGGGCTGATGCCTGCAGTTGGCGCGTGCCTGTTGCTGTCTCTCTGTATATCACCAATATAAGGTGTGCACACACGTTTATTATACACCCTGACTTTGCACAGTCTGACTAATATCTTTAATGAATGTGTGTGACATATTTAGTCAGGCTGATCGGACATAAAACCGCAGTGTAAAGGCACCAGACGAGTGAGGCAGACAGTACCGTGCCGCCCTGAAGGGGGCACATGTGAGCCAAACAGGTGCTCGTTGTTGACTACCAAAATGGAGGATTATATATCTAAGCTTAAATATTTCTCAAAACTGGACTTTCAGTCAAAACAGGAAGTGGTAAATAATGGAAGACTAACGCCGGAACTAAAAGGTTTCCTTCAAACTAAGGGACAACTAAATTTTGACCTTAAAATATTCTTTTGTTTTTCTTGCTAACCTTTTGTTGAGCAGTCTGTATTAAAATTGATTAATGCATCAGAATTAAAAGCTTTTAAAAAACAACTAAATATTTCAATTAAGGTCAAAATTGAAATTCGTTATTTTTTTGTACACCACTCTATACTTTAATTTGTATCGAATGAGTATGAATTGTGGAATTGCAACTGCAAATTTAGAACACATGGAGGGTGCGGAGTAAATGCGCTCTCTCTCGCCGCTATAAATGTAACGTTCTTCCTTAGCCAAATATACACCTTACCTATATGTGTGTGTAAAGAACGCTGATGAGGTATGAAACATACCCAGTCATTAATGCGCATGCTGGCTGCCAACTCAATAGTCAATAAGCTGCTCTTTGGAGTTCATATATTTGTAAATCTGACTCTGAAGGACTCAGTGCCTCACCAGCCATGAACCTCACCGCACATCACTGTTTCTAAGAACTCCCGGTGTGGTTGACTGCCATATGCCCACTGGGGTTAGCAGCTGAGAAGACACGTCTTCAAAAGTAAGCAGCGCATTGAGTGGGCAACTGCTTTGGGGATTGGCACAGGTGTACATCCGGTCTGAAAATAACCGTTTGGTATTCTTGTACCAAACTAGTAAGTCTCTTAGCTTGAAGCAGCTGTCCATATGCAGATACGTAACACTCACACAATCAGTGTGAATATGGTGCGGGTGATTGCCATATTCCCATAGGGGTTAACAGCTGAAGGGGGACAAAGCAGCATGGTGCACGGGCATCTGCTTTGGTAATTGGCACAGGTGTAGCTTTAGCCATTTGGTCAGCTTATGCTGAGTCTCTTTGCTTAAAGCAGCTGTCCATGTGCAGATAAGGTTTGTGATAAACGGCCGGCAGCTCAATCCGGCCGGGACGTCCCTGAACTGAAAGAATGGAGGAAGGCAGAATTTTCAGGACACTGCCTCCCCCAGAACACTAGGTGGCTGCTCCCCTGGATGGTAGCTGTACCCCAGATTCCCTCAGGGCATCCTGGGACATGGAGTCTGTTTCCTCAGCCCTGTTGGGTGCTGTGGATGCTGCCAGGGGGAGCTCATAAAGGACCTGGGGACTCCTACTTTGCCTACAACCCAGAAGTACTTCGGAGTCAGGAGGACGGAAGCCCACAGTACTTCCGGGCTGCTTAAGAACTGATGATGTGTCATTTGATCCGGAAGAAGAGAAGGAGCACTTCCGGGTCAAGGAATATATAAAGGACTGGTTGAGACCCAGCAAGGGAGCCGGAGTTGGGAGGGAGTGTGACGGAGCTGCTTGGAGGAGAGGATTGTATTGTTGTGATTACTGGTTCTTTGATTATTGTGAATTGTGGCGATTGTGTGTGCTTTGTGCACTTTATTTAAGAAAATAATTAAAAATCTCTAGCGTCCACAGGCTGTACACGTGGGGCGCTATAAAACAGCTACATTAAGGCAAATATCCACAACAACAACACACACATTAACAGTTACTACTAATGTTGTTATACTCACTGCCAGAAGCGCTGCATTGTCCGCTTATTCAAGATCTCTCACCAGTGCTCTGCCAATGTCTGGTCCGCCACCATTTCATCCTCAGCGCATGGTCCAACGCCAAGCTGAACAACCATGGTGACAGAATACATTCTTGTCCTTGGGCCGGTTTACACTACAAACTCAGAACGCTGATGTGCACGCATCATGGCTGCCACGCGTTCTTTTGACACGTCATCTGAGTACCTTGTCAAAAATGAATGAGATGTGTGCGCGAGTTGCAGTACCAGCAAAAATATGGGTGGCGTGTGTGTACAAGTTTTGGTACGTGACGTCTTACTATCCACATGTGACGGCAGGCTGCATTGTAGCTCCAACACGATCAGTCTGCTCGCTTGGATGTTTGATGAATGGTTCAATGGGGTGAAGCAAATCATCAGACTTAAATGCTGACATGCAAAAGTCTTTGTGGTGCTTTTTTCGCATAGGTATACTCTCTGTCGTAAAGACGGAATTCATTTAAAGGTCTCGCAATAGCATCACAAGTTTTACTTTTAACATCTTTCTTCCCTCTACTCACAACACTGCGAAACTGGACATTGTTTTCTCCCCGTGATAATTTCTCGCACTGCCACCTGGTAGAATCCTTCAGATTTACTTAAAGTATGTGTGCAAGTGTAGTCAGTGCACTGCTTGTGCAGCAGCAGCAGCATCCTAAAGCTCATGCATCGCATAGTGTTAAGTATAATCCCAGACCACTGAGACCACTCTCCTTCAATTCTAGTGGATGCTTCTGTGTATTCGTACCGCTTGATTATCGTCGTAATGATCTTCTCTGGCATACTAAAATATCTCATTATCACAAGTCCCAAAAATTGCTGGTGTGCCATCTGGACCAACCTGTTCAATAACTCTTTCTCAAAGAAAAAGACAAAAAAGGGGTTGTAATTGAATAAACAGGCGCACAGGGGTGGTAGAACACAAAATATGCTTTCAGATCGTCTAACTGTGGGCTCCGTCCTAATGTAAGTCCGGGTCTAACTGAGACGCCACCTTTCAGGGATGGGCTCTCTTTATAAGTATACCAGTCACAAGGATCTTTATTGCGGGATATAAAGCAAGAGCATAGTGAAATAAAAATAAATACAGTAAATATAATGGAACCAGTAACAGCGTACTGCACGATAACGTGCACTGAATACACTTGACTTAAGAGTTTTCCTCCTCTTTCTCTGTACGTTTTAACATTTGTTTGCTCAGAGGTTGATACACTTTTCTTTTCTCCACCCTAGCAGCCTGCTTCTTCTTTTCTTCTGTCAGCATCTTTTTGTGTTGAAACTGATTAAGTCAGTGTTTGTGTTGCAATTACTTAGTACGTTTTCTTTAATTTTTCACTTAAGCTGGCATTTAAGTCTTCAATCTGCCTCAAGAATGATTTAAGATATGAAGAGGTAGGTGAAGTGATGGTGAAGGTGGTAGGGGTGAGAATGGCGGCCTTACACATGTGTCGCACCGCCACCCTGCTGGCTGCTACTAAGAGTTGATTCTACAATAAAATAAAAAGAGGAATAACCTTGGAGGTCAGTCATTACCCCGAAAGCGGACAGTAGACGTCATGTAGTATATGTGTACCAAATTTAAGGTCAATCGGTCAAACGGTTTGCGAGCGACAGGTGATTTAAAATCCTGGACAGACAAACAGACAGCTATGGTAGCGTATTCTAGAAGAAGATGGGAGTTGAGGTAACAATGGCGCTGTGGTCATTTGGCGGAGGGAAGAGACAGGACAGTTAGCGATGACGCCCCCTCTCACCCTGGGGTGCTACCACATACCTGATCAGAGCCAGCAAGGTGATCCTCAGATGTGCTTGTGTGTCATCACCCACAATTCCTCTCTCCATAGCAAATCGTAAGCCTGTTGTAATAAGAATATAAGTTTAATGTCACTGTGCTCTGTACAATAATCATTGTATAAATCCACTCACATGTACAGGCCAGGCCAAAGTTAGCACACAGGGGCTCTCAGCATTTAGAAGTGCTGGACCAAGTATAGGACAAGATAGACAAAGACAGCTGGAGGAATGTATAGTCAGCCTAAAGACAGGTGTATACTATTTTGTCCTCTGTTAACAGTCAGCACAAAACTTCCTTTCCTTGTTTAGAAATGGACTATTTACCTAAGTAAGGGCCTGCACGTGGAGAAGACTGTATAAAAAGACTTGGACAGCAGCCAAACACTTTGAAGCCGACGGACGGATGGGTGATAACGTCATCTGTCCGTAAAATCCTTTCAGCGCAGTGACGAAAATGACAAATTATACACAAAGTGTTGTCATGGCGTCCTCGTCTGTTATGCCGCGTAAATCGTCATTAAAGAAAGCTAAGTTATTTTCTCTTATGTGATTTTTAACGCCGTATCACTATGGGAGGGATATCGCCTTTTTTACATTATATCTATATAGTTTTCGGTTACTTAAAACGCCGCAATTATAAAAGAACTTATTCCAACTAGGGAGCTATCACCCCCTAAAAGGAACACCTGTTTGAAATCTGCGAAGCACACATAAGGCTTTGGTGCAAACTCCACCATCTTCTCTATAATCTGACACATTGTGAATACCTGATCTTGACATCCCATGGCTGCCCGGTCTAAATCCAAAAGGAGTAAAAAGACAAGAAAGGAGGAGGAGTAGGGAAGCAAAAGCCATGCTTAGTGCCAACAGTACAGAATGTCAGAATATACTGCAGGGAAGTGAAATGAGACAGAAAGACAGAAATGGCTATAGAGGAACAATTCAGTTAGCAAAATAGAACCGATAAAAGAGGAAACACCTCAAAGACCATTCACAAACCAAAACACTCGAGCACAAGTGAGGGTGAGGAACGAAAGGCTGGAGAAGACAGGCACAGGTCTGAGGAGGTAATGAAGGCTAAATGGGTTAAGTTACACTCCAACAGTGGAGAGAAAAGCATTGTGGGATACGATGGAATAACAAATGGCTAGAAGAGCGACTGTACTGCTGGAATACTAACAAGTGGGAGGAGAATTATGTTAACATCCTCCCATTTGCAAATGTGTTTCTTAATGGAGATCAGGACGGTGAGGAGCTGAAGCATATCCGGGCAGCACTGGGTGCGAGGCAGGGCCCAAACCCAAAATGCCAGTCTGTCAGAGGTTACATTTAAGGAAAGCCTTCCGATTGTCCTGGTGTAGGTTCAGGTGCCATGTGCTGAACCAGTACACCAATACCCTGTGCAGAACTGGCTGCTACTTTGCCCCTAAATTTCACATTATATTGCAGCCACCTTCATTTACGTAATGTTTGAGAGTTTGGGGTGCGCCAGTCGTGTCGTGTGACCTGCTCTGTGATTCACTCTGGTGAGTCTGCCGGTGTGTGTGCATCTTAGAGCCGACAAACAACGAGCGCTCAAAGCATAGAAGGGCACTAAGAGCAATCAGCAATGCAGCTGCTTTGAACTTGACAAACAGCAGAGGGGCTCGCCGGTCCGATGTCTCGACTTTTATGTGCCACGAAAGAACAGAAAAAAGAAAAACAGGGCAGAGATTGTGGCTAAACTCGCCTTTACCTGGAAAGCCTTCACGTGGGCACTGCCTCAGTCAGGAAGCCCCTTATTGACCGTCAGACGAGATGGTGAGCTGACAATAATTTAACAATGTCAAATGTCACAATTGTGTGACTTGACATCCCCAGTGACTTCTGTTAAGTTGACCTGCTCCAGCAATGAGACGAGCAACTTTACTCATCAATGTTGACATCCCTGCTGAGTCAAAGTCGTGTACTGGGAGCTTAACATTGCAAAGAAAAGGCCGCTGCCCTCTGTGACCTGAAAAATTCATGAAGTAAGGGAAACAAAAAGAAAAATGATGACACAAATGTCTAAGGCAAAAGTAGAAGCTTGACATATGATAATAATAATAATGCTATACATTTATAGAGCACTTTTCTCACTACTCAAAGCGCTACCACGCAGGGACAACCCCAGACACGAACCCATGATCTCCTTACTGCTTGAAAAACCTGAGAATTACTAAACATGCAGTGCCCGAGGAGGCCAACGTTTAAGCAGAGTGGTGGCTTTATTGCACAAAAAAAAAAACACAGGGAGGGGAGTACAAAATAACAAAAGAGTGAAATGACAAAACCTTTGGCCCCCTCAAGCCTGACTCATAGTATGGTGCAATCACGATCCCACCAAACTACCACTCTTGCACACTCACCCCTCAGTCACACTCTGGTCTCTCTGCCTTTGCTGACTGAGCTTTTGTCCGCCAAGCCTCCTGGTTGTGCAGTCAAATGTCTGTCAACATGGAGGTCACTTCTGGGGTCAGGACAACCTGGAACACCAGGCTAGAAGTCTGTCTAGCAGCCTCTGGTGTTCTTGGTCCCCAAGTGTCCATGGCATGATTGAGCCTCCTGCACCATCTGAGGTGGGGTTTCCTGCTTGGTCTAACATTCCCTATAAGTAAGGAGAGGGTCAAGTATCCCTACCAGTGCCTGCCCCTTAGTGCCCTGAGAGAGTAACAGAGGTTTCCCTCCAGGCTGGTTCTCTTTCTGTCTCACATGCTGGTGCCCCATCTCCCGCCACTCCACTGCACACTGGACACAATAGAAGCCTCTTTGTTTCAAGATTCGAATTTACAGGACCTTTCTCCCTGCCAGTGTAGGCCTCAGCCTTCTGTGGGATTCTGCAATACCCTGTGGAGTCCTGGGCCTCCCTGGCCAGCCAGGTACCCCCTCACAACAATGAAAACATCAATTGGGTTAACTCTGCAAACAGCGGAGCACAAGAGCAGGAGTTTGTAGACGTAATCAGTGACTGTGTTTTTAGCACACCACTGCGGGGTGAAGCCTGTCTGGGTTTAGTATTTTGTAATAAGCAGCACAGAATTGAGGGTGTCAAGGTGATGGGACCACTAGGGTCATGTGACCATAACACAATACAATTCTCAGTGTTTTGTAAGAATGTGGATGCAAAGACTAACACTGTTAAGTTTAACTTTGGGACAGCAAACTTTGAGCAGATGTGGTAAAGTCTAAAGAGGATAGATTGGGATAGACTTTTAAATCTGGAGACCATTGAGGGGCAGTGGAACAAGTTTAAAAATGTTTGCATGTAATACAGGACAGGTACATATCAAAATGTGGAATTATTAAGAAATTTAAAAAAAACCTGCAGTGGGTTAACAAGGCGTTTAAAAGGAAGCTGCAAAGGATAAAACTGACAAATAAGATTAGTAACTCCATTGTGAATCGTAGAGCGTATGAGAACATGAGGGCAACCATTAAGAAGGACACCAAGGAGGCTAAAAGACAGTTGGAGAGAAATATAGCAGATAAGGTGAAAGAAGACCCAAAGAGATTTGTTCAGTATTTTAGTAGTAAAAGAACAGTCAAGGAGGAGGTCAAGTGCATCAGGAAGAGTAAAGGGGAATTAAAAGATACAGACAGTGAAATAGCGGATGCCCTAAACTTACATTTTTCTGAGGTGTTCACATGTGAGGAAGTGGATAATAATAATAATTTTTATTTATGTACACTCAAGGACACTTTACAATTCAATAAAAGACAGTAGAAATTACATACATGAAGAATAGTACTCAGTGAAGAGATGTGTTTTTAACAGATGTTTGAAATTAATAATAGACTGTTCCATGTGAAGGCTGAGAGGGACAGAATTCCAAGTTTTAGGGGCTATCACTCTGAAAGCTCTGCCACCAATAGTTACAGTGGTGTTAAAAACTATTTGCCCCCTTCCTGATTTCTTATTCTTTTGCATGTTTGTCACACAAAATGTTTCTGATCATCAAACACATGTAACCATTAGTCAAATATAACACAAGTAAACACAAAATGCAGTTTTTAAATGATGGTTTTTATTATTTAGGGAGAAAAAAAAA
>JANRMT010062857.1:29746893-29757373 GCA_026402145.1 Polypterus bichir lapradei | reverse complement strand
TGGCTAAATTGCCCACTATGGTCTGGTCATACATCCCCTGCCTCATATTGACTGTTTGAAAGAGTGTGACTGAACTGGCCCTGGGGAAAGAGGCGTAGTGCTTAGTTCCCTGTTAATGAAGCGACACTCCAAACTGAGTTCAGCAAGAATGAAGAGAACATTTACATGCTAAGTGCCAGGTCATTAACTGTGGAATTAAAAGACTACAACTGTGGGGACCACAGAGTGAGCCTGAAGTTTGTGTCATTTTGCCTATATAGCCACTGCAGTGGAGTGTGATCAATCACTAAGGTAAATTTACTAACCCCACTTCTGGTACCATTTGTCACATTTGGGCTTTTGAGTTACACAAAATACAGACAGAAGATAACTGAGCAGAAAGACTGTTTTCTGGCACTTGGAGAAACACTCAACAAACATTATGCAGTACTGTAGCTTCCTAGTTGTCTTTCCTAGTCCAGTTTTATTCTTGAGATTAAAAGAACTCTACCGTGAGTAAACTGGCTTTAAAGCCTCCAAGAATCGGGTGATTAGAAACTTGCACAGTAAGGCAGACAGCCGGCAGCTGATCCTGCAAAGGTAAGCCCTTAAGCAAATAGACTTGAATCCGATTGAACATCTCTGGAGAGATCTTAAAATGGCTGTGCACCGACGCTTCCCATCCAACCTGATGGAGCTTGAGAGGTGCTGCAAAGAGGAATGGGTGAAACTGGCCAAGGATAGGTGTGCCAAGCTTGTGGCATCATATTCAAAAAGACTTGAGGCTGTAATTGCTGCCAAAGGTGCATCGACAAAGTATTGAGCAAAGGCTGTGAATACTTATGTACATGTGATTGCTCAGTTTTTTTATTTTTAATAAATTTGCTAAAACCTCAAGTAAACTTTTTTTCACATTGTCATTATGGGGTGTTGTGTGTAGAATTCTGAGGAAAAAAATGAATTTAATCCATTTTGGAATAAGGCTGTAACATAACAAAATGTGGAAAAAGCGATGCGCTGTGAATACTTTCCGGATGCACTGTACCAATGCTGTTACTTGTCCTAGTGTGTATATAAACGCAGGGATTTCCAGTTTCTGCATTACATCTTGCCTGAAGAAGGGGCCTGAGTTGCCTTGAATGCTTGCATAGTGTAATCTTTTTATTTAGTCAAAAAAAGGTGTAATTTTGCTTGACTTCTCACTACATTCATAATGGCTAACACGGTACAACACCCTAGTACTAAAAGCTGTTTGAAAGAGTGGTTTTCCTGCAGCTTAACCGGCCCTAGGGAACGAGGCATAGTGCAAATGGTCACAGTAAAGACAATAAAATTAGTAACCCTAACACAGTCAAGACATTTTGTAAATGTAAAGAGTCCACCAGCCTCTGCTTACAGGTTATGGTCAAAGATTCCATTAACAGCATCCAGGCAATCGAGCAGAACCCATAGTCACCTCAACTCCAGTCATTTATCGAGTCTGCCACATACTCAATGCTCATACCAAGAAGAGGAGCTTTCTCGTCAATGTCATCTAAAGGTAGTGCCACCTAATTATTTTTTTAGAGGGTAATACCATGAACATGTTTATAACACTGAGGCCATAGGGAAAAATAGAAAGGAAGAATTAGATTTCACGCTCGGCAATATTATCATTAAAACCCCAAAAAAGGAAGAAACATTGTGCATATGTAGAGTCAGAATGCTGCAAGGAGCAAGGTCTCCTTTCAAGGTTAAAGAAATAGCATACTGGAGCATGAAATCCAATTTTCAAGGAAGCAAAAGACAGCAAATGAGGCATTATAACAGACTGCATGCCTGTTAATACAGGTGTTTTGTGAAACAAGCAAGTTGTCAGCAAATACAGCTCAGTAAAAACAGGGAGGACTTGAGGGAAAAAAAGAAAAGAAACAATCTACAGATCAGAGACGATTCTTGTGGATTACTGACAGAATTGCCATTACAATTCATCATTGAAGAAATAAAGTTTATGACTCACCTTTCAACACAGTGAAGCAGTTATGAAATCTGAGTTTTGAGAAACGATTAAAAAACATTAATGGCCCCTTTGGATTTTCTTTTATTTATTTTTTCTGCTTTCAATTTGTCAAACAGACTTTGCATTCGTGGAAGTCTTTTCAATTTATGGTGTAATGTCACTTGACCTTTATCGAAATTACAGATCAGTTGTATTCGTTTAAGAAAGGCTAGCATTTCGATCTCGCAGCAGTATTTCGAAAAAGTGTGTGATATTAGAGTGAGACCGTCTTGTTTCTTTTGACCCGTAATTGGTTTGTCAATTTAATTCCCTGTTTTACCTTCTTCACTGCTGCCTGTAATCATCTTCTTCTTTTTGTCCACCCTGGCTCTCTCTGATTAAAGAATTTTTTAAGATCTCTAGGAATTTAATCAATTTCAAATCCTATAACTCTTCTTGAACAGAAATTATGAGGAGAACTCCTAGTATGCTATAAATTAGGGTGTCCAGAAATCCAAAGTTGACAACCAGGACACATTAAAGCACATGCATAGATATGAACATGAAAGGCTGATCAATGTAAGCACAATTTTATTGTTTAATCATTATTAAGTGCTTCTTTCATTTCGAAAATTAGTGCTACTTCAATGTAACTGACAGTCATAATCAGTATTTTTGCTTTTATATGGTCGTTTATGAAAAATGTTTCAACTAGGCTCACTGAAAATGGAGCAGCATGGGAGCTCATTGATCCAGAATTTTAAGTTTGAATCCCACACCCAGTCATTGCATGTGCACAGTTTTCTTGCTTTCCTGTGTGTTTTTCTCTTCATAGTGGGCTTTGTTATTGACTGCTACCCTATCCGGCCTCCCCACTGATGCTGCCCAGAATAGACTCTGGCTGCCCAGGATGCTGAATTAGATTAAAGGAACACATCACCCAAAAATTATGTATTTTTTTATATGTTACTTATGCTATGTAGTTTGCAGGTATGGCTGAAAAAATATTATGTATCTCATTGTTTTCATGCAGAACATGTAATGACTGTACAGGGCGCAAAGGTTTTAGGTAAGATGGAATCAGGAGACGAAACATATAAGCAGTGTGTGGTGTAGTGGTTAAGGCTTTGGACTTCAAACCTGAGGTTGTCAGTTCAAATCCTGCTACTGACACTGTGTGACCATGAGCAAGTCACCTGATCAGCCTGTGCTCCAATTGGAAAAGGAAAAGTAATTTAACCAATTATATCATAAATGTTGTAAGTCACCTTAGATAAAGGTGTCAGCCAAATAAGTAAATGTAATACGAGCCAAGGTAGGAGGATAAGAGTCAAGTACACAATGGCCAAGACGTGAGGAAAAACCATAAATCGAGAGACATAGCAAGAGAATCAAAAACCTGAATATTTCATGAAGCTTAAGCCAAAATGCAAGATAGAATTCAAAGAACAGAAAGCAGCTCATAGCCAGAGAGATCGTTAACAACAGTTATATTTCAAAGTCTTGAATTAGTCACAAACTCGCACAGTAAGGCATCATGTGCTGCACAATCCTGGATGTCTCGCAGCCTGATTCTATTGGGGTTAATTCTGTTTCGTGATTTGTGGTTGACAGGTTACTATTGTGATCATTTTCCATTAACAAGCAAAGAAATGGCTTCAGGTCAATACCAGTCAGGAGGACAGAAAAGAAAAAGAATGAAAACGTGAAGAAGCAGCTGCTGTTGGACTTGCAGGTGCGTTTAGAAATCTAAATTTGCCGAACTTCCAGTAAGCCCACTAGTGTTACGTTAATCGCCACTACACTAAAAATAAAGTTTACTAGAATAATAGAGTAAAATTATGTGTAATACTTTTTATGCTGAGTGTTTTTTTTTGTTTTTTTTTCAAACACACCCACACACCAAGGCCAATTTAGAATCGCCAATCCACCTAACTGGCATGTCTTTGGACTGTGGGAAGAAACCGGGGCGCCCGGAGGAAACCCATGCAGACACGGGGAGAACATGCAAACTCCACGCAGGGAGGACCCGGGAAGCGAACCCAGGTCTCCTAACTGCGCTAAGCAGCGCTACCACTGCGCCACCGTGCCACCCTGAGTGTTTAATAGATATTCTCTGATGTTATGGTACCCAGCTGATATAGGCTTATGGATTATTTATTAAATCCAAATCATATTATGTGATATCATCTGCTGTTAAATTCTGCGCTGTACTTGTAATATTCTTATTGTACTATCATATTGTATTGAGGATTACTTGTGTTCTGTTCTGTGTATTGTATTGTATTGACCCCTTTCTTTTTGACACCCACTGCACGCCCAGCCTACCTGGAATGGGGTCTCTCTTTGAACTGCCTTTCCCAAGGTTTCTTCCATTTTTTCCCCTTCAAGGGTTTTTCCTTGTCTTCTCAGAGAGTCAAGGCTTGGTGGGCTGTCAAAAGGCAGAGTCAATATATGAAGTGCTCTGTGGGTTGTTACACTGAGGACACGTTTGCAAATTGCACTAACACACACAAACATGCTCTCTTTCTTACTTGTTAGTCATTGGCTGAATTGTGGAAAAGTACCATGCAAGCAACGTGGACATACAATAAAGAGAAATGAGCTCAAATTAACTTCAATTGTTGGTTAATTTTACTGGCTGTTAACATCATGGATTCAGTTAATGTCTTAATGCTATCTGTTGTCGATGGAAGAACAAAATGAAGTTTTAATAAATTCATAAGTGTAGGGGATGTATTCACTTGTTAATTTTTTAAATATCTAAAAATTCAGCTTCATTTTGACCCAGTATTTACTGCATTTAGTAAGATTATTAAGCATGATCAATAGTAGTAGTAGTAGTTTTTATTAGTAGTAGTAGTAATAATAGTAGTAGTAGTCATATTTTATATTATTGTTGCTATTATTAGTGGTAGTAGTAGTACTGTATATTTTATTAATATTATTATTAGTAGTAGTAGTAATAGAAAAGTTGTTTTTGTACCACAGTCATACTGTTGGCTATATCAAGTAAAATAGTAACAGCACATTGATACCCTGGACCATTATAATTATAATTATTATTATTACTTATAAGAAAAGGAAACAAATCAATTGGTATATTATTGCCATCTATCTATTAATATCATTAAAATCCAAATCCATGGATTATCCTCTGGATTGCAGCGACCCTCCCAATTATAGTTGCATCTGTATTTCCAAACTGAAGCTTATCAGCACATACCTGAGGTCACCACAGCTCAAGAACATATAAGCAGCTTGGCTATCATCAGCATCAACTCAGTCCTCACCCAGGAGCGGTTGTGTGTTGACCTAACAGAGGACTTTGCCTCCAGAAAATGTAGACATGTGCTGTTGTGATATGCAACAAAGAGACTGAAGGAGCCCCTAAGCATTTACTTTCAAGTTTTGATTATTTTAACTCTTTGAGGCCTGAATATTTTTTACAAAAAACATAGTTTTCTGAAATGCAATGGTTAACATAAAACATCTGTTACTGCATGCTGTGGCTGCTACTTTGCCAAGAACATGTGACAGGCTTGCTGCCAGGCTGTTTTTGCATGGCTGGGGCAGCAGCAGCGGTCACGGTTGCAGTGCATTGCAATCTGGTTTCTACCTCTTATCATTGTTAAGTGGCAGTTCTCCCAGGCGAACAGTGCCATAGGTGTGTCAGCTACATGAACCTGTTCAGCACCATGATTAGCTGGGGACAAATCAGCTGGAACCTCACATTCATTTTCGATCACTTGTATCAAATTCGGAGTCCGACAAGTCATAGTCCAATTTAGAGATAATAGGCAAAACGAAATCTCAGTCAAAACCAATAAAGCTATATTTCCTTCTAGTAACAAGAGTCCAACTAAAACATAACGGTTGCTTTTGTCACCGTTTACAGCTGACTATCATCGTTGACTCCTCCTTTTGATAAAAGTTGACATCAGCCCTGAAATAATTAATAAACAGATTTTATTTGATGTTATAAAGTTATAGTTAAGTTGGTGATGTGTGTTTTATGTTTAATTTTTATTTAGTTATATACATTGTTTATTGTTTGAATTAAAATGGTTATAAGGAATACTAATGTAGTGGATTTAGGGTGGGGAGGTGGGGGTCCCAAAAAAATGATTCTGTTTAGAGCCCCAGTTTGACTAAGGGCAGCAACTGAAAACATCCTAAGTTAAATGACAGACCAGGCCATTAAATTCATTGACTTCTAAAACACACATTACATTAGCAACCAAGAAAAAAATAAATGAATAAAAATAATAATAAAGTCCTTATCATCATGATAGAATAGAGATAACATCATTTCTGACAGAATAGGCATCTATGATGACCAGCATTGGAGAACAGCAAACAAGATTATGCCCACAAAAATAATTCACCTTACTAGTGTTGCAGAGTCCACATGTCTTTCTTTGAGTTGTATGCCCAAAAAATACCAAACACATTTATTTTTACATAAATATTGTTAAATAAATCACTTCTGGGAAAAGCTCTTGTCAAGCGTAACAGAACGCACTAAAACACAACCAAGTATTTAATTGGTAGACCCGCCTCCCTCGTCTTTCATTGGTCAGTAGTCCAGTCCAGCAACAGCTTACTCATTGTTGATATGTGCTTTACGTTATAACAATAAAGAGTGTGCACAGAGAGACAACTACAACTAAAGACTGCAAATGCTAATGAAAATATTATCAGGAATCAATCATAACTTGTCCTAGTGCATATCCAAGGTGCTCCATGAAGCAGGAGGTCTCTTTACGTGTGCAGTTTCATACACTGCTGCTAAATAATCCCAAGATACTCCAGTTGTGGTTCACTGTTATAAACAGAACAAAACAACTATGCAATTCACAAAAAACACACATGAACCTGCTTGCTGGTAGTCCAAAAGTTGAAAAAGTGAAACAGTTGAAAGATTACAAGTGCCAGTAAACCTACCAAAGGATACAATATAATAACCTACAAAGAAATTAAAAAACAAGAAAGGTGGCCAAAACGAGATACATAATGAATACAACAAAATAAAAATGAAAAACTAAGTGAACCGATCAGTCCGAGTCTAGCCACCGGAGCGTAAGGCGAAGTCAGGCACGGGTAAAACATGTGTCTAAAGAAATCTCACAGTCCAAAAGTTCGTTTTAAAAATATTTAGTGAAAGTTAAAGGCAGGTAATGCACACAAGAATAAAAGAAAAAATATTTACACACATAGAATAAAAAGCAACAAAAAGGAAAAATGTACCTTGTCTAAGCTTAGCTTTTCTTGAGGATCTTTAGTTATTACTATACTTAAAAGTTCTTCTTCTGTACGCTATAAGCGCACAGCTTCATGCTTAAATAAGCAAGTTATCTTTACGTGTTACTTCACACATTCAAAGAGCCTGTAGGCCATCAAACACGGTCACATGCACGATCATGAGCACGGTTTAAAACCGTATGCCTCTATACCTTACACATGGCAAGGCTGTCACTAACTGAAGAATAATATTTACTCAAAGCTGTTAGAAATGGCAAGAATATACCAATACAATTCTACTTATGGGGATTATAGGAACCTCCCATAGATTATGCATTGTCATCTAGTAAAATATTCACAAATCTTATAGAACTAGGAAAATGGCTCTTACACAGAGGTTTATACCACACATATTATATCATGAAGACCTAGAAGAGCAAGTAGCTTGGAGCTGTTCCACTGGATTCTAGACCCTTCCATGTGACACAATGCATTTCAAAGAAGGACGTATTCTTCAGGGCACAGCCTACTAATTTTAAACTTAAAAAGAATAATAAAATAGACTAAACGTAAAAGAAAATATACAACTCAAACAACAGAGTAACAGAAAGGATTAAACTACCTATTGAATCTGGTCAGGTGATTAGAGGAGCTTGTAATCAAGGCCATTTCTGGTTTTTAGGGGGCTCTATGCAAGATTCTGTCTGGGGGTACCTATTGTGTAAAACTACAATGGGGGGCAGAGTTCAAACCCTTTAAGATAATCTGTGGCTATGTATCAATCTGTTACATTTTAAGAAGAAAACAGTCTAGATTTGTAAATCTCAATTTCAAATTAATGATCTGAAGGTGACTCAAGCAATTTAAACCTACAGAAAATGACAATAAAAGGTAAACAACAAGGCTCCTCTAGATCTATAAATTCAACAGATGCAGCATTTTCCTCAAATTTTCAATCATACTAATACATTAATTTATTTTTTGCAATGTACAGTGTCCTTTTAAAGTATACACCCAATTTCAAAGTTGTCACCTTCAGACTTCTTCTGCTTTTATCTCTTTTAAGTAATAAACACAAGAGAAAATTAATGATATAGAGTGATATAAAGTGAGAGAATCATTATGATCGCAGTGACCAGCAATCAGAGAGAGAAAGAAAGAAAGAGACAGAGAGGTGAATAACAAGGCACTACACAGCTTACAATTAAAAGATTTAGCCATTGGAGAGGTGGCAGAAGTACAGAAATGCACTACTTAAGTAAAAGTGCAAGACCTCATCTACAAAAATACTCTGGTGAAAGTCAAACGTCAAGGTATGTGTTAATCTTATTTACTCAAATAAAAGTTTAAAAGTACATGTTCTTAAGTTTACTTTTACTTTTAAAGTTTACTACTAAGTATAAAAGTAAAAATCTCCTTTAGTTGAAACTTGCTCTGATTAAGAATCAGGTATAAGAAGGATGTTTAACAAACAATTATTTACAGTAGTTCAAGTGGAAAAAGTAAAATGAGAAATACAATGAAAACAAACATACATTAAGTGCTTCAGTTACAAGTCTTATAAATTACTTTTAAATCTAATAACTTGAATTATTTTCCTCCTCACATGATGTGCACCTGTCAGTTGGTCATCCCATCATACTTATTGCCTGACACGACAGCCTAGTGATAATCATTGATTCTGAATTGATTTTCCCATAAACACAAGCTATCATTGCAGCTTAGATTTATTTATATCCTACATTTAATTTTTAAGCATATATGTCCTTCATTAAACGCATGATGGCTACAAGCAGACAGGTAATGTTAAAACTCCCCAAATATATTGAGGCTGAACTTGTAGCTTGGAGGGTCCCTAAGAATCTACATAGCCCGCATATTGCAAGAAATAACTCTGCTTGTAATCTTTCAATTGTTTCACTTTTTCAACTTTTGTAATGGTAAATTCACATAGGAAATTTAGTAGAGGTTTTCTTCTTGTCAATGTATTGGAACCTTATAAAAGTATATGTTAATTGTGCATTGATTTAAATATTACGTTTCTCATTGCAATTCATTATTAATTATTAATTGAGTTTTGGTATTTGTATGTCTATTTATATGTATATATTGTATATTGTATATATAGGGTGGTCCAGATCTAATTATGCAATTTTCATTACGCTTTAACTTATTAAGTTTATTACATAGAGAATTCACAAAAAATTCACAAAAAAATCAGTGAATTCACAAAAAATCTGTGAATTAATTCAATGTAAGTCCATATTCGTTTATTACAAGATATTTCGAACAATTCTTTTGTCTTGTATTGTTTTCCTGTATTGCATTAAAAGTTGCATAATTAGATCTGGACCACCCTGTATATATATACAGTATATATTATATATATATATGGAAGAGAAGGTCTGTGATACGGTTTGCATATTTGCAGCTGAAGATCCACAAAGGGAGAAAATGAATCACGTGAAAGCTCAGGAATAAAAACTACTTTATGATAAGTGATTCATTTTCTCCCTTTGTGGATCTCCAGCTGCAAATATATATATATATCCCACCTTTATTAAAGGGCTTGCCCTTCGTGGGATATGAAAGGGCAGTCCCCACACCCGGGAGGCCATAATAAGCACTCAATGCGTTCCCAGACGCACTTGGCTGTAGCCTGTGGGTCCCGGGGCTATTTTTCCCTGGACCTTTAACAGGATGATGGGTCGAAGCATACTCAAGCTTTCCCCGACACGCCCCGACTGACGCCCACTCAGCAACTCGGGAGCAGTACTTACCCATCTGATATTTTGATGGATTATAAGCGTGTGTCGAGCCTAGGTTTAGGTTTGCCATCTGATCTCTCCAGGAGGCCATCATTCTGCCAACTACGCCACTGTGAAAAGGAACGGACTCGACACACGTAAAAAGGTTTGGGGCAGCCACCCGTATAATATTCCTAGCTGCAAAGGGTTTCTTTTGTATTCAACAAAGTTGTTGAGAGTACAGAGTCCAAGACAGAACTGATGAAAGTTGGAAAAGATGGTGGTTTTAAGTGGTCAGACAGGAAGTGATGTAGGGTAACCAGAAGTGATGTTTTTCTGGCACCAGCCTGGGCGCCGGAACTGGAAGTTGCGTTCTTCTGTGTGCCGGAATCGGAAGTGACGTTCTTGTCTTAGATAGGTTTTCCCACGGCTAGTCTGTAGAGATAACAGGAGAAGGTTTAGTGCACCCCGCCCTCCCCTGACCTGACGTGGAATTACCTTTACTTGGTCCACACAACGTCCCACTTCTCGC
>JANRMT010062857.1:29731747-29746793 GCA_026402145.1 Polypterus bichir lapradei | reverse complement strand
GTGCTTTATTGTTTCACCTGCTGTCTGGTCTGAAAACTTCGTCCACAGTTTTGGCGCCCAAACGTGGGGCAGGAGACGGCAGACGGCTCCTCGTGCAGGATCGTCCAGAGGACCGTGGTGGAGCCGATTCCGGCCGGGTCGGGTCCAGCTTCGGTAACTGTAGGATTGGCCTGCCTTGGGCGTTTCCTGCGTGGGGAGTCCCTGACCTCCTCCTAGCCGAGACGAGGCACGACTTGACGGGCATTTCCAGGCAGGTGGACGGCGTCGCGGTGAGTATATCGGGGGATTCCTTTTAGTTGAGTTTGACTGGTGTGCTGGAAATAATACGAAAGGAAAAATAAAAGAAAGCATACTGTATGGAAAATACATAGGAGGGTTCTAGGGGCTCACGGAAAGTGGCTTTGGGACCCTACGGAAAACGGCACAGTGTGAATGTTAGCTAGTCACCCTTGTGGAAAGGATTAGAAAAGGGGCGAGTGGCACGCTCCTATAATAATTTGAGGAACGGGGGTGAAAGGGCGTATTTAGAGAATGTGTGTCTAATAAACGGGAGGTCGAGTTTTTCGTCCGCTGTCTGGTCATACTCTTGTTTCAACGGGTTGCTAAGGTGACGGAGACTATACCCTGGCAGATTGACGCATACAAACCGTCTGATGAAGGGATCGGGGTAAAAACCTCCATATCCCGGACTCCATGGGGCGTATTGATGTAGGATTCTGCTGATGCGAAATAACGGACACGAAGTCACCTGAAGCTGTAATCCGGGAATAGGAGCGGACGGCGGGTGGAACGGGGTTTATCGAGGGCTGAGTCACTTTCTGCTGAGATCCTGCCACTCACTATGGGAAAAAACAATTAGCAAGCCAGTCAAACAGTCCCCCAAGAGTCCTAAAAACCTAACGTTAGAGGGATTATTTTCGGAGGATCGCCAGGCTCCTGGTGCGCTGTCGGGATTGAAAGGCGGGTCCCTTAGAAGGCTCATTGAAAAGAAGACAGGATTAGATTTTAAAAAGGCATGTAGGAAGTGGAATAAAGACAGTGGAGGCAGATGGCCAGTGGAAGGAACTGGAGATATGAGTGAGATACAAGAAATTAGAAAAATACTGTGCAGAAATACACAGGGTTGTTGTAATGGAGGTCCGTATCGGATGGATATGTATGACAGGTGGGAATTGGTTATTAAAGACCGTACATTGGAAGCAGCACAGAAACGTAATGAGCTTTTAGTTGCTGAACTTAAGAATAGAAAGGAAAAAGAAGAGCTGCTTATAGCCTTACAAAAAGTGCAGGCTGATTTGGGACCCCAGTCTGACGGAAGGAAGAAAAGGAGTGATAAAAAAGACCCTTCCTATCCCATGCTCTCTTCCCCACTTCACCCACAACCACTTCCACCGCCACATGCAATCATTGCCCCAATGTCTCCTGTGATTACCGATGCCCCAGCTACTGATGATTTCTTTGATGAACAAAATCAGTGCCACCCCTCCTCACTTACAGATCCGGATGATGAGACTGACGGCCACTTGTTAGGGGCTATGGGAGGCTCTTCTAACTCACACAAAAAGCCTTTCATTTCACAACGTACTAGAAGTAAGACCCTCAGAGATAAGTCCCCTGAAACCCTTACACCGTTTAGGTCCCCTAAACCTTTAGCACCCACATTTTCATGCCCTTTAATTGAGGTCCCTAACCCCCGACACGATCCCACACAACCTCCAGGAAATGATAACCCCACTACTGTAATGATACATCGTAACTGGGATATTCAAGAGCTGAAAGATGTAGTGTCCGAATTGCCTGATCCTAAGGTAATCGGTGGGTCAAAGTTTGTGGAGCAGGTGCAGGAGCTAGATAATATGTACAAACCCAGTGCAGCCGAGTGGACCCAAGTGCTACGCAGAAAGTTGGGCACTACGTGGGCTACTGTCAATCATGGGCAGCAAAATGGAGTACAGTGGCAGTGGAATGAGGCATTGCCTCGTGGACAGAATAATGAGGGTCCTTTCCTTGCCCAATGGGAACACGTGAAAACTGCAATAGATGCAAAATATAAAAAGGGCACCGACTGGTCCCTTATTTCAGCTGCAAAACAAAAGAAAGATGAGACAGTAGATGAATGGGCACACCGCATTCAGGAGTTGATGACAAACCATTCTGGTTTAGGAAGCCCAGATGACCGTGTCAAGGCAGCAGTCCCTCCGTTTGTGTCAGGACTCAGAAGTGATATCCAAAATAAGGTACGCATTTCCTGTATTGGATGGGAAAATGCCTCCTTTGATGAAGTTAAAAGACACGCTGAACATGCTGAACGACAAACTAAGCAAAAAGAGTCAGATGCTCAGACTAAGTTAATTGCGGCACAAATGAATTATTATGCAGGTGGAGCCGCCTCAGGCAGGGGCCGAGGACGTGGAGGACATGGATTTTTCCGAGGCCGGGGGAGAGGTCGTGGATTTTTTATTCCTAATCCGAATTCTTCGTCGGCTCAGCCGCCTCTCCCCTTAGATCAAGCACCGACACCTTATGTTTGTTACAGGTGCGGTGAGGCAGGACACATCCGACGCAATTGCCCACATCAGCTTCCTCCCCCGCCTCCTTTACCTGCACCTGAGGATATTTCTTGGTCCTAGGAATTCGCAGGGACCCTCAGCCACTCTCTTCAGTTGCCTTTGCTCACTCGCCATGCGGACACAGATCCTTTATTGACTTTGTTGGTGAATGGCACTGAAACTGCTTTTCTTGTTGATACTGGAGCTACGCGTTCCACCCTTTCGCTGAAGGAGGTCCCTGCCTCGAACGATAAAGTGACTGTTCTTACTGCTTCTGGACAACCTCTTCGGGTTCAGCTTCATTCCAGTGGTTCCATTTTGATGCACCGGTTTTTGTTAAATCAGCTCTGCCCTGTTAATCTGTTGGGAAGGGATCTGATGACAAAGCTCTCCCTCTCTATTTCTCTAACTGAACAAGGGTTTTACTGTTCTATTCCTAAACTCCTGTGCCACACCTTCCCCCACACTAAGCCCTCTTTTGCAGCATGGACCCTGAACATCTCCTCACACACCATTCTCCTTAAAGCCCTACACTCTTTTCCTTCATGTCTTTTTTCCCCACTTGCAAGTCCCCAACACCCTCCACTGCACTGCCCAGTACTCCCCTGCTGAAGTGGACACACCTTGGTTAGAATCTTTTCTCTCTTCAGGTACGAGCCCAGAGACCCTTCATATCCTTGCATTTGTTTTCTCATGCAAACACAGCTGCTGCTGTCAGTGCACCTCACATATTCACAAAGCATTTTCTATTTAGGAGGTTCGGTTCCCCATGTTTCTTTAGCCAAATGTAGCACCATTCGCTGGGTCGAGGTTGGAGAATGGGTGGAACAATGTCTCGATAGGACAGACTGGCTGCCTGTTGGTCCGGGTATTTTTGATACTTCGGATCATTTGATAACAAAGGTTTTACTCCAAGATGATCTGCCGGTTGTCCGTTCGTTATGCCGTCCCACCCTTTCCGCATTTTCCTTACAGACTTCATACCCTTTTTGGCTTTCCTCACTTCCCGATGCACTGTGGTCCCAGGGGAAAAATGATTATGGAAGGATAGCGCACTGTGAGCCACTGGTGATTTATCCAAAATCGTCCTTCCGCCCGCATCGCGCCCAGTATCCTCTGTCTCCCGATGCAGAGGCTGGCATCTCCGCCGTGCATTCCGATCTCGTGAAACGTGGAGCGATCATTTCAATTGCATATTCTCCAGTCAACTCCCCTATTTTACCTGTTCAAAAGGCTGACGGTTCATGGCGGTTTGTTCAAGATCTTTGACAAGTTAATTCTGCAGTTTTTACTAGGGCACTTATTGTTCCTAATCCTTCCACTATTCTTTCTACGATACCCTCGTCCGCCCGTTATTTTTCTGTTATTGACCTTGCAAATGCTTATTTTTCTGTCCCTGTGCACCCCGACTCTCAATTCTGGTTTGCCTTTACTTTTCAAAACCGACGTTGGACATGGACCGTTATGCCTCAGGGATATACTGAAGCCCCTTCTGTATTTGGACAAGCTCTTGCTCAAAATTTAGAAGGCTTTTGGCCGGAAAAAGACAGTGTATTGATACAGTATGTGGATGATATAATGTTATGTAGTTCTACGGAAGCAGATTGTGCACAGGATACTCAGCAATTGTTATTCTTTTTAGCAGAAAATGGCCACAAAGTTTCTAAAGCAAAATTGCAGTTAATTCAAACAACTGTGAAATATTCAGGTCATGACATTTCTTGTGAAACAAGAGCTCTCTCTCTCTAGCGATCGTATAAACACCATTCAAAATCTTCCTAGACCTGTTACAAAGCAACAGGTTATGTCTGTCTTAGGCATTCTAGGATACTGCCGGCAATGGATTTTAAACTTCACTGAAAGGGCACAGCCTTTGCAACTTTTGGCAAACACCCCTGATCTTCCCCTTTCTGGTCAGGTGGCATGGAATGATCAGGCTGAGAAGGCTCTGTGTGACTTAAAAAGTGCACTCCTCTCTGCGCCAGCGTTGGGCCTTCCTGATTATGGGCGTCCATTCACTTTGTTCGTGGACGAAAAGGGGGGATATATGACTGCAGTTCTTACACAACTCCATGGAGAAAAACAAAGGCTTAGCCTATTTTTGAAAAACAATTGGATCCAGTGGCTGCGGGACTTCCAACCTGTCTCAGAGCTGTAGCAGCCACAACAGAGGCCGTGCTAGCTAGTACAGATATAGTGCTCATGAGCCCCCTAGTGGTAAAAGTGCCTCATGCCGTACATTCCATTTTAGTACAGGCTAAAACCTCACATCTCACTACTGCTAGGGCAATACACTACCAAAATGTACTCTGTACTCTGTCAAACGTTACCATAGAAAGGTGCTCCACCTTAAATCCAGCTACTCTTCTAACAACTGTCATGATGAAATAACTAAGGTTATAAAACCTAGACCAGACCTGCAGGAAACACCCTTAGAAACAGGGGAGATAATTTTTGTGGATGGATGTTCTTTACGATTGGAGAATGGAACACCTTCAACCAGCTATGCAGTGGTCAAAGGTGACCACCTGCTGGAAGCAAACCGAATTTCTTCAAGTTTAAGTGCACAGGCAGCTGAATTAATAGCTCTCACCCGAGCTTGTCAGTTGTCAGAGGGAAAAATTGTAACTATCTATACTGATTCTAGATATGCTTTTGGTGTCTGTCATGATCATGGGGCATTATGGAAACTCAGGGGATTCAAGACCAGTACTGGCAAGCCCATTCAGCATCAAAAACTAATAGAATCCCTCTTAGAAGCTATAACAAAGCCATCAAAATTGGCTATAGTTAAATGCCAAGCCCATACTGAAAAACAAGATCCCATTAGTAAAGGAAATAAACTGGCTGATCATTTTGCAAAACAAGCTGCTTATAATAATACGCAAATCTCTTTATTCCAACAGACAGATGACAGAGATTCCGTTAATTTAGTCGTTTCTTTACAGAGTTCAGCTTCAGAAAAAGAAAAACGAACCTGGTCCAAGGAAGGATCATTGGTCAACGAGATCTGGACCCATAAACAAACTAATAAACCTTTCCTTCCTAAAGCTTCTTTTCCAGGTATGGCAAAACTTGCACATGGCCTGGATCACGCTGGAAAGGATGCAATGGTTCAAGAGGTTGAGAGACATTGGGAAGCAGTAGGTTTCTCTACATACGCAGAGCAATTCTGTAAACGCTGTGCTGTATGTCAGAAATTTAATGTAGGGAAGGGTATTCAGGTAAGTCCCGCCGTTACACCTAACCCAATGGGTCCATTTGAACACCTCCAATTGGACTTCATTGAATTAACACCATCAAAGGGGTACCGATACTGTTTAGTAATTGTCGATGTGTTCTCCCGATGGGTGGAAGCTTTTCCTTCCAAACATGCAGATGCCAAAACTGTAGCAAAAGCTTTGATAAAGGAAATCATTCCAAGATGGGGAATACCACAGAAATTGCAGACTGATAATGGTAGTCATTTTGTAAATTCTGTGATTGATGAATTGACTACTTGGCTTCAGATAAATGTACATCATTACTGCAAATACCATCCTCAAAGTGGGGGCATAGTAGAGAGATGCAATGGCACTTTGAAATCTAAATTGGCTAAAATCTGTGAGCAAACAAACTTACCTTGGCCTGATGCTCTGCCTCTGGCCTTGATGGGATTAAGGGGAAGAACACATCGGCAGTTAGGGCTGTCGCCATTCGAAATTCTGACCGGACGGCCCATGCCAGTCGGCATGGTCATAGGTAATGTTACACTGCACACTGTGGACAATGATCTTCTTTCCAATCTTACAGGTCTCCGAGCTTCTTTGAAGGAAGTCCATGAGCAGGTGAATCAGGCCTGGAGAACTAATCCTCCATTAGATGACTCCCCGATTCCATTAGGAACCTGGATTTTGGTGAGAGACACTCGAAGGAAACATTGGCATCACCCTCGGTGGAGAGGACCGTTTCAAGTTCTGCTGTCGACACCACACGCTGTTAAAGTTGAGGGACTACCTGCTTGGATTCACGTCTCACATTGCAAAAGATGGCACCCATGATTGTGGTCCTACTCTGTCTTTCCATCCCTTTGTCGACTGCTCTGGTCACCTTGACTTTTCCTCTCGGAATCACCACATCAGTTCAGGTGGATTTCTGTTCTATTATTGACTGTGAGACTGATCGACAAATCCAGTGGACCTGATAAATATGTGTGTGTAACTGTTGCAAACTATGGATTCGGAAGTAACTGTGACAGATGGGACTGGGTTTTTGCTAATACTGGAACTAATGACTGGGGTTATCAACCCTATAAGGCCCAAAGGTATGGTCTGAAATATCGTTTTTCTATTATAAAAGGACATGCCCCTCATGCATGTACTGAATACTTTTGTAATCCTTTGATCATCACTTTGAAGAACCCTTCTTTACATGATTCAGGAACCTATATTGTAGGGGCATATGTATCTGGAATAGATCCTCTAGGGAGATTTCAAATTAAGGTTGAGAACCCTGTTACTAACACCTCCTATTTCCCCACACACACACCTCTCTCTTACCCCTGGTTCAAACCTCAAAAGTCATGAATATTTCCACCTTTTCTTCCACTTTTTCGACTGAAACTGGGTATGGGGATCAGAACCGTTGGCTGCAATGGGTATTATATTCGGCTAGACAAGTGAATCAATCTGATTGCTATGCATGTGCTACAGCTAGGCCACATTTGGCTACTGTCCCTTTTCCTCTTTCTAACATATCTGATCCTACTGGCCTTCCTTGCCTACTTGCCCTTTTTATCTCTACCTCTATTACAATCAACAACGATTCTTAAATTTTACTAAGAAGCTGTTGAAGGTATCCATGAGCAACTTGATAAAACATCCCTCATGACCTGGCAAAATCGATTGGCTTTAGATATGCTCTTGGCTGAGAAAGGAGGCGTTTGTGCTATGTTTGGTGATGCATGCTGTACTTATATCCCTAATAATACAGCTCCTGATAGATCAATCACCCGTGCTTTAGCTGATTTGACTGCTCTCTCTAATGAACTAGCTACTAATTCTGGCATTTCTAATCCTTGGGACAAATGGTTTATGTCCACTTTCGGGTCCTGGGGCCAATGGCTTAGGTCTGTTTTCATCTCTCTTACGGTTGTTTTAATCATTCTCCTGTTTGGTGCTTGCTGTATTGTTCCCTTGATAAGATACATTGTATCCAAGTATTTTACTGCTTTTATGGCAAAAGCTTACTTGCTACACGAAGAAAAAAATGCTTCAGATCAGCACAACCACACCACACTCCTCCGCCCACTCCACTCCATCCCCCTCTCCTACTTTTTCCCACTCAACTTTCCCTTGATCAAATATTTTTTGTTTGCTAAAAAAGGGGGGAATGTGGAAACTGAATGTTCTCTTCGTTCCCTTGTACTAAGTCATGTCTGAGAAGTAGGCTTTACAAAATCATGCTTTGTTTTAGCAAACAGAAAAATGTTTGTGCAAAGGACTCAAGGCCCATGCCTTCCACACAGGAGGCTGCCTTATCATTTTGTTCCTTAGCTTACATCTGAACGCCATAACAAAAGGAGCCAAGAAATCAGGTTTTGTA
Source organism: Polypterus bichir lapradei (assembly GCA_026402145.1). NCBI lineage: Eukaryota > Metazoa > Chordata > Cladistia > Polypteriformes > Polypteridae > Polypterus > Polypterus bichir. The sequence goes on along the minus strand of JANRMT010062857.1, from coordinate 29,738,661 downwards.
AGGGGCACAAGGATTGTGTATAATAAATTTGTTGACTGTTGCATTTTATAATGATAGTAAATCACGCATGCTAGGGGTATAAAAGGGGACCCCACCCAATAGACGGGGTTCAGAAGAGCCCTGACACTTTTATGTATTGATTTGTCTGCTTTTCTGAAACTGTTCTCACTGTGCGCCTAACTAATAAATAATAAAGTGCTTTATTGTTTCACCTGCTGTCTGGTCTGAAAACTTCGTCCACATCAGCGCCCATCGCTCTGCCACAGATGTCAAACTGTCCAGCTCCGTGTCTACAATAGAGACTGCCTTCCTCACCAGTTTGTCCAGGCGTGAGGCGTCCCTCTTCTTTATGCTGCCTCTCCAGCACACCACCATGTAGAAGAGGGCACTCACCACAACCGTCTGATAGAACATCTGCAGCATCTTATTGCAGATGTTGAAGGACGCCAGCCTTCTAAGGAAGTATAGTCAGCTCTGTCCTCTCTTGCACAGAGCATCAGTATTGGCAGTCCAGTCCAATTTATCATCCAGCTGCACCCCCAGGTATTTAGAGGTCTGCACCCTCTGCACACAGTCATCTCTGATGATCACGGGGTCCGTGAGGGGCCTGGTCCTCCTAAAATCCACCACCAGCTCCTTGGATTTGCTGGTGTTCAGTTGTAGGTGGTTGGAGTCGCACCATTTAACAAAGTCCTTGATTAGGCTCCTATACTCCTCCTCCTGCCCACTCCTGATGCAGCCCACGATAGCAGTGTCGTCAGTGAACTTTTGCACGTGGCAGGACTCCGAGTTGTATTGGAAGTCTGATGTATATAGGCTGAACAGGACCGGAGAAAGTACAGTCCCCTGCAGCGCTCCTGTGTTGCTGACCACAATGTCAGACCTGCAGTTCCCGAGACGCACATACTGAGGTCTGTCTGTAAGATAGTCCACGATCCATGCCACCAGGTATGAATCTACTCCCATCTCTGTCAGCTTGTCCCTAAGGAACAGAGGTTGGATGGTGTTGAAGGCACTAGAGAAGTCCAGAAGCATAATTCTTACAGCACCACTGCCTCTGTCCAAGTGGGAGCGGGATCGGTGTAGCATATAGATGATGGCATCCTCTGCTCCCGCCTTCTCCTGGTATGCGAACTGCAGCGGGTTGAGGGCGTGGCAGAGCTGTGGCCTCAGGTGTTGAAGCAGCATCCGCTCCATGGTCTTCATCACATGTACTAGGACCCTCACTGGATCCGGCCGTCCCTCCAAACTAGATGGAAAAGGCCAATGGCCACTTTGAAGGAGTTACAGGATTTTATGGTAAAGAGTGGTCATTGTGTGCATGTGACAACAATTTCACAAGCGCTCCACAATGGTGGCTTGTTCGGGAGGGTCGCAAGGAAAAAGCCACTTCTCAAGAATGGCCACATTAAGGCTCGTTTGAGCTTTGCCAGAATGCACCTTGAAGATTCTGATGCCAAGTGGAAAAAGGTCTTATGCTCCGATAAGACCAAAATTGAACTACAGTGGAACCTCGGTTTGCGAGTAACTTGGTTTACGAGTGTTTTGCAAGACGAGCTAAATTTTTTAATAAAATTTGACTTGTTAAACGAGCGATGTCTTGCAATATGAGTAGTATGGATACACTTTGTCTGCTGAGCGTCATGTGATCACAACTGAGCTGATGGTTCTTCTCTCTCTCGCGCGTGTCTCTCTCTCTCTCTCTCTCCTTATCTCTCTCGCTCATGTGCGCGTCTCTCTCCTTATCTCTCTTGCTCGCGCGCGCGTCTCTCTCTCTCCTTATCTCTCTCGCTCGCGCGCGCGTCTCTCTCTCTCTCCTTATTTCTCTCGCTTGCGCGCGTGTCTCTCTCTCTCCTTATCTCGCTCACTCGCGCACACATCTCTCTCTCTTGCGTCTTCTCTTGAGGGCAATCGTCTCCTATTCTCCGTCTGAGTCTGCGTGCCTCACTCATATAGTCAACATCCATATGAGCATATACTGTTTACTACAGCATTGTGACTGTGTGTGTGTACGCGCGTGCACTTGTGTGCTGTGAAGTGTGAGTCCAGACGAAGCTGAGTCTCAGTACTTTAACAACACCAGCTTTATTCAGCTTGAAACAGCAACAGCGCGGTTATTTATTGTAGCGGGATCTTTATAATGTTCCTTGTATCACCCATCGACGGCAGGCGCTTATAGCATGTCCGCGATCTTTTTGGATACGCTTATACGGCGAACTGCTACAGCGCTGGGAGACTGCGATTGCTTTGGGACACTTTTCCGCGTGTCGTCCTGTTGGGTGGAATCCCACAAGAGTTTAGAAACTCACTCACACCAGCCATGATTCTTTTCAAAGGTAAAGTGCAGGTTAATTTGTTTTATGTATTTTTACTTTATATTTTGTATTAATCATTTTTATATGAATAGTTTTGGGTTGTGGAACGAATCATCCGAGTTTCCATTATTTCTTATGGGAAAATTCACTTTGATGTACGAGTGCTTTGGACTGCGAGCACGTTTCCGGAACGAATTATGCTCGCAAACCGAGGTTCCACTGTATTTGGCCTCAACACCAAATGGTACACTAATGCAGCTCACCATCCACAACACACCATACCTACAGTAAAGCATGGAGATGGCAGCATACTGCTGTGGGGGTGTTTCTCTGCCATAGGGCCCTCTATGGGTAGAAGAAAAAATGGATGGGGCAAAACACTGTCAAATTCTTGAGGAAAACCTGCTACCCTCCACCGGAAAGTTGAAGATGGGCAGAATGTTCACCTTTCAACACAACAACGACCCAAAGCACACAGCAAAATGGACCACACAGTGGCTGAAGGTGAAAAAAGTGAATGTCCCGGTGTGGCCCAGTCAGAGCCCAGGCCTAAATCCCATTGAAAAATCTGTGGAAAGATTTGAAGACAGCAGTCCACCAGCGCTCACCATCCAATTTGACCGAACTTGAACAGTTAAACTGTAAAGAAGAGTGGGGGGCAAATATTACTCAATCTACATGTCCAAAGCTGATAGAGAAGTATCCCAACAGACTCAAGGCTGTCATTAAAGCAAAAGGTCATTCAACAAAATGACATTGACATTGGTTGATCCTTTATTAATCTCAGTAGGTCTTGTTTTGGATTTTTATAATTTTTTCTGAACTGTAGCTGTGATATCTTTCATTTGGATTTTATGGGTTGCACTGAGTAACTAAAGCTGAGAAGAAATATTTTTCGTGTGTGTTTTCATTTAAGGCTGTAAAGCAACAAAATGGGAATATTTTGAAGGTGGGGAAATCCAAGGGCCACCAGGTCACAGGAGCCAACACTGGACTGAATGGCAGTCTGTCACAGGGCCCATTTCTGCACACACCAGTGCCGGGCACATTCAGAACTGCCAGTCCATTGGGGATGTGGGAGAAAAACAGAATTACCTGTAGTAAAACTCACACAGGCCCAGGGAGAACATGTAATCTCCAATTGTATAAGTGACCACTTGCAGGATTCAGCCCCTGGACACTGGATCCATGAGGCTTTGAAACTGCTGCTACCCATTTGAAATGTTAGCTTCCCCCAAGACCTTGTTAGCTGGCAAAAGATCCCTCATTTTCATTTTATTTTATTTCATGTCTGCAAACTATGTTGGTGATTTGATCAAAATTGATGGCCGCCTCACAGCTTGAGAAGTGCAGGCAGATTCTTATCCATTATGCAATACCTTCAGCTAGGCAGCTTCATTGTGCGGCATGACAATGACTACAAAAACTTGGTTAAAATCTTAATAAACTACCTGCAGGAGAAAATACAAACAGGGAATCAATTCTGCATCAGATGGCATGTCCCCTACAGAGTCTTGATCTCACCATGGGATTACAAGAAAGAACTTTGGCAAGTCCTTCAAGATGCTTGGAAAAAGGAAAAACAGCCCTGTGAGGACCTTCAGAAACCTAAAAGAACTGCTGCTGTCTTTAATGCAAATAGCGGACACACCAGCTATTGATTTTATTTCTTTATTTCTGGAGACTGCACATTCTAGTAAGTTTATGGCACATTTTTTGGAAAGTTACAGCATTGTTTTCACAAGGGTCTAAGACCTGTGCACAGAACTTTACCTCTTGAGCAATTATTCACAGCGTATATCACCCGAAGGATGTGAGAAGTCTACAGGGAGCAGTTGGGGTGCCATCTGGGCGACTCTGTTTAATAGAAACAGAAATAAAAAGTTGAAATGCACAGAGCTCAATAAAAAGCAGCCTAGCACAGATTTAAAAGAAAGTCAAGTCACACATGAGCTCAGGTCTGAAATGAGACCCCTCCTTCCGGGCATGTCCCTTTTTATGGCATCCCGAGAGGAAGTGATGGAGCCTCCTCCAGGTGCCATGGGTGTGGCAAAATGCCCTCAATGGTTGTGCGTGAAAATCCCAGCAGACCAGCAGTTTCTGAAATACTCAGAGCAGCCCGTCTGGAACCAACAACCATGCCACGTTCAGTCGCATAAGTCACCTTTCATCTCCATTCTCCTGCACGGTTTGAACTTCACCGGGTCATCTTGACAAGGTCTACATACTGAAATGCATTGAGTTGCTGCCTTGTGATTGGCTGATTAGGCATTTGAGTTAACAAACAGTTGAACAGGTGTACCTAATAAAGTGGCCAGTGAGGGTATGTATTTATATATAAACTGCTCAAAAATATAAACTGAACACTTTGAAAACACATCAGATCTCAATGGGAAAAAAAAATCCTGCTGGCTATCTCTACTGATATGGACTGATATGGTGATGTGTTAGGAATGAAAGGATGCCACGTTGTTTGATGGAAATGAAAATCATCAACCAACAGAGAGCTGAATTCAAAGACACCACAAAAATCAAAATGAAAAAATGATGCGGCAGGCAGGCTAGTCCATTTTGCTGAAATTTCATTACAGCAACCCCATATCGTACTCAGTAGTTTATATGGCCCCCATGTGCTTGTATGCATGCCTGACAATGTTGGGGGGGGGGGCATGCTCCTAATGAGATGACGGATGGTGTCCTGGGAGATCTACTCTCAGATCTGGACCAGGGCATCACTGAGCTACTGGACAGCGGCACCTTGACTGCCATTAGGTATCGGGATGAAATCCTTGGACCCATTGTCAGACCCTATGCTGGTGCAGTGGGTCCTTGGTTCCTCCTGATAATAACAATGCTCAGCCTCATGTGGTGAGAGTATGAAAGAATTGATACCAATGACTGGGCACCACGCTCAACCTGGCGGCATTGGATGGACCGCAACATAATGTCAAAGAGGTGTTCTATTGGATTGAGGTCAGGCGAGTAAGCGTGGTGCCCAGTCATTGGTATCAATTCTTTCATACTCTCTCCACATGAGGCTGAGCATTGTCATGCACCAGGAGGAACCCAGGACCCACTGCACCAGCATAGGGTCTGACAATGGGTCCAAGGATTTCATCCCGATATCTAATGGCAGTCAAGGTGCCGCTGTCTAGCCTGTACAGGTCTGTGCGTCCCTCCATAGATATGCCTCCCCAGACCATCACTGACCCACCACCAAACCAGTCATGCTGAACAATGTTACAGGCAGCATAACGTTCTTCATGGCTTCTCCAGACCCTTTCACGTCTGTCACATGTGCTCAGGGTGAACCTCCTCTCATCTGTGAAAAGCACCAGTGGTGGACCTGCCAATTCTGGTATTCTATGGCAAATGCCAATCAAGCTCCACGGTGCCGAGAGCAGTGAGCACAGGGTCCACTAGAGGACGTCGGGCCCTCAGCCCACCCTCATGAAGTCTGTTTCTGATTGTTTGGTCAGAGACATGCACACCAGTGGCCTGCTGGAGGTCATTTTGCAGGCTCTGGCAGTGCTCATCCTGTTCCTCCTTGCCCAAAGGAGCAGATACTGGTGGGTCCTGCTGATAGGTTAAGGACTTTCTATGAGGGGCCCTGTCCAGCTCTCCTAGAGTAACTGTCTGCCTCCTGGAATCTCCTCCATGCCCTTGAGACTGTGCTAGGAGACAAAACAAACCTTCTGGCAATGGCACGTATTGATGTGCCATCCTGGAGAAGTTGGACTACCTGTGCAGCCTCTGTAGATTCCAGGTATTGCCTCATGCTACCAGTAGTGACACTGACTGTAGACAAATGCAAAACGAGTGACAAAACAGATTAGGAAAGAAAAATGTCAGCGGCCTCCACCTGTTAAACCATTGTTGGTTTCGGGGTCATCTCATTGTTGCCCCTCTAGTGAACCTGCTGTTAATATCATTAACACCAAAGCAGCTGAAACTGATAAACAACCCCCAGATCAGTAGCCCAGAAGTTTCATTGACTTGATGCTATACTCGGATTACAAAGTGTTCCTTTTAATTTTTTGATCATTATATATATATATATTGTCACAGACGGCTGGGGTTCTTACCCGGCCGGGATGTCTAGAAGGACCAGAAGCTGGCATTAAAAGCTTCCGGGTCAGGAGGACACAACCGCCCTGGAACAGGAGAGGACCACGGGAAAGGAAGAAAGACTTTCCTACTCGTTGGGACCCGTGGCCACCGCCAGGGGACGCTTTAAGCCTCCTGGAACCCGGGAGAACATTACTTCTGCCACACTTGGCAAGATGGCGGAGGAACCTGCCAGGGATACCCGGAGTGCTTCCAGGGCAAAGGGCAGCACTTCCGCCACACCAGGAAGTGCTGCCGGAAGTTCGTTCCCAGCCACCTGGAATGCATCCGGGCGGGAATAAAAGGGCCCGCCTCCTAACAGTCGGAGAGCTAGAGTCGGGAGAGGGAGCAGGATGAAGCTCCCAGGAGGAGATTGGCGGCTAAGGACAGAGAGAAAGAAGTCTAATTGTGGTAATTATTGCTTTGTGCATTGTGTGGTGTTTGTGACTGTGTTTATTAATGTTTAATAAACGTGTGAACTTTATAAAGATG